>JBAMNC010000100.1:295000-684019 GCA_037902135.1 Cetoscarus ocellatus | reverse complement strand
TTAAGGATCAACAATTTAAATCAATTGAAGGATTAATTTAGTTTCCTGTTTTGTGGTTTTAATCCTTCATTTTATTGCTTTCCTTTTTTGTACATCACTCCTCAGCCTGTCTTACATCATAGCTTTCATGAGTTTTCTCATTTGGCCTTTCGTATTTTTTAGACCTGTCAGATAAAGCAGGCCGCCAGAGTGAGAGGTTGTTTGCACCGCTCTGGTGAAGTGTAGAGACCGAATACCAAACCCAAAGCAAAAGAACATCTCAAATATTTTATGAACAGAGACACTCAGAGCTTATGAATGAATTAGGCTGCGTTGGAGTTGTTTTAAATTTACTTAAAAAAGCACTCACACAATGAGCCTGACTTTGGTATTTTATGACCAATGGGTTTGTTTTTTTGAAGAGCTTCGTCCTCTCTGAAGGACAGGTTGACATTTGTTGTTTATTTTTTTGTGCATTTAGTGTCACAGGGATTGACCCGAGGCCTCTCTCTACATTTATTTTATCTAATAACATTAGTCTTACCTCACCAATCTGGAAAACATCAGGAGCAAGTAGACATTTTGTCCTCTGCAGCTACAGGGTCCAAATCTCTGAGCGAAAAGGTTCATAAAGCCTTGTCAAAGCTGGTGCAGACAGAGGAGAGGAGATACTTTTTGAAAGGGCGCCTGGGGCCGCTAATATAATTCTGCAGCCTGTGGCTGAGCCTGAGATAGACATGGTTTGATGCAGACATGGATGACTGGGGAGAAATAAATGACACTAACAGTGAATCACACAGCAGACAGACTGTATCACACCTCTGACGCACTTGTTGGTTCAGACTTTAACAGCTAGAATGTTTGTATTCTCTATATGTTTAGTTTATGTAACTCTTTATGTGGGAATAAAACTAAAGCTATATCTGTATTCTATATTTGAACCCTTGTTTGGATCAGAACAGCAAGCGTCTGCCTTTCCAAAACTCTCCGTTCCCCAGATTGATTTGTGAAATACATCCAGCACAAGAGCCAGCTTTTGCTTGACAGATGTTTCAGGGGCCAGATTTGAAAAACAATGTCATGTAAATATTTTGATCTAACTACCATCAGATGCAACCGCTTCGATTGCTCGCTTCCCGTTGCGCACTTCCTATGAGGACCCCCCCACCTCTCTGGGGATGTGCCTAAATTCAAGCATAAACACAGCATTACTAGTTTCATTTCTTTTATCCAATCTAATGTCTGTTACCCTCACAAAGATCAGTCCGTATCATTCATACTACTGCCAGCTACGTGGGGCAACAAAGATATCGTGCCCTCTGCTTTCTGAGGCCAAATTTAACTCCAAGAAACATTATAAAGTGATGAAATATAATCACTCACTCTTCAGGCGGTCCTCACACATATCTTTACAGGTCCAGGCAACAGTATGTTGACAAAATTTGCAGAAAATTTGATCGCCTGACACATAATAATTGTTGGGAAATTGCTCTGCCCTGTACTTTGGAGTTAGCAAGGAGTTTTGTATCTTCTTTGCCAACTTGCCGGTGCCTCAGTCGGCCGCTTCGACATGTTTGCATTGAAAATGAGGGGAGGAGGAGGAGGGGAGGAGGAGGAGGAGGAGGGGGAGTGGAGCGTGCATTGTCCCCAGCCTTAGTGACCCCCTCGGAGCATTTTCCCGAGACGTATGTTCCTTTTTGTTCTGAAACAAGAATTTTTACGTAAAATGTGGTCCATTTCTGCGATATTCCACATTTATAATGAATTCCACTTTTAATTTCTGTGATTCTTTCCTCGATTCTGTTGTAGTTGATTTTATAGGGCCCTATTTGCCCCCATTAAAAACATCTGTCTTGAGCCACAAAACACATTTGAGCCTTAAAATTAAGACATTTTAAGGCATACTTCTTTTATTAATACTTGAAACCCTTTCTTTGATTTCTTTGATGAATACGTGATGCGGCCCAGCCTCAGACTCTATCTCCAGTGGCCTCCAGGTAAGATGAGTTTGAGACCCCTGCTGTAAAGGGGTCTAACAACAAAAAGATACCATCAAAACCACATCATATATTTCTGCCTCATATTTTCAAAATCTGATCATATCCTGTGGGGCCTGATGTGACCCTTGGGCCGCCAGTTGATGCCCCCTGCTGTATTGTATATAGTGAACTGTTGATCACTATATACAAACTCCAGTAGCTGCTATTTCAAATATTACATTTATGGCAACTGATCAACAGAAATAGACTGATTGGTTCATAGTTTTTTAAATGAACTTTCATGTAAATATTTCTTTACAAAAATTCAAGTTCAGTATGTACCCTATCAGCAGATTACACAGGCATCGTGCCAGGCTCTGATTTAAAGCCCTTTATCCCAAAGACAGGAACAAGTTTAAGGGAAAGCATCGAAATTGATCAATTTAACATTCTCTGTTTAAAAAATAATGGCCAGGATGTATACAGAAACCAAGCTATGCGGTTAAAGCCTCATGTAAGATTAAAATTGAAGATAACCCATTGGATTTTTCCATTTATTCTTTTACGGGCTACACATGCAGTCAAATGTCAAATAAAGGTTACCTCGATTTGTCAGATGAGGCAAAGCATCAACCAGCTCCTCCTTACTGTTGGAGCTGCAGAATGTCACACAGCTACATAATGCTACGCCTAAGCATGAGTCACCTTCCAACATTTGTGGTCCACATTTTTAAGCCTGACAGGTTAGGGGCCTGAAAAGCCTGTTATATTTGTTTGATCGCATGGTTTGTGCACTTTTCTGTCTTATTTCCTTGTAAAACCTTCATTTTCTTTTTTGAAACAAAGCTATGCAGCTAGCTATGCAAATCCTCTCCGCCCCCTCAACATGGCCTGTCCTTTTATCCTCCTGTTCGTCGCTTTCAATTGTAAGATCATTCACTGAGGGACAGGCAAGAGAAGGACTTTATTAAAACTGTTGTTAACTGCTCCCCCTTATCAGCTCACTGCATATGGAGGTGTTGAATGAATCAAATATAGGGAGTGACTGTATCTTACCATCTGCATTTGACACTTTAGCTGTAAATGATATGGGATTGTGGAGGAAGTGTGGAGATCTGATACAGAGAAGAGGTGAGCTGCAATGCTATACAGCTTCTGTTCTGCCCTTGGATACTTTTCCAAAACTGAAACTTAACAGACGAGTTGTTAAGCCCACAGTATTTTCAGATTTTAGCCAGCGAAAGCAGCTTATTTGTCACTGAAGCTTTTGTCTCATGTGACTTAAGGAAAGGAGAATCAGTGCCAACTATTGTTGCCCTTTCACACATTAACAAACAGGAGGAATGTTTGCAGGCTGGCTGACTCAGTTTGGGGTAAAGGGTGATGTTTATGTGCTGGGTATGTTTCAGACCTTGGCACTCTGACTTGGGGTCTTTCCAATGTCTGTCTGTGCCAAAGTCAGACTACACGATTTTGTTAATCAGTTACGATGTCACCATGCCAGATTAGATGATCACACTTGGTTGGTGAGTTGGACAGACTGAATGATTGAAACCATCTGAACATAGTGATCATTGTATTAATGCTGGAGGAAGGAAGGGCAACACCGCAGCAAACAGACATGCTGCACTAACAATTACATACTCATGTTTGTCTTTCCAAATTTTATGATGAATGATCGCTTGATGCTAATCACTTCCTCCTTAGTGCCACTGTGCCAAAGGTAAACAAAAGGCAAAAAATACACATCTGTTTTTGTTATATCAACATTCATAAATCAAAACTTAAATACAGGCAGTAAAACTTAATTTAATTAGCTTAAACCAGGGTGTTCAGACTTTTTCACCGAGCACCAAAAAAGGAGAGATGACTGGGCCATATCGACATACCTGTCCTTAATGTGTTTAGAGTTAATAAAACCAGTCCAGTTCTCATTGATTGTTGAACATGCTCAAAAAAATAAAAACAGCCTTCACCACAGTTTACATTGATAGCTTGACAAGGTAAAACCGTCAGTCTGTCAAGAGATTCTGTGGAGGCCAATCAGATGTCAGGGGACCCTGGTTGGTCCAGGCTACTGTTTGGATGGCCCCTGGTCAAGATTAGAATGACCCACTTAGTAGCATTGAAGAGATGCTGTTGGCTCATTTTTTAACGTTTCAGCGCTCAAAACAAGAGTACAACTGCATAAAAGCTGACAAATGTAGGGGCTTGGTAGTTGCTTGAAAATGACAGGCACAATACTCTAGGTAAATTAGACCTTAAGATGAAGGGTTTATTTTTACGACAGTAAAGCAAATTAGGGCAATTTCTAAATGCTGCAACCAGCCTGTGTTGATTCATCAGCCATAGTTTGGATACCCCTGAGCCAAACAAAGAATACATGACAATTTCGTCTAGTTTTAAAGCGAGTTTCAGAGCATTTACTGGTTATGAAATTGAATTCAACTTACAGATGCAGCCACTTCAATTTTTCCCCTCCAAGCCAATGGCAGCCAAGTTCCAGCCAGTTACCAGCCGACTTCCAGCCCTGGGAGTCTACATATATAGATGTTTGATTCTATTTTGTTCTTGGACTTCTGTACATATATATATTATATTCTGTACATATATTATATTATATTATATTATATTATATTATATTATATTATATTATATTATATTATATTATATTATATTATATTATATTATATTATATTATATTATATTATATTATATTATATGAGTATGATTTATGGGTGATCTCATTACTGCCAGGTCCTAGCACTATCCTGTCATGACCAGCCAAGACTCTGCAAAGAAAACTTAAACAGATTGAAGTGCCTCCATCTGTACATTCTAACATTAAATTTTACAAATAAGGAGTTGTTGTATTTTTAATGTTGACATGGCATATTTTGTCCACGTTTTTTAATTCTTGATATGTTGAATTGGCTAGCGGGCTGCATTGAGTGAAGGGGGGCTGCATGTGGTTACTGGGCCAGTTACCCACCCCTGGCAAAATGAAAAGATTTACTTGAAAATGAAATGTAAAATTTTAGGGTTTGGTCTTAATCATTTTTTTTTTGTTTTTTTTCTCGTTGTTGACCATCCAACACCTAATGAATCTTTGCAAGCAGAGTGGATATGTAACCTAAAGTCTAGTTCATTATTTAGTTCATTACCTCCATCTTCTCTATTCCGTGCTCCGCTTCCCCCTCTTTCACACT
The DNA here is from genome assembly GCA_037902135.1 of Cetoscarus ocellatus. Lineage (NCBI taxonomy): Eukaryota > Metazoa > Chordata > Actinopteri > Labriformes > Labridae > Cetoscarus > Cetoscarus ocellatus. The sequence goes on along the minus strand of JBAMNC010000100.1, from coordinate 678,852 downwards.
CCATTTGCCTTTCTACTCCCTCCTTCCCTCAACTCCTCTAAGCAGAGTTGTCAGAAGTATTGAGGTCTCTTCCTTTTACAAGACTTCCTACTTTTCTCATATTTCTCGCATATTTTCACCTCCTTCCTTCCCACCAATGCTGAATTGGGACAATCTGGTAAGAGTTTCCAGCCTCTGACATCAGCGAGATCTTTTTAAACTTCTCTAACAGCAGGGTTAGTTTCCCTGCAGCCATAAATCCTTCCTCGGGGAGCATTGATGCTGCTGGACAAAAACTCACAGTTCCTTCAAATGTATCTCAAGGGTGGACACAGTTTTCTTAACTTTAATTAGTCATTTTGACCACTTATTTATCCCTGGTTGTGCATGGATGGTGTAGCAGCCAGGCTGTTTATTCACCAGCCATGTCCTCCTTACACCCCTGATTTAATCATTTCTCCCACAGTGTAAAAAGAAAACAACACCTCAAAGACATCACCTCAGCATCTGTGTCTGTAATCCAAACACATAACACAACCATTTCATCCTAATCTTTGACTCTCAGAGGAATTATTCAGTCGACTCCACAGCTGATCAAGGCCTCTGCTTGTAAATTTTGCATGTTCTCCCTAAGCATTTGTGGGTTTTCTCAAGGTGCTCCAAATTTCTCACACAGGCCTAAAACATGCTTCACAGCTTAACTGATGACTCAAAATTGCCCTTAGGTGTGAGTGAATGTGTGAATGGTTGTTGTCTCCATGTGCCAGCCCTGTGATTGGCTGACATCCCGTCCAGTATGTAGCCAGGGAAACATGACACACCAGACAGACAGCTTAGTATATATACCCTACAGCAGTGGCTCTCAAATGGTGTGGCCCATTGGCATACTGGTGTGCCTTGGGAATCTGCAGTCAAAACTTCCAAATATAAAGGAACTAAGGAATTAATTTAATGCACTCCATCAGTAATCTGATAACATTTATTTAGTTAAGTGCTGTGAATTCATATTTTAAACAAAAGCTTTAGGGTTGTGCAGTTATTAATATTGAAGTAGGTGAAACAAGTCATTTGTGTTATCCAGGTTATGAATTTGCCTGAGTTTAAATGTATGACTGGTCAGGTTTAAATATGTCATGAATTTGATGACATTGATCATGTTTTATTAAAAAATGTAACATTAAATAAATATTACAAGAGTAATATTGATGTAATTCAAATTATAGTAGGTGATACTAGATCGAAATACTGTAAACATGCGGACTAAAAAGTATATTGACATGTAAAATGGCTATTCTTCATGGTACAGTTAAAAGGGCGCCTTGGGATTTGAGTGTGATCGTAGGGGTGCCTTGAAAAAAATTGATACAGAAATCTTTAATTATGGATTTTAATGGAATTTTCACAACCATAAAAAGACAAACCAAAAGATTAAAAAATACTAAATTAAAGTTTTTCTACATTTCTGTCACTTCCCACCAGAATTTCAATGACTGATAATCTCTCCATTTTTGTATTTCGAATATTTTGTTGCTCGCTTCTTTCTTGTAACAGTTTTATGAAGAATTTATATATGGGTTTGAAAAAATACAATGACCTGGCAAGTAATTTGTTAATTGCACCAGAGAGGTTTTTTCTCAGACGGTTTTTCTCATGAAGGGAAACTTTAGGAGCACTCAGTCAATTTAGAGATTTTGTTATGTTGCAAGCAGACTGAGCCGTCTTGTTGGACACTCAGGATGTCAGTAAAAATGAACTTTTATCAGTTATTAATAGCATAGCCAAAATATTTGAAGAAATAATTTTTAATCAGTTATCCAAGTACATAAATGACTTATTAACTCCCACCAGTCTGCTTTTTTTTCGACCAAACTTTTCAACCACCACCACTGCTGTTTTAAAATTCACCAGTGACATTTTATCATCACTTGGCAATAATATGCCTACAGGTGCTGTATTTATTGATTTCACTAAAGCATTTGACATGGTAAAATGGTAAATGGACTTGTGCTTATATAGCGATTTTCTAGTCATTGACTACTCAAAGCTGCTTACACCGCAGGTCACACTTACCCATTCACACCCATTCACTCTCACATTCACTCACTGATGGTTCAGAGTTTCTATGTTAGTTATCCATCAGTATCAGCTAACACTTTTACGCCCTTTCATGCCCATTTACACATCACTGACGCAGCAGTGGGAGCAACTTGGGGTTAAGTGATTGGGAGGTTGAACCTGCAACCTCCCAATCACTGACCAAGCGCACTATCCAGCTGCGCCACCGACGCCCCCATGGTTGATCACTGTCCTCTCCTTGATAAGTTCTACGCTATTAGTCTTTCATCTGATTCTGTATTGTTTTTCAGCTCTTTTCTTCATCATAGAAGTCAATGCGTCTCCTTCAGGGAAGCCAATTGGATTTCGAGATTGTAGAAAAAGGTGTACCACAAGGTTCTTCATTAGGTCCTCTCTTGTTTTCTGTATATCAGTGATCTAACGCGAGCCTGTTCTTATACTCAAATTCTGTTATATGCTGAAGACACTGTACTTTATTCCTCCAACCCAACATTTTTCAACTACTACACACATTACTATCAGATTTCAATTTATTTCAAAATGGTTCTCCTATGAAAAGCTTCCTCTGAACAAGTCAAAATCTTACTGTATGCTGTTTTGCTCCCAACTTGTTGCTTTGCATTGACTTATTGATAATCTTGATGGAACTACATTAGAAAAAGTTGATGAATTTATTTCTTTCTAGTGAGTGTTTCTCTCTTTAAGACTGGCAAGAATGCTAACACAGTTGATTCTGCCAATACTTGACTTTGAGACATTTTCTGCCAAAATACCTCTGAAACAATCTTCCTCCTCTTAATGTGGTTTAAAACAGTCTTTGTAAAGCCATGTTTTGCCTGATCATGAAGCTGTGCCATTGCATAAGTCAGATTTTATCTTTGTGCGTTTGGCATTTTCATGTTTGGGTATTCTGTTTTTTAGAGGACACTCACTTACAATAAGCTGTACAGACTATTATCAGTAGTCTGGCTTCTTGAACACAAGATATTTTCTCTCACTGCTCTCCTCCTCAGCAGGAGAAATGTCAGGATGTCCCTCTGATGAGTGGATATATACAAAAATAAATTACTTTACTACTACTATCACCAACTTCTTGCCCGGCAACTTGCCAGTGACGGCTGGTGTGTGTGCCTCTCCCCTGCTCTGCGCCCAACCCCCGCATCAAGTGCCATGCAAACAGCCTTATTTCTTAAAGCTCTTTCAGCTTGGAAAACACTTCATCCTGCACGTAAGTGTGATGGTGTTAATGCATTTATAAGCTCTTCATAGTCTAACAGTTGTGGAACAATTATATGTATTATTCCCTTTTTCAGGGCTTTGGATTTATCGTATCGCTCCCATCGCTTCCATCTTTCCTTTATCACCTTGCTCTGCCTCTCTACTCTCCCTATTAGTAGAAGGTTTGAGTGAAAGTATGACAGTTTATCTTCATTTCCTCTCATGACATTAGTACTGTATGTACTTTTGAATGCAAACCCCAATTCAAATGAAGTTGGGCTGTTGTGTAAAACGTAAATAAAAACAGAAGACAGTGATTTCAAATCCTTTCCAACCTACATTCTTGTAAAAACACTGCAAAGACAAGATATGTAATGTTCAAATTCATAGACTATTGTTTTTCTGCATATATTCGCTCATTGTGAATTGGATGGCTGCTACACATTCCAAAAAAAAACTTGGAAAGAGGAAACAAAAGACCTTTAAACTTGGTTAATTCTCAATAAACACAGAGCATTTGGTAGGTGAACTGTTTAACTGGAAACAGGTGAGTGTTATAATTGGGTGTAAAAGGTGCATCGCCAGCCTGCAGCAGTCCAGACCTGTCTCCCATTAAAAATACCACAACAGAATTCCCAGTCTGTTGAGCAACTCAAGTCATACATCAAGTAAGAATATGAGAGAATTCCACTTGCAAAGCTTTAACAATTAATGTCCCCAGTTCACAAATGCTGATTGAGTGTTGGAAAGGAAAGGTGATGGAACATAGTGGTAAACATGCCCCTGTCCCGGCTTTTATGGAATGTGTTGCAGGCATCAAATTCAAAATAATTAAATATTTATTTATTTATTTTTTAATTTACACAACTTCATTGGAGTTAGAGTTTGTTTAAAATCATGGATATTGTAAAGTTTTAGACTGGTGGAATTGAAAAGTTCTGAAGTATCAGAAATTTTGATAATCTAAAGACATACGTGTGTGAGTGTTCATCCAAAGTACCTTTTGACAACATTCCCGTAATTTTGTGGAGATTCAGTTAAGTTTTTATACAGCATTATTTTGCAAAAGACAGAATGAGTTATGACAACATTTAACTACTGAAATTTTCAGAGGATCCTCTTCTCAAAGCACCCACACGGTGTTTAAAATAGAAGGAAATTATTGGGAGCCTGTCAATTAGCAACAAACCTGCCTTTAGACGTGATACAATTTGCTTAGTTTGTGTCCTAAGATAAAAGTCCTTGTCACTTCTTCTTCTCTAGCTTGGTTTGTAATCTTCACCTTTGATAACTGGCTCTGCCTTCAACTTTCCAGAGGAACCAACCAGGGAAAATGATTGAAAGAAAATTAAAATGATGGGAACAGGAAAAATATCAGTTCTGTTTAGTTTTATTAATATGGCACGTTGCATACAAATGTAATCGCAGGTGCATTTTACAAAAAATAAACACACACACACGTGTATTGGGCATTTGCACGTGACATCACACTCCTTCAAAGAGGAGAGCTACAGTTGAGTGTTGGTGGCTCTGTCTGATGGTGAGCTCTTTAAGTAATTGGAAGGTTGCAGGTTCGAGCCCAGCTCTGGCCATCTCATGGAGATGTTTCCTTGGGCAAGGCACTTAACCCAAGTTGTTCCCACTGATACAGTGGTGTATAAATGGGTATGAAAGGGCATTCATTGGTTGGAGAACTTATGTAAAGACTCTGAACCATCAGTGAGTGAATGTGAGAGTGAATGGGTGTGAATGGATAGATGTGGCCTGCGGTGTAAAGCTGCTTTGAATAAAGTTAAAGACCAGAAAAGCTCGATATAGATTTTGTTTGTCTTCTTTGTCCTGTGTGTTTTCTGTTTAGCTTTGTTGTCTTTGAGGAATAACCTAAGTTGTGGATTTGAACTGGTGTATAAGTTGTAGAAAAGTCCTTTTCTGTTTGTTCACTTTGTTTGCGTATGCACCCTTATGCATTTAATGTACATATAATTTGTAATGCCATTGTAGGGGTGCTGGTTTGGTGGAGTGGTAAGCAACAAGGCACATCCCATATATGTGCTTCTGCCAGCCCAGGTTTGAATCCAGCCTGTGGCCAGTTTGCTGAGTGTCCTCCCCACTCTCTCTCACCCCCTTTCACAAGCCTATCCACTGTCTCTCTCTCTCTCTCTCTCTCTCTCTCTCCTGTCAATAAAGGGACAAAATGCCCAAAAAATAATCTTAAAAAAAGTAATAGTATTGTCACTTATATTGACATATTTTAGGTTTATTCTCTGTTTATACTCTCGAAACTATCAAATAAGAAGTAAAAAAAGAAAAGCTTAACATAAGCTCCAGTCCATTTACCAGTTGTTTTTTTTCACATGAATTTAATTGTGTATTTGGGAATCATTGAAACTATGCTTGTATCCATTATGTTATCCTTTATAAGACTCACAAGCTTCTGAGGGCCTTAAAGTAACTGGTGTTGTTCCAGTGGCCATTTTGTTCAGATGGTCATGATCCCCAGAAGATGAAGCCTGTAGTGATGTGTTATTTGAATAGTTTGTTTTTCTTTTATCACCCTAAATGTAAATAAAATAGTTTGCTGTCAGATGCTCCCTGAGGTGCCATCGCAGTTTAATAGCATGTGAAACCAACAAAGTCTCTAATAGGTGGATTACATTTGAAGCCCATTTTAAAAGCTGACATGACTGAGCATGGTGGGAGTTTTGCCGCTGTGGGACTGTGGGTGGCTGAATTAATAGACAAGGATTTAGATTGGATGTAATGATGTGGAGCAGGAAGCAATGGGGGAAGTCATACCCTCCAATCCCCTTCTGTCTTAACTCTTAATATTTGGAAATGAGGAAGGGTATAGATTGTAGGGTCATGGTGTAAAATCATACAGACAGTTTTTACCTGTCCTCTACCATCTCCTCTCTGTTAAAGATGTGTTAAAGTGATTTCTACCATGAAACCAGTCTGCATAGAGCTGGATGGGTAATTGTTTTAGAATATTAGAAAATTCATTATTTGTTTGAAAATCATTATAACAAAGATTAATGCAACAATTGTCTGTATAAAGCTCTAGTAAATAAAATTTGGTGTATACACTGTTCTACTATTACCTATTTTTAATTCAAAAAATTTTCTAATGCACAGATGCAGCAAACATACCAGTATAAATGCTGAGACATGCACTGTTAATGACTGCAAGAACAGAAACAATTAAAAACGACCTCTAGCTGTTCACCAGCATTCACTATAGCCTAATGCAAGTGGCAACATCTGATGTCATGTTTTCTGAAATATTATTATTAATACCTTTTTTCCTTAAATACAAGCAGTACATACGCACCAGCACCATTTTAAAATGTTGATAGTAGGGGTGCACTGAATATCAGCATGGCCAATATTTCGCAATATGAAGCCGATATTTAGCACTTTAGAGATGGTCAGTATCAGTACTATTTGACCCTTTGATCCTCTCAACATCTGGACTGCTTTGTTGATTGACTTCTGGTTGTGTGATGTCAAGCTAATCAGTGAGTGCAGTTGGCGGGACACTGAGTTGACTTTCATGTTGAAAGGCTTTAACTTGTGTGACATCAAGCCAATCAGATCATGTTGTGGGCAGAACGTTAGTTCAGAGGGAGGAGAAAAACATAGCCACAGACATGCAGGCAGAAACAGCTGGAGAAGCAGATTAGGGCCAAATTAACACATTTTTTATTTTTTTTTGCAGTTGTGAGTGAGCTGTTTATTTCTTAAATTTGCAGGCAATTTGCATTTAATAATGGTTTTGCAAACAAACGGCTCACTCACAACTGCGAATTGGTTCTCAATGTTCACTTAAAAGAGCTGTTTAAAAGACTCAACTCGTTCACGAACGTCACATCTCTCATGAAAACCACCACAAAGTAGGTAAGCAAAGCAAAGAATCTGTTTAGGAGTAGAAGAAGATAATTCAATGTTATTAGAAGATAACGTAACAAAAAGGGGTAAAAAAAAACAAGTCACAACAATCACACAGGACTGTTTAGAGTTGCTGAAGAGTTTATCTGATGACTGTAGGCAGAGGCAGGCTAACTCTACCCATTGACTCCCAGTGTTTGAGATAAGCTAATTAGCGGTGGGAGAGCTCTGCCCGTCTCTTCCTTGTTACTGCAAACACAGTCAAAAGAATGGTGTCTGTCTGATGGTCACGGCCTCGGGAGAGAGGCAAGACATGAAAACAAAAAAAAATGTTGGAGTGTTCCTTTAAATGCTGATATATTGCACACCACAGTAAAAGTACCAAATTATAATTTAGCACCAGTGTTGATGGCCTCTATTCACAGAGGGCAGCGTTGACATCTGTGTGGAGCTGTGCTATTGTTAGCTTTTCATCTCCTGGAAACTGTAGACTGTAGAAATTGAAATATTAGTGTTAATGATCAGTTTGGGTGCTTTGGACTCCCTTACAGTACCCTGGAAATTATTAAAATGACTGAAAACAGCTTTTGCAAGCTCTGCTGTGCATCAGTGCCTTCGAATCTTGATCACCCCTAAACACTTGTGGGCTGTCACAGGTATTATCTACTTCCTGCTCAGATATTTTATTTAAATCAGTCTTATGTGATAAGGCCAGAGCCTAAACGCCAAGCTCAAACTACTCTGTAGTGCTGCATTATTATTGTAAACAAGTACAAGCAGGAGTTGTCAGGCTAAATGTCACCCCTCGCCCTCGTGGCTCAACATCCTATTATCCAGTGACCACTGAGATTTCACCTTGAGAATATAAAAATGGACCTCTGTCAATTCGGAGGATCACAGTTTTGTAGTCATAACACAAACACAACACCGAGCACACTCCTTCCCACCGACACACGTCATGCTTTCTGCTGGAGTCCACCGTAAATGTCTTGTCACCAAGCCTCTCTGCTGATATTAGCCGACATCTGACCTTTAATGAGCACACAACCAGAGCACCGCTGTTGTGGGCGGTTAGCAAGACTGTCTGACAGCGATGTGGTCTAATGAGAGGAGCCCCCTCAGCAGAACTCTTGTCAGTCCTCCACAATAATTATAACAAAACCCCTACACACCTCATTAGCATCATGCTAATAAGCCACTCCGCAGGGAAGAACACGGAGAAGCTGGCGTACTGTGAGGAGGGGGAAGGCATGTTTACGGTTTTATCAAAAGATTTCCAAGTTATAGCCCAAGATTGCAAGGAGCTTCTCTCGACCCCGAGTGCTGGATACTAACAGTGATGCAAACATTAGTTAATATGAGTGCGTATGTTGATGCTACACAATATAGTTTGATTTTAAAGCAGGTTTTAAAGATCAAGAAAGATAAATTACAACATATTGTACAACAAGGAAAACAACATTGATGCACACAGCATCAAGGCAAAGCGGGAAGAAACGGTAGCATAAATAAAGTTTAAACGTGTGGTTCTTGAAATCTGTGGAAATATATATAAATCCATCTATCTATTATCGCTACCACTTATCCCGTTCAGGTTCCGGGTGGACAGCCAAATGCAGGGCCACATAGAGAGACAGACAGCCATTCATGCTCACACTCATCCCTAAGGGCAATTTGGAGTCACCAATCAACTTAATGTTTTGGCCTGTGAGAGTAAGCCGGAGAGAAACCATGAATGCACAGGAAGAACAGGCAAACTCAAAACAGAAAGGCCCTGACCGACACGGGGATCAAACTGGCGACCTTCTTGCTGCATAGCACGCTCATACACACACACACATATATATACTACAGCCAATATGTTGGATATCAATGGCCGGTTTGTACCTGCAAAACATCAGCTTTTAATATAGGCAAAATTTTGATATCTGATTATCAACTTTTTAGGCAATGATCTGCTGATATCTTTATTGCTCTGATAACATTGTGGCCCTCAGGCTGCCAGTTGCCCACCTGGTTTGGTTTTTGTGGTCAGTTTGTAAAGTTATGACGTAACAGTGTGTAAGGTGTTCATTTATGAGTAGTTATGTCTTAGGACGTAAGCTTCCTCTCTTCGTTTCATAAAGCTCAGATACTGCCTTTCAAGACAAAAACATTAAAACAAAGCCTGACCTAATTAAGAGTTTTAGTCTTGTGGTCTAATCTGGTTTTTGAAACACAACTTTAACGTTGATCTCAGTGAATGTCATGTCTTTTCTTTCCCAGGTGCTCATGTCTGCTGTCTTTCTCAGACCGTCCTCTCCATATTACTGCACTCATTTCTCCCAGTCTCCATACCCCTGACCCCAGATCCTTTTGATTCCCTTCTCGCCTCTGAGCTCCTTCATGCTGTAGCCGTTAAGCAGCTCCACATCCCCCAGCAGCTCCACTCATTCATTAAGTGATTTTCTTTGGCTTGCTGTGAAAAGGCTGCACAGTGAATAAAGTCTATATGAAGACCTGTTCATTGTATTGAATCATAGAAGCACACGCTGTACTGAACAAGCAGAACAATCATGTTCCTTTTCTTTTTCAAGTGAAACTACTGTTTGCTTTATTATCTTTGAAATTATTATTATTTAGAAATGTATATTTGTCAGTATTGAGGAGGGCTTTGTGTTGCTGTACCGTTTCTGGATGCTTGTAATTGTGCTTGTTTGTGTTATTGTTAGTTTCTTTCGTTCTCAAGATTGAGCCTTGTTTTCTGCATGATTCTGTTTGTCAAAGCACTTTATTTTTTAGAAGTGCGATGTAAATATGAATTAATTGTTATTTTTAGCAATCAATCATTCTTTATTTGTATAGCACCAGTTCATAACAAGTGTTATCTCAAGGCACTTCACAATAGAGCAGAATGAAGACAAACTCTTCATTTTATAGATACACATATATAAATATGTATACAAATACATATAATAAATATATTTGTATATACACATACATACATCCAGAGATTTATCCATCCAGGCAGAGACAAAGGGACTAAAAATAAGAACTTATGATAGCGACTAACCCATGGACGCCCAGACCATAAATCTGTTCTCATCACATTTGTCTCTGCTGAATATAGATTCAATAAATCAATCTTTATTTGAATTGTACCATATTTGTTGAATATAAATTTATTTAAGGTTAGCCTCTTGAGGTGTGGCATCTCATTTTCAAGAGGGACCTCATGTCTATATGGTTGTAAAGATAATTACTATGGATGTATAATCAATACAACCATGGATAGAGATCAATCTAATATTAACATTTACATCTATAATGAATATAATCTGGAGATGAATGATGTTGATTAATATAGCAGCATCTAGCTGAACTGCCATTAAAATGGGTTTAACTGGTCTGAAAATATGAATTTGTGTTAAATTTCATGATTGTTTGTCACGGCCGCACTAATATTTGTGTGCTGATTGCAGAAACTACCAAGTATTTATTATTAAATCACCCTGTGTTTTTGTAGGGGCCACAAACGTAAGCACGATGAAGCCAAGGACGACAACAATGACAACGATAAGAAAGAGGAAGTAGACGAATCTGATGACGACTCTTCAAGAGACTCCAATGAGGAAGAGGGCGGCAGCAGCTCAGAGGCAGACGAGATGGCGGCAGCTTTGGAGGCGGAGCTTAATGACTTCATGTGACGTAGAAAAAGAAGAGACTCAGTCGCAACAAAGAACATCAGAGACTCAACCCTGCAAGTGGTACATCAGACCCCTATTTTTCTGGTTTGGACTCAGTGTGTGTGTTTGTGTGGACCATGAGTGTGTGCTGTGATATAAATGAATGTCCTGTACAGAAATGACTTTGCTGACATGTAAATAATGGCTTGACTTTTTTGTAGCATTGATATACGGCCTTTTTGGCCTGAAACGATTTGAAGTTTTATTGTAAAATAACAAACCGTAGGAGACTCGAAATTTGATACTCTTTTTGTTTTACTTTTTCTATTCCATTTTTTTATATTGACGACATAAAGATAAAAGATTTTTTTCTGGTCATACATGCCAAAGAGTTTGGAACGATTCGCCAAGGCGTGTAGCTCAATGTTTTACTCTGGACTATAAGTTTTAATTTTCAGGCCTGATAGTTTTTAAGGGTCATAAATGCAAACCAGCGGATCCAGACATTTGAATGTGTTTTTTCAGTCATCTCTCTCCTCATGGTGTTTGTACTTTTGATAACATGATCTTACTTTGTTAGACCAGCTCCTTGATGCACTGTCATCGTAATTGAATCCAACTTGTTATGGGTTTGTCTTTTTTGTGTTAAGTAAGTGTTTAGCTCTTTTTTTTTTTTTTTTTTTTTTTTTACTTTGCCATTCTACAGGTTAGAGACAGACACGCTCACGTCACTGCTATTGTACACTGGACTTATTCACTCACAGACTCATGCAAGAAATATTTAACCTCGTTGTTGTCTTACATGCTGGATGTTGTTGTTTTCTGCCCAGGTCTTGAGGTATAGATCTCACACACTTGTACCTCCCAACTCTGTCATCATTTAGAGCAGTGGTTATCACTGGTTCAGGACCCACCACCCCCTTATTGATGGTAAAAACTAGTTTTTTAGGACATCAAGTAGACAGAATATAGTATGTTATAAAGAAAAGTAGAAACAAACACGTTAAACCCTGAGTCGACAAATATACACTCATCAGCCACATTATAAAGTACTCCTGTTCAGCTTCTTGTGAACTCAAGATAGCTATGCAGCCAATCACATGGCAGGAACTCGATGCATGTATGTACATGATCAAGACAGCCTGCTTAAGTTCAAACTAAGCATCAGAATGGGAAAGAAAGGTGATTTAAGTGACTTTGAACTTGGCATAGCTGTGCCGGTTATGTAACTTGGATTTTCATATGCAACCATCCCTAAAGTTTACAGAGGATGGTTGGAAAAAGATTAAATATACAGTGATTGGCAGTTCAGAGAGGCAACAGTAGCTCAAGAACCTTTTGTTGCAACCCAAGGCGTACACATGGCTATTTTTGAACACACAACACACCCAATCTAAAAGCAGGAGGGCTACAGCAGCAGGAAACCTCACAAGGTACCACAAGTTTTAGTTAACAATGGGAAACTGACGCTACAATTCACACAGGCTTACCATGATTGGACAATAGAAAAAAATGTTGACTGGTCTAATGAGTCTTGCTTTCTGCTTCAGATGGTCAAACTCTGGCGTACACAACATGAAAGCATGGATCCATCCTGCCTTGTATGAGTGGTTCACACTGGAAGTGAAATGCTGTGGCAGATATTTTCTTGGCACACGTTTTGGCCCCCTAACTTGAGTATTGTTGCTGACAACATCCATTACGACTAGTGTATCTTCTGATGACTACTTCCAAGGGATCACGCCTCAAAGCTCGGATCATCTTAAAGGGGTTTCTTGAACGTGACAAGTTCACTGTGGTCCAGTGGCCTCCACAGTCACCAGATCTCAATATAACAGAGCCCCTTTGGGTTGGGGAAGAACAGGAGATTGGCATCATGGACATGCAGCTGACAAATCAGCATTAACTGGATGGTGCTATTGTTAAAAAAACCTTCTTACCTTTGAGGGACTGCAATGAACTGTCTGTGGCTTTTTGACTGTTAAGACCTTTATTTTGGTTTTTACAGTAAGCCAAGATCTGTTAACCTGAAACACCAGATGGACATATCAAAATATAATATACAGAATATATTTAATCTGTGCAACAGCCCATAGGAAGTGTTTTGGTAGGGGCAAAGCCTTGCAAAAGCTTATCTGGCAGGTGATTGGACGACCATTCAGTCAGTCACATCCATTATAGGCCAATTGGATAATATAACGGTGTAATGTACAAAACATAAGCCACTTCGTAGAACAAGCTTTCGCCAAAACATGTCTGAAGTGGAGCAAAATATGTCCATTCTATTGGGAAGTAATTTCAGGGCTGTTTGTTTTTCATTCAATAAAGAAATGTGGTCCAGATCTGATAAAGCTGTTACTGAAGCTGTTAGCATCTATGCTAATCTCTATACAAGCAGTCACTTCCTGCTGTCGTCTCACTCGTAGCTCCCACCTCCCTGATGCTCACTGGAGCACAATTGTTGCAGATTCCAGTTTGGCAAGATGAGTCTGCCTGATTACAGACATTGAATCAGGTGGATCCAGCTGCACTGCAAGGCTAAAGATCTGTAGAAAAATAACCTGATCTTGCTCATTATACCAGGAAACTTAGTACAATCAGATGTAGTCCCCCCTAAGTTGTACCCAAAGTGGATAGTACCTCTCAAGGAGCTACACGTTCTAGTGCAAAGAGCTTTAAAGCAAGTGTCCATAGCATCTTATCATTGTATTTAATGCATGTAAACCAAATTTTGACAGCCTCAGAGCTGACAGGGCCTTTCAGGGCCACACTGAAGGGGGCCTGGACCCTCAGTTGGGAGCCAAGGTTCTACAGTATGAAAAAATATGAAGCAAGATCTTTTCCTTGCCTATCGTTGGAGTGTTAAAACCTCAAAGTCCTGAGCAGTGACAACAGAGAAGGCCTCACCAGCATCTAATCTCCTCTGTGTCTTTGGTTTAATCCAGCCGGGATATAAAAACAGAACCACTCTGCGTGTACTTCATGACCTTCATTCTTCACAGGATTTCATTTTTAACGATCAAATGCCTCAACGTCACTGTCTCTTCAACCACTGTCAAGCAAAGTTGTCTGTTGTGACTCATGGAGCAACACTGTGTCAAAGTTGCTTTCACTCTGTTATAGAAATGTTTGCATCTATTGAGTGAAACCCACAGCACTGATTTTAGTTTTAAAATGTGGGAAGTCTTTTATATGCATTAGTCTTTAAAAATGTCCCAAAGCAGGAGAGCAGATGTCTGTCTCGGCTCAGTATATGATTTTCCTTCACCGTCTCCATGAACACCTAACAAAACATTAAGACGATCCTTTCACTGTCAGACTGTTTTGTTTTGTTTGTGTTGGTGGTGACTTTATAATGATTTACAGTGACACTGCTGACATGTAAAGTATTTGTAAAGTCTATTTCTTACTTGACCCTGAGAGACAAAAGATACTTTCATTGAATAAAGATCTTTATGAAGAACCACATGAATTTGGAGTTGTTCTGTTTTATTGATTGTTTTACACTTCACAGGAGATGGTATTCTCGAAGGGTATCCGTACTGTAATAAAAGGATCAGTGCTCATAAGGAGACCTCATGTATGCGCTATGGAAAGATGTTTGATATCGGTGATAATCAACTGTAGTCCAGTTCTACTACTACTCAGACTTGGAGTACATGTACTCAATTTTGGTCAACTACTGCTCGAGTAGACTATTAATGAAGCAAAAAGTGTCACTAGTACTACTAGTAGATCGAAAAAAAAATTCAGTAGTACTACTAGTAAACTGTTTTGGGTCTACTAGTACTACTAGTAAAAAAAAAATTTGTTTCACTACTAGTAAAGGTTTTTGGCACACTAGTGAGCAAGTGGACCTTACTAGTCAAGCAAAATCATCTACTAGTGGACAGTTTTGTGTTAGTAGTACTGCAAGTAGACTAAAAAATGTTACTAGATCAGATTAGATAGAACTGTATTAATCACTTTGGGAAACTCCCTCAGGGAAATAAGGGTTCCAGTAGCAGTTTGAAAAATGGATAAAAAAGATAAATATAAAAAAGATAGATAAAATCAAAAATATAAATAAAAAAAATATGGCTACTGGCTGGCTACTGCTCCTTCCTGGCCTATGTCTTCCTGTTGTTACTACTCAGTTACTAGTACAAACTCAAATCTTTACTAACTAAAACAAACCTTTGAAACTAAAACAAATTATTTTTTTAATAATACTATTAGTAAACTGTTTTTAGTCTACTCATAGTATAAGGTATGATATAAGTCTTGCTAGTAGTACTAGTGAACATTTTGTCTGCCCGGTATTGAGATGGGAATTACTGAGTAGAAGTACTAGTAATAAGGAGGTAATTACACAGAAAGTACAGCTAAAATTACTTGGAAAGTAATCAGCTGACTACCATGTAGTTCTGCCTGGATTAGGATGGTTAGAACTTGGAATTCAGTATATTAATTCCATGAAAGCAGGAAACCATTTCATGGTACTTTCTTATTACAAGCCTGTGGTGGGAAAAGGGAGTAATCTATTACAGATTATATGGTAATGTCTCAGTCATACCATGGTAACAAACTACAGTTACATCTAACTTGCATGGTAAATGTGTGTGATTTACTTGGTAATACTAATAAATCTACATGTTACAAGCCTGTAGTGTTTGCAGAGATGCTGATAGTCTATTATATTGGTGTTACCAGGTACGTACGGCTAATATTTGATCTTTTTTTTAGGTTAATGAATCATTACAGGGTAACTCAATGGTAAGCAATTGTAAGAAAGTAATTTCCTTCAAAGCGCTTTCTAAATGTCTTGATATTACATTATAAAACATTAGTTGTTACAATATAAACCCCCCTGATAACTATAGTGGTTATCAGTAATGAATGGAGCGATGTTTCCATGTCTATAAATCTGTCCTCATCATATTTGTCTCTGCTGAAAACAAATTCATTAAAGTTTAGCCCCTTGATATGTGGTATCTGGTTTTCAAGAGGGTCCTCCTGTCTTATGGTTGTAAAGGCATTTATAATGGACATTTAATCAATAACCTTGAATAGAGAGATCAATCTAACATTAACAGTAACATCTAAAGCGCTCAGAGAGCACAAACCTCTGCCAAGATAGCTTACATAATGCTGTTACACCTATAAGTTCCATGATAAAGTTACCATCACAATATGATTCCTTGACCCTGAAAACCCTCACCTAGCACTCAGAATCATGCTGATATCATGATTAGTTAGACAGTTATTGTGTCATGAACAAAGCAGGCACAAAACACTAAAGGGCAGATGACTTGAGTCCATAAAGCAAAAGCAGGGTTTATTAAACAGTCCAGGTCGTTACACAGTAAGGCAGGCAAGATCAGGCAAAGGTTCCAAAGCACAAGGGAAAAGGCAGGGTCCAAGAGCAAAGGTGGTCAAGATCAAGACTGTGACAATGAATAAACGCCTGGAAAGTGACTCTGAGGTACAAACAATCTGGCAACAAGACAGGGGAAGACATGGGGGTTAAATACATGAGGTGATTGAAGGTGATGAGACACAGCTGGGGAAGTACTATCAAGGATCAGGTGTGACAACACCAGACAGGAAGTAAAACCTATGGAGACAAGGAAAGATAGGTGAATTTTCAAAGTAAAACAGAAAGCACGAAGACAAGACAAAAAACATAAACAAAACGGGGAACTTAACTAAGCCAGAGCATGATCATGACATATTGAGCAAAAACAATTGTTCACTAATGGCCGTTTGCTGGATCACCACCAAAATCTCATCATTTTTAAGTCGGGCCATAACCAACATCTCCTGAAAATTTCAGCAAAATCCGTCCAGTAGTTTTTGCATAATCTTACAAACACACACAGGATCTCCCAGGAGAATGATTTCTTACAAAAAACTCAATGGTCTCTTCCTCCTGATTATAAACTGTAGAGGACTGATGTTGATTAATATAGCAGCATGTAGTTGAACTGCCATTAAATTTGTTAAATGATATGTTAAATTGTGTCATTTCTGTTGATGGTTGATTCAGGATAGAGCACTTGGAGTCAAATTTAACTTTTTTATTTTAATTTTGTTGATCTCACTAACGTTAATATCAGGAGCTGTAATGATAATGGAGAGGGGCTAAAGGAAAGGCCAAATATTTGTAATTGTAGTGACTGAAGCTTTGTAGGTCCACGGCAGCAGGCTATCCACCCTAACGATGCAAGGCCACCTACAAGACAACAACCAGAGACAAGTACAAGAGATATGCAGGTTTTTAAAATCCAAATCCAGTCAGAATTTCATGGTAGTCAGGCGAATTTAATAGTAATTGTGTAGTTTTTCCTAATAATTTCAGCTGCAATTACCTCCTTATCATCAGTGTTATCATCCAATTATTCCATCTAATTACCATTTTATTATCAGGTAAATACTTGGCTATAGATAAGGAAGGATGACCAATGATGCTACATACCCTACACATCCTCTTACAGCCCTCCTAATTCAAGTATGCAGACCAATGAGCAACAAGACCCAGAACCTTGCTGCAGTTATGAAGTGGTGACTTCCTGTCTTAGGTGTTTCATCCAGTTACCACCACGGCACCTCTAAGAAGCTACAATCCCCTTCACTGTGCAAACTCTCAAAGCCCACCATGCCACTAACTACCCTACTGCGCAGCCATCACAGCCCAAACAGCATCACCACCTTCAACAAAGCTGGGCTCTTTGTAAACTCTATGGTGACTTGCTGATATTAACTTCCCTTGAAGTGATTTCCAGATCAGAGGTAGGAGTCTGTGTGGAGTTTGCATGTTCTTCCTGTGCTTACATGGGTTCTCTCTTCCTCCCACAGACCAAAAACATACTCATTAGGCTGATTGGTGACTCCAAATTACCCTTAGTTATGAGTGTGAGCGTGAATGGTTGTCTGTCTCTCTATGTGGCCCTGTGATTGGCTGGCGACCGGTTCAGGGTGTCCCTGCCTCTCGCCCAATGACAGCTGGGATAGGCCCCAGCTCCCCCGTGACCCCGAAAATGATAAGCGGTATAGAAAATGAATGTTTTATACTGTTATATTACATCAAATATAAGTGAATATATAGCCTTTTTACATAAAATGATGTCATTAAAACCAACTAATAACAGCGCATTTCTGTAAATTTAAACATTATTATTCATATTACAATGTTAATTTACCATCTTTATAGGTGATTTCATTGTTTTAAAACATAAGAATGTTTGTAATTTAACATTAAAAACAACCTAAAAAAAGGCAAAATCTCCTGAAAATGACAACTATAAACTGTATTTTAATTATGGAAAATAACTGTATTTTTATAAGAAAGTTATTTTCTGTTATTTTGCGGTATTTTTTTGGTGCCCCAGCTGCCGGAAAATTACCGTTTTTTTCCAATTTTTTTTTGTACAGTGTACCCCGCCTCTCGCCCAGTGTGACCTGGGATAGACTGCAGCCACTCCCACAACACCAAAAGGGATAAGCGGTATGGATAATGGATGGATGGACTTCTAAAGGGCCCCCACTGGGTCTTTCATGGGCCCAGTCATTTCTTTGTGCAGCTCTGCTCAGTCCAAATTTCAACAGACTTCAGCACTGGACGAAAATCCTCGACAAATAGGACTTCCTATCACAACTTCTCACCGAAGATGACAGAGCAACAGACAAGCGGCAAAGAATGGACAAGTGGGGAGTTGATGACATCCTGACAATGAACAGGTGATCAGCATCAGTGGCTGCAGGATTTGATTTCGTGTCACGTATTTTTAACAAATGTCGTGTGATGTTGATCAGTTTTCGATCAATTGGGGCCTCTTTAGTGGAGCCCCTAAATAAAGTTGAATGAGTCTGTTGGTGTGGTTTACTGTGATAATCATCACTGCACACCATCAAAACAAAACTGTTAAACCTGTCGTGCTATGAGTGCAACATGTTCAACAACAGCATGGACTGATAAAACTCCCCGTGAGAGATTACTAACCGTCCTCTCTTTTTTTTTCTTCTTTTCTTGAAGGTCTGATCCTAAAATCACCCCAGATGGAGTCTGTTATCCTTCAAATCATGATGTGTGTGGGCACTATGAGACCCCCGCAGATCCTTGGTAAATGGACTCTGTGTATGAAAAACATACCAGACCTACCGGCCTTTGTTCCATTTAATAGGCTGAGATTGGTATGTGTGTTACAGATGTGGTCTGAAGCTTCTATGTTCCTTCCTTGTTATTTTGCCAAGACAGGAATCCTCATTATTGGAGAGTACAGACAGTGCAGGTCATCAGTTTGTGATTTCATAAGCTGGAGGGAAAAGTCCGCTGCAGGGTGTGATCATGACATTTCATTCTCTCCTTTCATTACATATGATGGGATGAGCTGGAGATGCGGTTCAACCATATAGCCATTGGATTGGTGTAAACTGTAGGTTACCGTACACAGCACTGGTCCTCAGGCGAAATGTTGATCCCACAGGAAACAGTAGGAAAAATAATGATCAAAACTCTTATGAATGGCAGATTTTAGTCTGTTGTGGTACTGAGAATGCCTGGTGATCTGCTGCCCTGAGGATTAAAGCAAAATAAAGCGAATGGAAAGCTGCTTGTCCTTTGACCTTTGGTGTCAGTAAATGTTCAAGTCCACCTTTGAACGTACGGCGCTTTGCACAAGTTTTGAGCAGCTGTGAAAATGCTGTAAAAGGAGTATGCTTCCACAAATTGAAGAGTTAATATTCAATATTTTATCAATTAAAATATACAAATTGAACAGACGGAAGAGCGGTCTAAGTCAAATCAATATTTAATGTGACTACCATTTGCCTTCAAAACAGCATTAATTCTTCATGGTACACTTGGACACAGTTTTGGAGGAACTTAGCAGAAAGGTAATTTCAAACTTGGAGAACTAACCACAGCTCTTTTTTGGGTGTAGGCTTGCTCAGATCCTTCTGTCTCTTCATGAAATCCCAGACTCCATGATGTTCAGATCAGTGCTCTGAGGAAGCCATGCCATCACTACCAGAACTCCAAAACACTAAAGTACTAAACTTTGAATTTTACTGTAGCATCAAATCAAGCCTATGTTGTCTTTAGTGTGTTTCTAACCTAAAAGTGGGGTTATTAAGAGGCTTTCAGTGGACGCATTGACTTCTGAAATCAATGCAGATCCATCTTGCCAAGCTCTGACCTCCAATGACTTCATGACCAAAAGCTGGACGGCCCAATCAGGGAAGAGGGGTGGAAACTGAAGACGTGACGACAGCAGGAAGTGACTTCATGTTTGAAAACAGTGGCCACTTCTGAAGTGAATGCAGCAATATCTGCTTTTTTTTTTTTATCAGAAATGGACTCAAGTTCTTCTTTAAAAGAGGAGCAAAGAATGACACTTAAAGCCTTTCTTATGGGAAATCATGCATTTTCTCCTCTCCCGACGGTTTCAGTTAGACTTTGATTTACCAACTGGCTCCTCTGGTCAAGAAAAAAGGACTCCAAACTCAATTGTGATAATTGTGTCTCTGCTGGTTACCCGTATGGATGATCAAATCAGAGAAGCCAGGAAGCTGAGGATCACTGCTGGGAAGCTGGATGAGATGCGGAAATTCTCCAAACACAATGCCAGTTAGTCTATGGTAGCCCAGAGTCATGGTAACTCAATGATACCAGGAGAAATATGCTCTCCTCAGAAGTTTACCCGGCGAACTTGGTGGGGATTGTTGTTGACGATGTTAATGTCACATATAAGTGGTAAATGATACGTCTCTGTGTATAATTTAATATAAGATAATAGTCTAATGACTAAAACGTAGTTTAAGCTAACAGGGTCAAGCTGCTACCTCATACTGTGACTGATATGGATTGGTCTGTGATGAGTGTGACTGGCAGAATGATCGTCCAATCACCAGCTGCAGTTGTTTTTCAAGGTTCTGCTCCTGAAATTTTTTTCTATGGGCTCTTCTCCAGATGGACTAGAGAAGAATTTCTGTGGTGGATATATGGAGCTGTCCATCTGGCGTGTCAGGTTAAGCAGGCCATCTCAACCCAGGAATGGAGCTGACCAGGTGCTTTAGTGGTAATCATCTTTACTTGTGCCATGATCCTTGAGCAACCCCACTTCAATCACCCAAACTATCCCTTAGATGACTAGCTTAGTACCTGTTTGGTATAATTGATTAAGAATACACTCTGCACCTATGCTATTTGAAGGCAAAGGGTGGTTACACCAAATACTGATTCAATTTGAGTTCTTTTGCAAAGTACTGACCATGTGGTCCTTGTTATTCAGTCAAACATGGTCTCCTGGTTCAGGGCTGGCAAATGTGGTCTCTAATGATTCTGTCACATGTTTAAAGTAACCTGACACACCAGATGAACTGCTCAAAACATTTCACATGTCCATCTGGGCAACAGCCCCAAGAAAGTGTTTAGGAATGGACTTTCAAGTGCATTTCTGACAGGTGGTTGGATGATCAATCCGTAACTCACATTCATTACTGGAAAATTAGATAATGTAGTAGGAAGGCACTCGCCCTACAAATCCAAAGCCACTGCAAAGCACAATTCTCACCAATACATGCTGGAAACAGACTTAAAAATATATTTTCTTTGCTTTCAGTGCTGTCATTTGTTTTACATTTAACAAAGAAATGCAGTCAAAATCTGATTAGTACAGCAGTCACTTCCTGTTGTTGTCTTGCTCATAGCTCCCACTTCTTCTCGCTCTAAAGGATGCTGATTGGTTCATTCCTCTTTGGGCCGAGCACAGTCGCTCTAGGTTGGAGCTTGGAAAGATGGATCTGCCTAATTACAGACCATGAATCAGGCAGATCCAACTGCACTGCAAGGTCATAAACCTCTAGCTGCCTTGAAACACTTTGTTGAAAGTGAGAATGCAGTTCTTGAAATCCTCCTCTCATCTCTTTTTGCTCTTGATGTCCTTGAAGTAAAATGCTTTCCTCTCCGATGAGTGGCAGAGGCTCTCACTGGCCCTTTCCCAAAGATACACTTTCATATCTCTGATCTTTCTCCCTTCACACCCAATGTTCTCCTTTTGCCTCTGTCCTTAAGGCGACCAGGCATGGATGCGATTGTTAGGCCATTTAGCCAATGAGAGGCTTTGCTCTGACCGGCACTTTAGGTCAGACTTCGGTGAGAAGTTGAGAGGAGAGTGAAAAGGGGAGCGAACACCCATCTTAACGAACGTTCTGTTTGACAAAAGAACTGGAGAGAAAGCCCAGAGGCTGCTCACACCATTAAATTCACACTCTTGTGAAACCTTCTTTATCAGAGGTGTTAGATTTTAGTTGCTGGATGTGTTGTACTCAAGCATTACTCTATGCGATGTAGTGATGTTTTTCCAGCCCTGACAGCTGATGGTACACAGGGCCACAAGCAGAACTGAACAAAAAGAGCTCTTAATAAGCCATGAAGACACAAGATGAAAAGGGATTAAAACTGTAAGTATGTTAAAGGGCTTGTTGTGTTTCCATTTGTCTCTCTGTGTGGTTAGTGAGTAAGCTGCCTTCAGGTGATAAGAAATCTTTCCCTCATTCTGATGGAGTTGTGCACAGACTCCAGGAAACACAGGGAATAAGTTTTCTACTGTCGCTCCTGGCTCTCTACCCCTGACCCAGCACTCTTATACACCCACCCACTTGCCTGTATCCCTTCAGGTTAAGTCACTGCAATCTCATTTGTTGCACTGAGAAAGGTTGGGAGCAACCAAGGTCACCAAAAGTTCAACATAGGTAGATGGGCGCAACAGCTCAAATAATGGCAGCCCCAGCACAGAGCAGTTTTCTGCTGCTTTAATGTGTTGAGTGTGCACTGCAGGACCCTGATCACATTGCACTGAGAGGCCGGGATTACTGCAGCCATTACGTATTATCAGAAAATTACCCCTTTATGTTGAACTGGTAGAGCCAAACTAGAGTCACACTAGTGATGTGAAATACCAGATTTAATCAAATTGATACAACGATGATCGGTTTTGTTGTAATTTGTTCATTCTGATATCGATACCGATCATCCCCTACAGTGCGGACATAGGGAGTTTCTCATTACACAACTTTGTCCATCCTCGCTTTCTCTCTCCTCCACCGACCTGGAAGTTGTTCTCTCTCTGCCGTGATGAAACCTCTCATGCCAGATGGACTGTTCAAAATATATTACTAGTCCATTTGTAAAAAAGCCCATAGAAAGTGTTTAGGAACGGGTAGAACCTTTCAAAAGCATATCTGGCAGGTGATTGGACAATCAATCCATCAATCACGATCATTACAGGCCAATCAGATGATGCAGTGGGCTAGCACTACTGCGCTACATAACGTGAGGCACTCTGTAAAACAAACTCTCGTCAAATATGTCAGAAGTGGAACAAAGAGAGGTTTGTAGTGTTGTTTGTTTATCATTTAATAAAGAAATGCAGTCAAGAACTGAAAAACTGCTACTGAAGCTGTTAGCATCTATGCCAGTCACTTGCTGCTGTCGTCTCACTTGTAGGTCCCACCTCTTCCCGCTCTTAAGGACTCTGACTGGGCCGTGCCACTTTGGGCTGCTCACAGTCATTGTAAATTGGATCTGTCTGGTTACAGACACTAAATCAGGCTGATCCGGCTAATGTTCAAGGTTGCTTTGCTGAAACAGGTAACAAGGATTTGAGACTTAAAATTGATTTGAACCTCTAAAAATAGTCACTAGAAGTTGTTAAAGGATACGCAAACATTTTTTTTAGTTGTTGTTGTGTCTTGCCCACTCCTGAGTCCATGTTAAGCAGATAGACACCATTCAGTCGACTGTGTGTGCTATGACAAGGAGGAAACAGGCACAGTTTGCCTACTGCTAATTAGCTTAGCTCAAACACTGGGAGTCAATGGGTAGCGTTAGCCTGCCTCGGCCTATAGTCATCAGATGAACTTTATGGCACATGCGCAAACCACAGTGGATGTGCTTTGACCTACTTACAAGCACATCCACTGTGATTTGCGCATGCCCGCTGTGGTTTAGTTTCATTTGTAGTTCTTTTGAAAATTTCATAAAGTGCTAATCTTAGCCTAAAAATAGATAGCGCAATATAACACGGAAAAACGAGTCACAACAAGCACACAGGACCATTTAGAATTGCTGAAGAGTTTATCTGATGACTTCATGCAGAGGCAGGCTAACATTTCCCATTGACTCCCAGTGTTTGAGCTAAGCTAACTAGCGGTGGGTGAGCTTTGTCCGTCTCATCCTTGTTACTGCACACACAGTCGACTGACTGGTGTCTATCTGCTTGTCGTGGACTTGGGAGTGAGGAAAAAAAATGAAAAAAAAAAATTAGGGCATCCCTTTAAATGGTCTAATAGAGAATTCCTCTCTCTTGCTCACCCTGGATGCTTGGAGGCTTTGGGTGAGATTATTGGACATGCAGCTCTTTCATGTGTCTTTTTCCCCTTGCAAGTGTTTGAATTTGTGATGAGCTGTTTGTTTATGTGCTATTGTTATTTACTGCAATGTTGCATTTGCTTTGTATTCTTATAGGACTTTTTAAATTGGCTTGGTTTCTCATCTTAAAGTATTTTTTCATCATGAAAGGTTTTTGTGTGTTGTAGCTCTGAGCTGTTGTCAGCCAGTGTACTCACACCACAGCACAACATGCACCTGATATTCACAGATTTGAAACAAACTGGTGCAAAGAAATGAGTGAAAAACATGTAAATACCTGATCAGGTTTTTAAAAGTTTAGTTATTTTAGTTTATTTGCTACAAAGTCATGCCAAAAGCAGGTGGATGTGAAACATATCTTAAAGAGATGCCTGGTGACATGAACGTTAAATTCATTTTTGTTTGATCCGAACTAATGTGCTTAACTGTATATTCCTTCGTCTTGAATTATGTAAAGGTGATGAATATTAACAGAGCTCAGATGAAAGGTTCACCATTGCATTTACACCTTTGATTGGCACGGAGCTGACGTGCAGCAGCTGTGAACAGTATGTAGGGCAGCCGGGGGAGGTGGAAGAGGCCGTAAATCAATGAACACTTCCATTAATAAGTGTAAGGGGACTGATTACGCTGATTTTAGCAAGCAATTACAGGCTGCTGCATCCTCAGTTATTGACACAAGTTACATAAGTGTGATTTGTCATGACAATAAATAATCTTTGGCCAGGATTAGAGTGTCATTCATCATCCACTGAATCCCATTTTCGGTTATTGCTGTTCACTGGAGCCCGTGAGCCTCAGCAGAGGAATCGACAGGGGAAAAGTGGATGTTAGGCTACACTGCTCATTTATTATCATTTCTGAACATGATCTGAATGAGACATATTTCCAGTCTTGTAATCTTATAAGATATTTACAGCATTTTCAGCAGAAAGTCCTTCAACGTGGTCCATGAGCATGATGATCAGTCATCTCCTGTGGGAGTTAGCCAGACAGATAACAACGTGAACTCCGTGATAAATCAATTCACGTGATAGGAGTGCTTGAGGGCATGTTCAGAGTGAATGATAAGTCTCTTTCCAAAAGCCTAAGACTAATCCAGAGTGGAGACAACTTTTACAGCAAGTCAGAAAAGAATGTAATAGTGTTTTTAATTTGTTTCAGGAGTGAATGAGGGCTATTTTTTAATATACATGTCCATTAAGATAAAAGACGAGCTAATGACAAGACCAGGTGAACAACCTGTGCATGGAACAACATCCCACTAAACACTGAGTCCTTTTGTTGAGGATCATGTTCACCCTTAAGGGATCCTAGGGACATTTGTGCCATTCAGGTTTCTTTTTTAAGGTTCAAGCCATTTAGGCTGTGTTGAATGAATCAAGCTCAGATTTGCCAGAGTATATTCATTTTTTCCATTTATTAGTACACTGAAAAAAAAACAATCCAGAAACTCAAAATCTCAAGGTAACTGTCTGCACTAGATTTTTGAGTTTTAGGGCATAACTCAAAATTTTGAGCTGAGAAAACAACTATTTAAAATAAAAACAATCCCAGGCAGGATTTGTACCCAGACCAGTTGCAGCATGTTTCTTCCTTTTTTTGTTTTATCATGTATTATTCCTCCCACTGCACCAGTCTAGCACTCAGTATTAATTTGTCTTTTTATGAACCTGTGCTCAGAACTTGGCCAGACCTCACCTGACCTTAAATTAATTATTTTAAGTTTTGCCATCTTAAGTAAAGAAGTTAGCCCAACTTTACATAAAAAACTAAATAAGGATAACTTGAGATAACCCCTTTGATTAAGTTAATAATACAACAAAAAATATTCTGTTTTGTTTACAGGAAAAATCATTTAATGCCAGCGATTTCAACTTTTCATTATTACGGTGAATTGTTGTCTAAGATGCTTAAATTAGCCTCAAATGGCTAAGCTACACAAAATCTGACACATTTGTTCCTAACGGCAAAAAATGCCCAATGAAAAGCTTTAATTTTTTTTAACCCACATTTATCTTAAAAGAAAGTTGTGCATTCCTTTATGTTAAGATTTCACTTTGGCCTACAAGGTTTCAGTATTTGTTTTTTATATTTTTCCACAAGAACTACTTTCTTTCATTCAAAGCACCCTGCAAAATTTTACACATTTTACTGTTTTCTGCAAAACTTCAAAATTAATGTTGCTGCCAATCACTGACCTGTCATAGTGCCAAATAATAATATTAATGAAAATAATAATAATAAGAATAATAATAATAAATAATCAAATACTCCTTAAAAATGTATTTCCTTATAACTATTGTCATTACTATTATTATTACTACCATATCTTTAGAATAGATTTTAAGGTTCTTTTATTGGTCTTTAAATCTCTTAATCTTGGTTCTTCTTATTCGTCTAATCTGCTTTTAGCATATGAGCCCAGCAGTATACTCATGTCCTCTGGTGGTGGTCTTTTGATAGTTTCCAAAGTATGAACCAAAACATACAGAAAAGCATCTTTTCATTATCACAGCCCCCGTCTATGGAACAGTTTCCCTGAGGACCTGAGAGCGCCACCCACTGTTCATGTTTTTAAAAGCAAATTCAAGAACCACCTTTTTAGCCTGGCTTTTTAGCATGTATGTGTCCTTCTTTTCAACCTGACAAAATAAGACCTAAATGTTGGGATGGCCTCAGGACCACAGGTAGCATTGGGTTCCCAACCTGGGACCTTCTGACTGATGTTCATCGATGCCCCTTTTGTGTAAATGCACCGTGACAAGGGCTAATGTTATGTTGTGTTTCCATCACGAAGTCTGGTTCAGTTTGGCACAGAAATACTGGTGTTTCCACTGTTGAGTGAGGAGAGCAGATACCCAAATAACCAACTGGTGCCGTCTCACATTTTGGCATCCCTCTGAGAGGGTGTGGAGTCTACCAAACCAACCCTTAGGGATGGAGCTTAAAGCCCCACAGTCTGCTGATTGGTCACAAAAATTGTCAGTTTCCATGCAACAGCAGCAAAAAAAACCAAACTTTGAAGTGATCAGATAAGCCGTGAATTAACAGCGATTTGTCCTCTGCTGCTGTAAAGAACGTCCACACTACACAACGTTCCATAGAGAACTGGAGAGCTGGAGATCTGCCATTGCTGCTCTTTGTTTACAACCGTGCGCTACTTTCAACCACTTCAGCTTGTTGCGCTGCTGTGACGTCATGCATTAAAAAGCTGGCATGACCTGCTCTTCCAGGCTCACATTCGGTTAAAACATGGCGGTGAAAACCTAACAAGATCCGCTCAAAACTGTACTGATCCAAACCAGACCACTCTGGAAACGAGGTTTTATTGCCGCATGCAATTTGAGGTTTGATTTCTTGCCCGATAACACATCTACATATGAAACCTGGAACTGGGAGAGTTCCCACAACCCACAACCCTCTCAATGATGAACAAGTGACTCCCTAAACTGAAAAGATTTTAACTTTGGATGGTTTTGCCATAAACTTTATACTCGTGTTATGCCTTTGCCTTTTTCCTGAAGATCTTGGGTAGCTCAGAACTGTTTTTTGCATTTTTACCTCTCTCACTTTTCATACATCTAAATCATGGCATCATAGACTGGTCCATTATTCTGGGGACTGGGGAATCCGATGCATCAGTCATTAAAGAATTGTTCCAATGCCATTTAAGACTTTACAACAATACAAAAAAACAAGCCTCACTTTGAGTATATTGGGCATGTGAGGAGGCTGTGGCAAAAGAGAATTGCCTGCCTTTGCCAAATTTTTCAGTCCTCCTCTGCAGACAATTCTGGTATGCTATAAAAAGGCCTCTAATGAGAGGAGCAGATGCTAAAGGACTTGATTATTTGGCCTCAGTAACATAGAATGAGATAAGCATTAAAATGGGGCATATTAAATATAGTTTTATTTAGAAGTTGACTCCACTGATGTGTACCTGTGCATCAAAAGATTTAATTTTTACAGTGACGAAATGCAGTGAAGCAGTAGAGGGTCTGGACATAGAGAGATGGAAATGAAGGTTATTTAAAGCTTTGATGTGATTTCATATAGTCAGACATAATAAGAGTGAGCTGTCAGGATTATGTCTTGAATTGATGTGCCAGCAGTGGGGTCAGTTTAAAATGAATGTGAAAACATCATGAGAGGGTTGGAGGCTTGATCTACTTGTCCAAATTTCTTAAAATAAAGTCAAAAATGATGAGTCAGCAGTTGAGTTTTTGTGCCTGGGGATGTGCAACTGTTGCCTGTCCAAAACTTGAGAAACCTTTTCCCCACAAAATCCATCCTTTGTTGACGGGCGGTATTCAGAGTAAGTGTGATTGTTTTCTTTGCAGGGATGTGCAGCAATGACTGGGTACATTCAAATAGTTGCACAGCATATCCTAACATGGGAGTGCTACTAAGGAGACAAATGATACTGATGGAATAGCTTAGGCAGCCAGAGCAACTGACTTATCTGTATCCATGAGCTCAGTTAAATTTTAATAAACTTGAAATGCAGCATATAACAACGATTTGATAAAAGTTGTTTTGTTTGGTGTAGCCATATTCACACTTGCAAAAAACCCTGAAATTTACCTGCTGTTATTCCAGTAAGCCACATGGGAATGCAAACAGGCGAGTTTTTCACCTCGACTTTCCCCGGATAATTACCTTGCGCCCTCCTAGTATCTTTTTCTCTGTTAAGTCTGGGCCAACAGATAATCAGGGTAATTCACTGAGGTCGAGTAGAGAGAATTGATGACATTGAGACCCGAAAAGGAAGGCTTGATGGGATAGATAAAACCACAGCTGTTGCAGGAGAAGTTAGTTAGTAGAGCTTTGTTTACACCAATGTAAAAAACATATGTTTTCATTATAGGGCAGGGTATTTCCAGTAACCTCACGATACAATAAATATCACGAGACTGAGGCCATGATACGATACGTATCCTGATACACTTAAATTGTGAACACTGAGTATGCTTTTAACAGAATTCCCAATAAGTTTTGTTTTTTATTACAAGAAGAAAAAGAACAAGGATGAGTTTTAACTGATTCTACAACTTAAGAAACTTAAATCCAGGTCCTCAAAGATGGTAGACCTAAGTTCAATTTTCGAACATGTGCTTCATGATGTAGCTTCTCTTCTACTTTGAACAGAGCCATTGTTAACACTACCCAAAGTGTACTGACAACAACTGTCAAAATATTGAGGCTGTATTGATTCTGTGGAATCCGCATCGATACATGTATCCCCAAGTAGTGCATGACGATATTTTGCTGTATCGATATTTTGAGCACAGGCCTATTGCATTGTGTCTTTACGCAACTTAATTTTGCTCCTGTATTTGTGTGTTCAAATAGTTCATATTTATTAAGCTGAATTTTTGCCCTTGAGACCTGAAAGTCACAAGAGAGGGGGCGCTGCTGTCTCCCAGCCACAACAAGGTGCGTCTTCACCTTCATAATCAACCATGCTGTAAGATTTTACAATCACTGTCTCCTTCCTGTTCGTGAAAATGAGAAGCTAAATATCCTGGAAAGTCAGAAACAGAAACACATTCATTTGATGATCCACAACATCCTCAGAAGGAGCACATGGAGAGTTTCACCATGATGTCCAGGTGATTGCCCCTCTGCCCAATTTTACTTGTCTTATTTTTCCAGTACGACCCGAGACCCAGTCCTGCTCTCTCCCCGGTGTATTGTTTCTCTCGTGGGTGCTCCAGTAGTTCTTCCGTGAGGTTTGGCATATTTTCTCTGGTGAAAAACATATTAGATCACTGCTAGTAAGCCAGAAAAACACAGCATTAGCCAGCTTGCTGTTGTGCTGGCAGACTTCGTTCACAATTCAGCCCATGAAAAGTGTTAAATATACATGAGCTGAACTTACCGGATACTCAAAACTCTCCAGAGACTTTCTCACAGTTTCTCCTCTCTGTGGGTTCGTTTCTGAACAAATAAAATACCATGTAGAGGGGCTCCAATGGTGACATACAGCAATATTTACATCCTCCTCAGTCTGCGATGTCATCCTAGTCACCTTTCACTCCTGATACTGACTGGCTTTCATGCCACAGCTTCAAGCAAATTTGTCACGGAAGATGGATATTTTCAACAATGGCAAAGAAGTGAAAGAGGTAAAATTTGGGTTGCGAACGCGTGACAAACTGAAACACAGCTTAAGGAGAGCAAACTCAATAGTGCATCTGGACATTTAAAAGTGTTATCATTGACATTTTGAAAGAATTGTCTTGTACTGCTGTTGGATACAGAGCTAAAACACTACAGTTCCTTTCTCCGTTGTCATGCACGTAGTGACACTGCTTCATATTCACTTCTGCGAGCTACAATGATCCTCTCAATTTTTTTATTGATGACACACTATTTTTTATCAAGTATCACTTGCACTGAAGTGCACCATTGAGTTTGAAATATATATATATATTATATTTTAAGCAAGAATTTGTCCTCTTTTCGATAGAACTCTCGCTAATGTGTAGTTCATCCATCGATGAGCTTACAAACTGAATTTGATCATTGAATAAAACATAGATATCAGATTCTAGCACAGAGGCTTCTCAAAATATGGGAATATTTACATGTTGTGAACTAAACTACTTTTAAGTTTTTCAAGGCTCAAGGCATCTTTATTAGTACTTCAAGGGTAAATCTGTTTTGCAGACAGTAAATTAGTTTTCCAACATTAAAAACAATAAGATGTTGCACAGTGCCACATGCATCCAGATAAATAGATGAAAAACAATCCGCCAAAATGTTAAAATCAGACATTACAATATAGATAAAACAAGTCATAATAAAGAGCTTACAGAGACTTTTATCCAAAATCCAAAATTTTCCTCTGCAGTTAAATTGCATCATGTTGTATAAACTTTGATAAGTGTTTCTGTAACATTTTGTTTTATCTTTAGGAGCAAAAATCCAGTAGCCAGAAGGAAGATAGTGAAGCCCAACATTTACCTGTTGAAAACAGTCGTCCTGCTGTAATGGACATTTATACTTTTATGGATCCAAATCAACGTTTTTCAAACTCTAAAGACAAACCAGAAGAGCTAAATGAAAGTTTGTCTTCAAAGTAAGTTTCATTGGATAAAGACACAGCCATGTTTTTAATAATTCAATAAGCTTACTTGTCAATTGCTAGCATTAGCATTAGCCTACAAAGTGCTTCTGTTGGAAATGATAGTTTAAGCTTCATAAAATGAATCTCAGTCATAAAACTGACATTAAAAGCCTTGTAAGAATAGCCCAATACACAGCAGTAAATAAATTTGGTTGGATATGTAGGTTTAAGTTCAGCACAGGGACATCTATATTTATTTGGCGTAATGCTGGACGGCATCATTTTTGCCATTCAGCTGGAATGGAAAGGAGTGAGAAGTCATGTGAAAATGGCCAATAGTGCTAAACTAAGCAAATTGCTGTCAAAGCTCACATCCTTTTGAAAGAAACATGAGAGTTATGTTGATAAAACCTTTCAAAAGGAGAAGAAACAACAACCTTTCATAGAGACTGATTATTCCTTCACATCCAGATTGTAATCCTCAGAAAGGGAAATCCAGCCATGATCAGCCATTAGCTCTCTTGTCCTGAGTTGTTAATGACTCAGAATATTAATCAAAATCCCACACCTCAGCTCATTTCCGTTCCTCCAGAAATACAGCCCTCACTAATATCCATGATATTTTTGTCTGTTGCTGTGAACTGCGGTTGATTTTTACGTCTTCTTGTTGAAAACATCAAAGACCATATAGATTAGCTTTTACACTGGCATACTTATTCTCTCTGTGTTATTATGCACTGTTTATATAACAGGGATTTTCAAGACAGCAATGGAGCTTTGCAAAGGCTTGACAGACCCTCCGATAGACGAAACAATATCTGCCTGATGATAATTTATTTATAATGCGTCACTGTGTTTCAATCTCAGAAAATATGTGAATGATGCTTATAATTGGGCCTGTTTTCAATGATTTTAAATGAAACTTGAAAAGGATTGTCCCCATTATGCATGTAGAGAGGACATCAGTGTGGCTTAGCATCTGTATGGCAGGTGAAGTTTGATCATTTAAATCAGCTCATAAATCTGTCTGATGTGTTTGCCTTGACAAAAATCAACGATTTCTGCCTTTCGATTTCTCAAAAGGACTCCACTTTCTGCTACAGATGGAGCTGAATGTTATGTTTATGCCTGAATAAACAGATATGAAGAAGCAGGGCGTAGGAGGCAAAGCAAAAACAATGGCAACAGCAAGTGCACACATCCTCTCAACTATTCAAAGGAAGCCTTCTGTGTAAAAGACTCCATCATAGTTGTTGTTCCTGCAGTCTTTCCAGTATCACAAAGCTGGCCCTTAGTAACTGTTTCAGAGCATTAACGGCTTCTGTGTTATTTGTGGCTGTGAAATGTTACTGCGTTTGCTGATGTGGAAAACTGGGTTGCTTGACGGTTTTATGATGAGCCAATTGTGTCTTCATCCACTCCCTGTTGTGGAGCATATGAGGCTCAGTCGGGGATCTCTGACTTATGGCTTTTTCACAGGCTAGTCAACGCTTCCAAGTGACCTTTAGAAGCAGGATTTATATATATTTATATAAATATATAACTATATATATTAGAGATCAGCTATACTGGAGGTTATATATGTACATACTGTTGTCATATATGCATCTATGTAGGATACAGCATAGCCTTTATCCTTCAAAAAGAAATAGCATGCCATTATGAGTCTTTATCGAAATTATGCCCTCAAAATCGTCCTGCCATTAAGAGAGTTTATTTTAACAGTAAATGAGAATGCCCCATCGCCTTTGCCAAACAAACAAAGATCTCATTTTCATTACAGTGATGGCAGATGATGCAGCCTTCTGTTCTGGTCACTGTGTCGTGACGCAATCACAGAAGCCTTCATTTTGTTTGACATTGTTGTCTACAACATAAGGAGCAGCACAGAGCTAAGATTAAACAGCTGCTAAAAGCCTCTGCTCCTCCTTATCCTCCGAACCATCCCACATGTAACAATTACACACCAGACAACCATTTTTTGCAGAGGACTTTAAAGCTATGAGGAGGCAGATTAAATATTTAAGTTAGACTTGAAGGGATAGTTTGGGATTATTGAAGAGGGGTTTTCTAAGGCATTAGCTTGAACATGAGCCAAGATCATCCCAGCATCTTTACAGAATAGTCAGCACAGAAGCTACACAGCGAATTGAGAAATGTTAAAATTTTGCTGTTGGCAAAATTTCAGCAAGGGCAAAGTTAATTCTACTCTGGATGGAGTCAGATCCCTGAAATGTACTCTCAGTTGTAAAAGACTCAAAATCAAGTGCAAAAATGCTTCTTCAGTTGATCAAATTCAAAGGGGTCACCGTGGGATCTTTAACTCTGAACTTTCAGTTTGAGACCCCGGCCACGTGCAGACGAAAACGTTTTTGTTTTCTGTCAAGAGGGAATCATTTCAAGAAAAGTGTCCGTCCACACAGAAACACTGAAAACGCTGTAGTACATAAGCCAGGCCTGTAAGCGGCGTTGTAACGCTGCTGCAGACACACACCAAAACTAGAGAAGAAGACATGGAGCATGCACATAAATCATGAGAAATGTCAACAAACATGGGTTTATGCTGTTCTCCACGTCCTGTTGTTGCTCATGGTGGTTTTAGAGGAGCTGAAGATTTTATTTTTTAAGCCAAAACAAGCTGAGCAGCTTCTGCAGCATGAGCTCAACACTGTATTCCAACATTGTTACCTCCGCCAAGGAGGTTATGTTTTTGGGAGGGTTTGTTTGTCTGCCTGTTAGTTAGTTAGCACCATTACTCAAAAAGTTATGGACGGATATTGATGAAATTTTCAGGGAATGTCCGGATTGGGATAAGGAACAAATGATTAGATTTTGGAAGCGATCCGATCCAGAACAAAACCGCCATTACGGAAAATGCGATTTTCGTGAATAACTGCTGAACTAATGTTTATATCATTATGAATTCAGTTGCCAATGGTAGGTTTTCATGGTCAAGGAATCTAAAAATGTAGTCAAAATAAATGTGGAACTAATATTTATGGTGCAAATGACAAATAGGGGGAACTGTGGCGCTTGGCGAAGGTCTGCACTCTCCGCTTGCTTTCTAGTTTCTGTTGTTGTCGCCATTTGTACATGTGGTTTAAGCGAGAGATGGAGCTATCGCGTCAAACAAAAGGCTGGCATTCAGATTCATCCACTTTGGGATCTGTTTTCAAAACTGTTTCGATTTCTGTGTGGATAAAACGCCTATATGATTAAAAACCTGTGTGGATACGCCTGAATTTATCTCCGTGTGGACGGCCCCTGAACCTGTAAAGCCCGTTTCACACATGCAACCCTGATATTATCAGGCAGCCTGCCCAAGTAATTCACTGACATAGGCCCCGTTTACACGACAAGGAAAACGACCGAAAACTGAGAGTTTTCGTTGCATTTGTGTCTTCCGTTTACAAGAAAAGGGTGCTTGGAGTGCCTGAATCTGCAAACTGTTGAAACCAGGGTCCAGAGGGGAGAGTTTTGAAAATGTTTTGGTATCTGTCTCTGTGTAAACAAGAATCAGCATTTTAAGGGAAAACAGTTATGCGCAGCACATGCGTAATACTCTGTCAGATGAAGGCTGCACGCGCATCCCAGGAACAACAACAACAGCTTCGGCTGCCTTCTGAGCAACATGTGTGTGGCTTACTGTGCTTGGCTTGTTATCCAGACAAAAATATCCAGACAGATTTGTTGTCCAGACAAGAAAATTCTGCATCTTCGTGAGTCCACTTGCCATTGTTGTTTGTGAAAAGAAACCTGCAATGCCAACTACTGGCCAGGCATGCACACTACAGCCTTTTCAGCCGTTCTCTGTGTGAATATAGAGCGCTTTTGAAAACGCAAAGGAAAAACCTTCTGTTTCTGGTGACAACGTTGTCATGTAAACGGGGCCATAGTTGTTCACAATTGTTCCTAGAGAAGTGGAGGGGAGGGGTCACCGGACAGGCAGCACACAATGTCAAACATAAGCAGCTGAAGTCAGTGTTTATAATGAGGCACTCCAGGTTCCCTCTACAATCCTAACACAGGTTTGTCAGGTTAATTAGTGAGTCAAAATTGCCATAGGTGGAAGTGTGCGCGATAGTTGTTTGTCTCCACATGTCTGCCCTGTGACTGGCTGGCGACCAGTAGGGTTATTCCCGCCTCCGCTGAGTGACAGCTGGGACAGGCTCTGGCCCCCCTACAGATCTGAAAGGTCCAAGCTGTGTGGGTAATGGATGGAGGGATAGGAGGAAAGGGAGACAACATTAAGAAAAAATGAACAAGTTAGACTTTTAGTCAGGAGGTCATGAGGTGTCTGAGATAAGGCCTTCATTTTGCTCAGGTGATCAGCTTTCAGGTTTGACCCTGCTCTGCTAAATTAGGCAGTAATCCTCCTTTAAACATGTCATCAAACTTATCTGAAAATTCAAATTTAATAAAGCTTTTTTTTTTTTTTTTACATGTGTCTTTACTCACGTTAAGAATAGCAGGTTAACCACATGAGCAATTCATCTACTTAATTCAATAAAGAAACTCAACTTTGTACGTTCATTACATAGCTGTGCCATTTTGATAAACAGTCCTCATAAAGCCAGTGGCCCCAGGCTTCAGTGGGAACTACTGTTCACTTTCTCATGTCACAACATAATGTAGAAATGCAGGTAGACCATGGTTAATTAAACACAGGGAGGTCCCAGTGCCGCAGAGGCTGGACCTTACCACCTTATTAATCCCCCATCGAGCTACCTGAACAGGGGGCCTTAATGTCTTCAGGGGTTATTGGTTTGCTGTAATTTTGTACTTTTATCCTTTAATACAACAGCAGAAACCCTCTATTTAACTGCAGGGTTATCAAAAAAATCTGTATCAATTACCCTGATTAAAAAAAACAACACCAGAGGACTTTTTCACTGATCCAGCCTTTAGAGACCCACAGGTGAGACACATAAAAAACAGGACAAACACTTAGCAGAGCTATTTCTGCTTTTAGTACCCACAGGAATAACTACACATTTTTTAGAGAAGCTCGATTCCTGAAAGCAGTGAAGGCCTAAGGTCGCTGCTCAGGACATCTTCTGTAAAGAGAAGTTAGAACATGAGCTGTGTTAAATCTGAGGCAACACATTGGCGTGTTAGGGTAAATGTCACTGTCCACATGGCTACATTTTCAACATGCCAATGCTCATTCAGTAATGTTAAATATGTTTGTGGATAAGTTAACCATGTGTTTACTTTAGGGTTTGATCATGCAAACATTTGCAAATTAGCCAGAGAGATGCAGCAGCCATGAAAGCATGGGTGGATACATTTGACTACAACTGACTTCAAGAGGCTGATGGACTCATTTTAAATAATACCTATGATTTGAGACAAGGGTGTCTAAACCTTCACAGAGGGCCTCTTGGATGGCTGGCCAAGAAATTACCTGTTAAAGTGTGTTCAAACTGAACGTGACTTTGGCTGCCACTCTGCGTGCAAAGTTGATGTACAACCACGATGGGGTGGAATCAACCCTGACGCGATGTGACAGGGTCGCACTACCTGGTCGCATCGCTCGGTCGCCAAAGTTAAAAAATTTGACCTTTTCAGGTGACATTGCCTGTGGCCGTGCCACGACAGCCAATCAGCATTGTGTAGGTGTGTGAAGACACCTGTGACAGACTGTTTTTATTCAAGCTCACATTAGAGTGACAATCCATGTCCGTGTGGGAACATTAGTTAGTGAGGACATTAGTTCTGCCTAGACGGGACTTCAGAGAACTCCCTACTCGAGGTGCAGCTGACAGTGATGGTGCTGCAGGGCCATCAGCTGCTGGTAGATGAATGAAAAGGATAAATACAGTTGGAATAATGTCAGCTAAACCTATATATACAAATATGACATGATATAACCCCAGTGAAACTCAAGCAGGCGTGACGTCACTGAGGGACGCGAAAGTGACAAAATGATCTATATATGGACAGGCGACACAACTTGGATGAGTGACGCGATCTTGGTAGCCAAGTTGCGTTGGGTGTGAACGCACCTTTAGGACAATAAATGGCCTAATAGGAATCTTTCAGCTGAGGCTGTGGGCTGACTGTTTGACAACCAAACCATGACCCATGATTAGCCTTCCTCATGGAGCTGTTGGCCTTGTCTGAAATATTACTGTGCATATTTTAGGCTTACCTGAAAACGGCCAAATAATTGATGGGTATCTAGTTATGGTTTTTGGACAATTGGACCCTTTACTGATCCGTTGGGTGGCTGACCAACCAGTCAGAGAAAGCAGTAGTTGCTGGGCTAGACAAACTTTGAAGTAGACCAAGTCTTTAATTGTTCTACTGTTCAAGTATGACCTCAGCTGTATTGAGACTCTAAGGGAGTGCTTACAGTGTTTTCAAGAGTGACTTCACAGGTAATTAAGGAGTATGTTTTATTTAATTTCCTGAATCAAAGGTTAATTATAAAGAGGGCCTTTTTGGTATTAGACCCTGTGGACAACACTGGCAATTAAACCCCTGACAGTCACAGAGAACATGATAGAAGGTGATAGAAGCATCTTTTAATACCAACAGCAAGCGATTTTCTGCCTGATGTTCAGGTGCTGTATCATTAATAACTTCAGTGACCACAAACTAAAAAAATAAATAAAAAAAAACAGACCAAAGGGAATGTTACTTGAAAGCAGGTTAGAGTTCATGAAGTTGTGAGAATATTTTGACTGAATAATACGTTTGGATTAAATGTCAGTGGAGCCATTTTGGTGTTACAGTCATCCCTCTATGGGCTGTCAGACAGTATTTACCAAAGTTCACCGGCGTCCATCAAACACTAAAGTCCCTCAAAAGCTATAAATATCAGACTCATGTCGGCTTGGCAGGAATATAGGCCTTCAGCAAAGTCCATCGGACTCTGTGGATGATGTACATCTGTTTGAAACTGTATGGCTCCCATTTCAATTACCTGTCAGTCTGTGCCAAAGTTTTGACCAACCAGAACTTTTGTACACTTGCAGTGGTGCTAAAAGAAAGTAAATGACTGAAATCCAATTAATTTTACCTCCCTCATGTGGCAAATGAAGCTGCGGCAAGCACGTTGAAGACATCAGCACAGAGAAGCTACAGCTAATCAAGATTGTGGTGATAATCCTGTTTTGTGTTTGAAATTTACGAGAAAGCTCTTTGCCACACAAGGGGGGCCTGAAAGCTCACTTTGAGCAGCTGATGCCAGTCAGTGACCAATAGAACCTCAGTGCTCTTATAAATGTACTGTGGTCATAGTTGTCTGGCTTCATTCTGGGATTAAGAAATCAAATACCTCAATATTGCTCTGCAGACTGATCAGCCTGATTTAATGTTGCATACGTGCTCCTGCCACAACTCAATCAGTAGCTCCTCCTGTTCTGGGGTCCAGGTTTGTTTTGTCGCCACTGTTCTTCTCTGGCTGTTTGCCATCTTTGTTTTGATATTCCTGCTACTTCCCTTTGTCTTCCAAAGCTACTTCCTGTGTCCCACCCTCTCTTTTTTCTTGGCTGTTAGCATACAGATTCAGCTAAAAATATTCAAACATGTTTGACTAACTGCAGCCGAGTTCGGGTCACGTCTGTTCCACTCAGCCGTGCCGACTTTCCCCAACTAGTACAGACTGGGCAGACTTTGCCCAACTAGTTAAAATCTTGCCAAAATCATGTATAGTACCCTCAGCTTTAAGTGCAACTCGAGCCAACTTTTAAACCCAAGCCCCCATATCTGAGTAATAGCAAAGCTGGTGACCAAATGACATAAGGACAGCTTGCTTTGAAATACTGCTGTGTGAACATGAACCAATCCAAAGGAAATATGAAAATTTGTAGAGGTTTTAACAACCGAATCAGAACAAAGCAACTGAGCTGAAACTGTGTAGCCATTTCAGATATTTTACCTCAAAAAGCAGAATATTATCATAACAAGATTAAGACCTTTGACTCCATCCATCCA
Organism: Cetoscarus ocellatus; assembly: GCA_037902135.1. Classification (NCBI taxonomy): domain Eukaryota; kingdom Metazoa; phylum Chordata; class Actinopteri; order Labriformes; family Labridae; genus Cetoscarus; species Cetoscarus ocellatus. The sequence goes on along the minus strand of JBAMNC010000100.1, from coordinate 639,596 downwards.
TCTTCCACCACTTATCCAGGGCCAGGTCACAGGGGTAGCAAGCCAAGCAGGTTAGCCCAGACTTCCCTCTCACCTGCCACAATTTCCAGTTCCTCCTGGGTGATTCCAAGGTATTCCCAGGCAAGATGGGATATATAATTTCTCCAGTGGGTTCTGGGTGTCCCCCAGGTCTCCTCCCAGTTGGGCTTGCCTGGAAAACCTCCGCAGGAAGGCAACCAGGAGTCATCCTAACCAGATGCCCAAACCACCTTAAGTGACTCATTTCAATGTGAAGAAGCAGCAGATCTACTTTGAGTTCCCTCTGGATGTCTTAAGCTTCTCCTTTCTCTAAGGCTGAGCCCAGCCGCCCTCCAGACGAACCTCATTTCACCCGCGATCTCATTCTTTTGGTCATTAACAAGAACATATGACCAGAGGCGAGGGCTGGAACAAAGATGGAACAGTTGTAAGGCTCACATAGTGAAGTATCATTAGGTCCCTTACAGAATAAAAACATACATATTTATTTGTGTGTATATATTTCTGTTTTGGTCGTGTGTTGAGCACAATGATATTTAAGTCAGCTAAGGTGCACGGGAAAATGGGCAGTTTGTAATTTTTTTTTTTTGGTATGGATTTTATTATTATTTCAGTCCTCTTTTCCGTCACCCTGTGTATCTATTTTTTGTACTCAGTCCCTCGCATGGAAAGGATATAGGGGGAAGGGAACGCAAGGAGAGCTGGAACGTTTGTAATGATGGAGAGTGGTGTTCGTAGGCACAACCAGCCCATGGTGGATTTTACACCTACCGGCAACGGAATAACAATTCAAAGAGGATCCAAGCGCAACCAATTCTTATTGGGATCCACCTGAGGAGGTTTAAGGAGCTGGTGAGCATAACTCAGGCCACTGTGGCCAGACGGTGGGACCTGCCCGGACTCGTCCACAATTGTTCTTCCCTTCTGGTCTTTTTGTTTGGATACAAACAGAGAAAGAAACTGAGGTAGGACTGGTTTCACACTGGGATTACCATGGACACAAGGACACTTTCTTTTCGTTTCTGGGACTGAGTAATTTTTATTTATTTCTTTATTTTAAATAGTGCATGTTATTGCACATCCAGGTTGGATGAGTTTTGTATTCACGTTTTTTTTCTTGGAAATATATTTGAGTTAAACAGCCAAAAGTGCTTTTCTGTTTGGTATAAAACAAAAAAAAAAACATTGCTCATTTACCCAATTTTTTTTTTTTTACTTTAATTTGATAGTTTTGAAAGTATAAACAGAAAACAAACCTAAAATATGTCAATATAACTGACAATGACGTTATAATTTATATGTACTTTATACTTTCCTGTAAAATAAATTCATAAGGGTGCATACACAAACAAAAGTGAACAAACAGAAAAAGACTTTTGTACAAGTTATACACCAGTTTAAATCCACAACCTAGGTTATTCCTCAAAGACAACAGAGCAAAACAAAAAACATACTGGACAAGCAAACAAAATCGAACAAAGAGTAACAAAAACAAACAAAAAAACATAAATAAGTACTGGCAACATGAATCTTGTATTTAATCTTTTTCTGGAGATTGTACAAAACCCAAAACCAGTGAAGTTGGCACGTTGTGTAAATCGTAAATAAAAACAGAATACAATGATTTGCAAATCCCTTTCAACCTATATTCAATTGAATACACAGCAAAGACAAGATACTTAACGTTCGAACTGGTAAACTGTGTTGTTTTTTGCAAATATTAGCTCATTTTGAATTTGATGCCTGCAACATGTTTCAAAAAAGCTGGCACAAGGGGCAAAAAAGACTGAGAAAGTTGAGGAATGCTCATCAAACACTTAATTGGAACATCCCACAGGTGAACAGGCTAATTGAGAACAGGTGGGTGCCATGATTGGGTATAAAAGCAGCTTCCCTGAAATGGTCAGTCATTCACAAACAAGGATGGGGCGAGGGTCACCACTTCGTGAACAAATGCGTGAGCAAATTGTCGAACAGTTTCAGAACAACATTTCTCAACCAGCTATTGCAAGGAATTTAGGGATTTCATCATCTACGGTCCGTAATATCATCAAAAGGTTCAGAGAATCTGGAGAAAGTACTGCACGTAAGCGGCAGGGCCGAAAACCAACATTGAATGCCCGTGACCTTCGATCCCTCAGGCGGTACTGCATCAAAAACCAGCATCACTGTGTAAAGGATATCACCACATGGGCTCAGGAACACTTCAGAAAACCACTGTCAGTAACTACAGTTCGTCTCTACATCTGTAAGTGCAAGTTAAAACTCTACTATGCAAAGCGAAAGCCATTTATCAACAACACCCAGAAACGCCGCCAGCTTCGCTGGGCCTGAGCTCATCTAAGATGGACTGATGCAAAGTGGAAAAGGGTTCTGTGGTCTGACGAGTCCACATTTCAAATTGTTTTTGGAAAGTGTGGTCGTCGTGTCCTCCGGACCAAAGAGGAAAAGAACCAGCCGGACTGTTATAGGCGCAAAGTTCAAAAGCCAGCATCTGTGATGGTATGGGGGTGTATTAGTGCCCAAGGCATGGGTAACTTACACATCTGTGAAGGCACCATTAATGCTGAAAGGTACATACAGGTTTTGGAGCAACATATGTTGCCATCCAAGCAACGTCTTTTTCATGGACGCCCCTGCTTATTTCAGCAAGACAATGCCAAGCCACATTCTGCACGTGTTACAACAGCGTGGCTTCGTAGTAAAAGAGTGCGGGTACTAGACTGGCCTGCCTGTAGTCCAGACCTGTCCCCCATTGAAAATGTGTGGCGCATTATGAAGCGTAAAATACAACAACGGAGACCCCGGACTGTTGAACAACTTAAGCTGTACATCAAGCAAGAATGGGAAAGAATTCCACCCTAAAAGCTTCAAAAATTGGTCTCCTCAGTTCCCAAACGTTTACTGAGTGTTGTTAAAAGGAAAGGCGATGTAACACAGTGGTAAAAATGCCCCTGTGCCAACTTTTTTGCAGTGTGTTGCTGCCATTAAATTCTAAGTTGATGATTATTTGCAAAAGAAAATAAAGTTTCTCAGTTCGAACATTAAATATCTTGTCTTTGCAGTGTATTCAATTGAATATAAGTTGAAAAGGATTTGCAAATCATTGCATTCTGTTTTTATTTACGATTTACACAACGTGCCAACTTCACTGGTTTTGGGTTTTGTACTTTTTTCCCTTTCCAGACCATGTTTTTAAGTATTTTTACGGTTACATTAGTTCATTCATCTTTTTCCATAGCATGTCAAAAGTGTTGCTGAGGTTTCTTATCGTATGTGTAATTCTTTCCTTGTTATTTGTTTCTTTTATTGATTCTTTCCATTTGTTTATTTGTGGTGAATTTGGTTTTAAACAGTTTTTTTATCTGTTTAATTGCAGTTGTTCTTAAGATTCTGTACAGCTCATTTCCCAACTTAGTATAATAAGTATTTTTGGACTTGGAGAGTCTTTTCTGTGGTTTAGTTGGTCGGCAGCGGTTAATTGTTGTCGGCAAGAGTGAATCCGCCTGTCCTGCTGCTGTAGCAGTTCTCCTATGAGTTCTGATAAGGGTGAATTGTTAAATGGTAACTGAGATCTTTGCCTGTGGGTTCACTCCCTCTTAACCATGAAGTCCTTGAACTCTTTGTTTTCAATTTGTCACCTTCTCAAAACTGATGTCTGCCTAATTTTTACCTATGATCTCGCCAGCAACCCCTTTTGTTTCAGTAAAAATGAGTCTTTACAGCTCATTTTTAAATTTGTGAGCACTGATATCTATTTAGTGTATAGACTTTTTTTCTCAATTACCTCTTTAGCTTCCAGGGAAGCATGTGAGACAGAATAATTCAGCCAGGTTGTCAGCAGCCAGAGGTTCACGGTGAGATCCAGCTGCTGCCGAGACTGTTCTCTGAAGTTGGCAGGGCTCCCCTTTTGTGCTCAACGTCTGACAAGAGATGTCAGATCCTGCACACACTCCTCTTTTCATCCCTGACTCATGGGACTGTTGCAGGCTGAAGGACGAGCTGGTGGAACAGCTGATGTAAACTGTGCCGTAAGTGAGTGTTGTGTTTCTCCGCTCCTCCGACGCAGGAGCTGTTCTTTACCTCGGACACTTTGACATTTTCCTCTCCTGCCTGTTTCCCTCCAAATCAAATCAAAACATGATCAAATCTAATTCACATTCCTCTCTACTTCCCCACAAATCAAATCACACACATGTTAACGCACACATGCACAAAACTTACACTAATGCATGTTGAGGCATCATTAAGACATCCACGAGAGTCTTCAGTCTCTGTGGTGGATGGATGAGTTGTTTCATCTTCTGTCAGCTCAGCTCCAGGCTTAGTTAAGATATGATATTTTCCATCCAAAGGAGATTCGATGTAATAGATGTGACATTAAAGAAAAAAAAGATGTCACTGTAAGATGGCAGTTGGTGTGGGAATTACTTCCCCCTCTTTCCTTCTCTTCTCTTCAATATTGCACCACAGCAGCCGGGCGCTTGTCAAGGCAATGTGACCGATAAAGAGAAAGACCTGTGTTCTGATGGGATGAGAAATCAAAAAGAAAGCACGACAGGAGGCTCTACATTATTTACTTTCTTCAGAAGTCTCATCTCTGCAGCTCCAAATGAAAATACCTATAATACCAAGAGGACTGTGACATGGAAAATATTTCTGTCCCCTTCAAACTCACCTTTTCTCTCTCAGTAAATCCATCAACTTCTGGGAAATTCAGATTTTAACAATAAACTGGTCTTCAATGATACATATTTGCTCTGAAAATAAAGAGAGCTACAATCAGTCATTTTTGTTAATAGGGTTTTAGAATTACTGACATCCAAAATGTGAGGGTTTGATCAATAAAAGAGTTAAATCATCAATATGGTCTATGATGACCATTAAAGGGCTGCATAAAGGGCTTGTACTACTTTAATGACTTTTCTGATGCAGCCATATTTAGTGTGAAGACCTTTGTGTCTTCTGTGGAAGATTCAATTGGGTGGCACAGTGGTGCAGCAGGTAGTGCTCACAAGACGGTTGTCTGTTCAGTCCTCGGGTCGGTCAGGGCCTTCTGAGTTTGCATGTTTTTCCATTGCACGCGTGGGTTCTCGCCGGCTTCCTCCCACAGACTGAAATCATACTCATCATGCGATTGACTGTAACTAGCCTCTCGCCCAATGTCAGCTGGGACAGGCTCCAGCCCCAGCGACCCCTGAAGGGATAAGGGGTGTAGATCATGGATGTATGGATGGAGGTATTCAATGGTCATTGGCAGGGGAAGTGGGTCTTGCGGAGGGATTAACTGACACCTGATTGGCTTCTAAATAATGACTGTTAAAATAGAGCCAGCCTTCGCTCAGTCAGCGGTGTTGCTGACAGCATCCTCTTTGCTCTTGGCCTTAAAATTAGAGTATTTTGTTTTGTAATACTTAGCTAATTTGGTTGTTGTTCTTTTGAGTTACTCTGTTTTTGGATATTTCTTTAGTTTGTGAGTGAGCTAAAGCTGCCCTTTACTTTTGTACCAGTTTTACCTTTTAGTTTGTATTGTCAGTTCATCTTTATTTGTAATAAATTGTTTTTAAAATTGGAAAATTGTATTTCAGTGTTTGGTTTTGGGACCTAGAAGTATATTTTAGGTTGCTTTCACACCTAAAATTTGACAGATTTGGTTCTTTGGTCTGCTTTCACACTCCACCTAGTCATGTGGACCACAGCCTGTCAAATGTGTAATCCAGCCTCCCACCACTTGTTGGGGCTGTAGCTGCGGTCTTTGTTCCTGTTATTCAGCTGGGCATAGATGACAGGCTTTGAGCAGTAAAGTTTCCTTGGTGTGTACTGGGTACAACAATGTTCCTGCTTTACTATTGTGTTTTACTTATGATGCATTGTACCAACACTGTGTATGGATTGCGGGGCGGGTGGGTTTGGGTCATACTTCTTTTTGTCTTTTATTTTTCTGTATGTTTGTAAAGCACTTTGTGCTACATTTTTTGTATGGAAAATGCTATATCAAGTTTGATTGATTGATTGATAATAACATTGCTTAGCTGAAGCTGTTTGGAAGTATTCTGTGCCATAAAATAAAGATAATGCTTCATTTAGGCTGCATCGAGTGGCACTTCTATTGACTGGAATGATGTAGAAACATTTTCCACACAGATTTGTTGATGTTAACTTGTAAAGAGCACCCATAGGTTAGCAGTGCTTGCAATTCTAATGTTAGTAACACTCTGCTTGATATTGTCACTGAACACAATGTTAGCTCTACTGTTGTGATATTCGATCAAATCCAAGCCACAATTTACCCCCTTTAGGTTTGCTTGCCCTGATTGGTACTTGTTGGTTCGGATTGCACTCCCACCCACCATGAACCGGACTCTGGTCCTCTTGGAAGCAAACCGAGACCCTGTTGTTTTTGGTAGACCAGATTCGGTTCTGCAGAGTTAATGTGAGCTCTCACACCACCCCAAATTAACTGAACTTTCCAACCAAAAATCAACCAAGGTTGGTTTGGTCTGGATCAAATGTGTTAGATGTAAGCTAGAAAAAAATTAGACCAATTACTTTGCAAAATACACATTAATTTTAATTGTCTTATGGATAAAAATCAAAATAAAATGCGTTTTAAAATGCATCCTTGTGCAAAGACCTTTGACAAAAGTGTGCCTTTGGTTTGGTATCATGGCTTTAGATAACACATTTTGACAACCTCAGAGCTGTCAGAGTCTTACACCCCTCAGAGACCTTCAGATGCCCCCTGACCGAAGGTTCTGCTACACTATATCTATTTATAAAACACTAGTATGCAGAGGTCTCATTAAATAGCTCTCTAACCAAGGCATGCCTGTGTTGCATATCAAATTCATTAAAATCTTTATTAGGTGAAACTTATCTAATGGGAGAGATACAGACTGCCAGGTGGAACTGTAGAGTGATAAGCATAGAGGTAACACCAAAATGGATCTTTAATCATAATAACTTCTGTTGTTATTACTTGAGGGTCCAATCAGAGAAGTTTATAAAACTCTGTTTATTCTGAGGGCTGTTTTCAGATACAAACTCTCTGTATGAATAAATGACCACACACATGTTGATGGCAGGGTGTCAGACAAAAAGCACAGCATTGCTCACAGATGTAATAATTACAGCAAGGACAGCAAACTCACTGTCACTCTGTCACTCACACTCGAGCACTGACATTGACGATCTCCGGGGGGTAATATCTTGGCGTTGTTAAACTCATATTTCGGCGAGTAAATCAAAAATATGACTGAGGTCCAGACCACTGTGTGTTACTGCTGTGTGCAAGATCACTGTTAAAAAAAAATCTCTGTATGGTATGACTTTTTAATTTTGAATTATAAAGACAGATTGAAGGTTTTTTTTCTGCTGGTCTGGCAGTCGAGGTTCCCTTTTCCAAAGCTTTCATGTTCTTGGAAGTGAGACAGCACTCAGATCTTCAGGCAGAAGGTTGAAGCAGAATTTTAAGATTTCTGGCAACTTGCAGGTTCCCATTTCTATTTCATCAAATGACATTTTTATGTATATGTAAGCAAAGTGATGAAAACTTGTAATTAATCGAGCTCACAGGAAAGAAGACCATGTTTCTGTTATTCACTTTGATCAGGCAATCCTACGAACAGCTCAGGCTCACTGGCTGTTTGACGGTGATGCACATGCAGGCTTGGGCTAGTAAAAGTTTATCCATCTACTCTCCTCTGCTTCTCCATGACAGCGTCGCAGAGGCAGAAGGCCAATCAACGTCCCTGCAACACTTCCCAGCTCCTCCAAGGGGATCCTGAAGTGTTCATGTAGCTTTAGTTCTTCCTGCTTTCTTCTGCCATGTTTTCCTAGGGTCCTAGGGTCATGGTAGGGGCATTCAACAGTTTTAGGCATGTAGGTGGGTATTTTCAACAGAGTGCATTCTGGTCTTCTGTCTACATGTAAACGGCATTTTAGGTCACTGGAAATGCACATTTGGGAAAATCCAGCCAAGAGGAAGGTTTTTAAAATGCTGTTTTGGGTGGACGTTGGTAAACTGTTGCCTAATAAAGAGTTGATAACTTGACTATTTACATGCCAACACTGACTTTCTATCACTCCTTCACTATGACACTGGATTAAAAACACTTTGACGATATTAAAACTGACAACATTTTGGACGTGACCCAGTGTTATTGTTTCAAAAGTGGCTGTGTTGACTGGTGACCCATGGCTGCTTGCTCTGTTGTTGCTGTTACACCAGTTGTTGAAACCAACAAGAGTACCCATGAAAGTGTTTGATAACAGGATTTGGAATAGATATGAAAATAAATGCACAGAAATGGCACGAAACGGTGCATAATCTGAACATAGTTACAAGGTAATAAACCGCATTTAACAGTGCATGTATATTTTGTTGTTTTTGTGTTTTCGTATCAACTGGGATGTTTTTTAACCTTGCACAGCAGCTAAATCAACCTGATTGAAGGTCTGTAAACAGACAGATCCATCTTGCAAGCTCCAATCTACAACGATTGTGAGCACCCCAAAGCGGGACGGCCCAAGTGCAGTCTTTCAGAGCAGGAAGAGGAACAAGTTAAGAGCGAGATTACAGCAGGAAGTGACTGCTCATACTGCTTTAGTAGCAGTTTTATCAAATCGTGAGCACATTCAGTTCAGTGGAAACAAATAACAACGCCACAATCCTCTCTGTAGTTAGAATTTTTTCACTCCACTTCAGTTTATTTTATGGAGTGGCTCACATTCTGTAGTGCAGTAGTGCCCGCCTATGACATTATCTGATTGGACAAGATAAAAGTGAATGATGGACCGATCATCCAATCACCTGTCAGATATGCTAATGAAAGGTTCTGCCCCCCCAAAACACTTTCAAAACAGGATTTGATTAAGAGTATCGGATGTGTCTCAAATTAAACTATAACAAAAGAAATATTTGCTCAACATGGCTGTTAACACCAGTTAACATAGCCACGAGTTGAATCATAACATCAGTTAGACATGGTGGTAGGAATAGATATGAAAATAAATGCACAGAAATAGCAATAAAGGTGAATACCCAGACACAGTTATGAGGTAATAAGCATTTAACGGGGCATTTAAACATTTTTACATTTTCATGTGGACAGTAATACTTTTAAAAACAGAGGAAAACCTTCATTTTCAAAAATATCTGCCTATGTGCAGACACAGCCTTAAACTGTTTAGGATTTCAACATTTTTATGTTTATGGCACGCTTTAGCTGCTGAGAAGGATTTCTATGAGCTGCCTTTTATACAGTAGCTATAACTTCTGGCCTTGGTGGTACTTCTGAGCCCACCATTTGTGACATGAATGACATTTAAGAAAAGTCTATAAAAGTGAGAAGTGTTCCCAATAAGATGCATTGATCTAATTTATTCATCTCTAAAGTGCTTTTTCTGTGGATCGATTTGACCATTATGACTCATTATCTCGTAATGATTACCGGATGTTGAGGAGCCGTGCTTTCCACAGGAGGAATATTTAATCCCACTTAGAGGAAAAATCTGTGAGAAAGGTAAATTGCTGCAGGGTTACTGTGGGAACAAATGCCAGTCAATGGTGACATTTGGCTTTTTTCCACCCTGAACAAGCATTTATTTTACAGCTTTATTCCTGCTCACATCCCCATTAGCTGTTGCCCCAGTGACTGCTTGTCTCACCGTGGTGTTCAGAATGGAGCAGTAATGGAGCAGCCTTATTCCATTATGTTTGACAAATTATCTGCATGTCTGTTTGCGTTTAGATCTTTGTCTCTACACTTGGCTGCAGCGAACCAGAATACTGCAGATTTCACGGATTACGGTTCAGGAAATGTCTTTAGATTTTTAATTTTACGGTTTTGCCAAATTTAGTGAGTGAAACAAGTCTTTCTCTTACTGACTAAGCAGCAGTCAACAGCAAGTCGGCTTAATACAGTCATTCACCAGAGCCAACCCTGAACCTTTTTTTTAATCTACAGTGTGCCATTTTTGCATATTGCACTTTTAAATGCAAACAGGAACTGAATGGACTCTGGTCAGCTTTGTTTTGATGCAATTTGTGAGCAGTCAAAGAGCACACTGCAAACTTAACTTGTGTGGGCTCATGTCATTTTTAACTTACCTCTGAAATTATGAAATATGTCACATGTACCATTTCTGTGCATTTCAGTCGGTTTTATTTATTCCCTTTTAAGAAAACATGAAACTAGGTGTACCTACTCTTTGAACATCCTGACAATAGAAAAACATCTCAGTCCTCAGATGTTGAGCTCATTCTCCTGGAAGTCCCTTTTCTGAATGATTTCAATGCGCTGTGAGCTCACCTGTAGTTCACTGAGAGGAAGATAAACATCAACGTCTTGTGTCATTATTGTTGAAGTGCCTCCTGACCTTGGGTCATGACGAGATCTTTCACACAGAGAGCATCTCATTATCACGGCAGGTCATAACCATACGGCTAAACCTGGGATTAGGTGATTCATAATTTATGTCAGGTAGAACTGCAGTGCCCTTGAAATGCAAACATTTTTTGCAGAAGGAGCTTATCAATATTCTTGTTTAGAAAAATACAGACATAGACAGACTTGATCAATCAATTAAGGAAACAATAGTTTTAACGAGGATAACTAATTAACTGATTTCAACAAATCAGATGTGTCAAAGGGATATTTCAGTATGTTTTGGGTTGTGTGAGGTACTTGACTGTCTGAAGAAGCTGAAAGGGCTCCCAGCAGTGCTGCACCTTGAAGGAGAGTGAGCTCAGACTACTAGGCCTCGTTTACACGACAGCGTGTGAAAGCGCTCCACATTCAGACGGAGACAATGTGAAAACGATGCGCGTTTACGAGGATCTGGGAGAACAACTGAAAACACTGTAGCGTGCATGCCAGGCCAGGCCAGTAGTTGATGATGTGGTTTGTAGTGAAACAGCAGTGTTACAACATGCGTACGCTTTCCAGTGAAGAGAAACTTTTCACAAACAACAATGGCGAGTGGACGCATGAAGACGCAGGAGTTTCTTGTCTGGACAACAAATCTGTCCGGATAACAAACCGAGCACAGTAAGCAGCACACGTGTTGCTCGGCTGAAGCTGTTGTGGTTGTTCCTGGGTGAGCGCGCAACCTTCATCTGAAAGACTTCTGAGCATGTGCCACGCGTCATCATTTTCTCTGAAAACATTGATTCCTGTTTACACGGAGATGAATACGAAAACGTTTTCAAAACTTTTCACTCTTTTGACCCTGAGTTCAAAAGTTTGTGGATTCAGGCACTCCGGGCATCGTTCTCGTGTAAACAGAAGGTGCAAATGCAATGAAAACTCTCTATTTATGGCCGTTTCATTGTTGTGTAAACGGGGCCTCAGTAACCCTGGGTTTCCACATACACCGAAAGTGCAGCGTTGCAAACGACCTTAGCATGAAACATTATCAAGAGTCAATTATGACATTGCGTGAAAACAGCTTTGTATATATAGGAAGAGCAACATGTAAACAACTGATTTTACAGCCCGACCGCCTTTGAAAATGACTTTTCCACCGATGCCTTTTTACTCGGATTTCTCTGCCTTCTCAGCTTCTACAATGGGTGAGTACATTACAGAATTAAAAAGCTTTTAAAACTTTATATTCTTAGCTTATTAATGCCTTAAATGTTGAGTATTTATGTATTATTATCATTTTTATAAATTCTAATGAAACCTTTTTAACTCCTATGATATGGTATGATATTTCTACATGTAGATGAAAAGTTCTGGAAGCTCTGAGTGATTGTTTTCCTGTTTTGGGTTGATCTGCTTGGTGGTGACTGATGCGGAGCTGAAGTTTTATACGTTTACAATCGACTTGATGTGTATTTCAAGCGATCTGAAGTGGTAGGACAATGCTGGTATGTGCCACAGATGGAGCGAGCTTTAAGCGGCTGTGGAAACAGACTGGGGCCGATTTGCCGCAGAGTGTGTGTTATTTTCACTCCAGGAATCACTCTGTTTGGCGATATTTTACAATGCGACAAATGGCTATGCTTATTTCTGCCCTTGATTTTGCCAATCTGCAGGTAGGGTCACACAGCTGTAGCTGGGTCAAGTAGCGGCTATTGCACTTTTTTTATCACTTTTTGAAAATGGGATGTGTATGCTTTTATCCAGGCTGCACAAACAAGCAAACCAAATTGTCATCAATCAAATTCCACCCTACTTTGCGGCATGACATCACCCTTTGCTTACTGTGGCTTTGAAATCAGCAAACCACCCCCTGCTGTGAGACTGCACCTTGTTTGCAGTGCTCATTTTCTGATCTTGTTTATATGAAACAATGTTTAACAAACTCTTAATGACTAAAGGTAAGCACAAGCTACCAAACCAGTTGCTGATATATCTTCTCAAGCAATACATACATAACTAAACTTGTGTTTTATGTGTGTCTTTGGTTCAGTATTAGCTTCCTCTGCTGTTCTTATGTTATCCTGAGTCAACAGCAGATCCGTGGAATAAATGCGCACACACGGAAGTACATATAGGCATTTGCTGCATCGTGAAATAGTGCGAAACACAGATACTTGTCTCTGGATTTTTTGGCTTGATTGTACATTCAACAAACCATGGCTCCTTTTTACGTAAACCCACACAATGTACCCGCCAGCAGCAGTGCACCTTACTGGTGCAGCAATGCTGGGAGCCTTTAGCCACTTCACTGACTGTTGTCAAGTACCTCATACAACCCAACTTCAAAAGTACTGAAATATCCCTTTAATATATTCTTTGGTTCAAAGGTCAGTAACAATAACTCCCCGCCAGGAAAGGCACAAAAATGACAAATGTCAGGGTGAAAAATGTCAGAGTAAAGAGCAAAAATAATGAGTTGAAGTTGACTGCTCACAAGCATGCATTGCAAAAAAGGACAGAGTGAGACATTAGAGGGGTTGACATTTATGACTGCTGAATCTGTAGAAGCAGTAGACGGTGATTTATTAGCACTTGTTTGGCTACTAAATGAGACATGCATGATAAAATACACTAATGGTTTATCAGTAAGTACATTTGGTGTTGGGTGTCCTCTGCTTTTATATTATCAGATTACAGTGCACATAATCATGTCTGAGATGTTCGAAGGCTGGCAGTCACTCAGTGCTTTACAGCAGACAAACCAAAGGGCTCGTGGTCTGCGTCGTCTCATTTTTGGGGATTTACCCATCAGGCTATGTACATAGTCCTTTGCCTCAATTAAGGGTCATCTAGAGCAGAGGTTACGGCCTTAATCTCACCTTTCTAGCTCTGCAGCTAAGCTTTTTAAAACTGGTCATGCCATCACATTTAATGACCTTGTTATGTAATTGTCTAACAGCCTGACAGAGTGTGTTTCCCTGGACGATGTGGCGGCACGGACTGCAGAATTCATTTTAGTATTTAGTAGTTGTATTTCAACCAAACTAAATATATGCGTTGAGTCAATTTTCAACGACACTGGCAGCACTGGTACATCAATATACACAGGACAGATCGCACCAGCCAGGAAGTCAGCCACTAAAAACGACTCAGAGTATCTGGTCTGTTCGAAATAAAACTACATTTACAGTCTTCTGCGGAGACGTCATTACCAGTTGCATCAGCCCTCAAGTCCAACGAGAGGTCACAGAAAGAACTCTTTTCACCATGGATGATGAGTTATTTATCAGGAAATCACAAGAATCTGTATGACACATTGTCACCTTCTTCATTCCAGGATGAAAATGCACCAACACAAATGACTGTTTGTCAGGTGAGGTGAGTTCTCTGTTTGTTGTAGGCCACTTCCTTTGGTTTTATTGGGTGATCTATCAAGTGAATTTGCAAGTCTTGATCTTGTGATCTTGCCATGAAAGACTTGGCCAGCGCTCTGTGGCGTGGCACTCTGAAATGCTGCTGGTAGGTTTTGATGCAAGCCCCCGTGTGGCTGCCATGGCACAGCGGGGCGCTCCCAGTTGAATTCCAGGGTACTCTTCCTGAACACCATTGGCAGGATGGGTCCCTACCAACCTGCAACCTCGGGGGCTGAAAATTTAAGCCTGTGCAGGAGTACCAAAAGCAAAAAGGAGTCTGCTTGATGCTGGCTGGAGGTAGTCTACAGGTTCTGTGATTGTGTGGGGGGTATGAATGGTTTTTGCAGCCTAAACTGACATATCTACAGCCTAGTTTAACAAACAGCTGTCTAAGATTATATGTCTAAAGGCTCTCACTGTACAGGGATGATTTTTTTCTTGTATCTTTAATTTTATTATGCATTATTATATTTAGTTTTGGAAATTAAAGTCATGATTGACATGGCCCATTGCTTGTATGGCAGCATTTCATTTAATCTCTGAGGTCGGGTTGTCAGAGCTGCAAATTAGACAAGTCTCTGGGAATGCCCTTTTGATCAAAATTACTACTTGGGAAGTCAGATGATCTTCAGGTACCCCAGCTTTACCAACTCATAACTGGAATGTGTTAAACTCCTCAGAGATCCTCCGGACATTTTAGGTCATTCAGTTTTTTTAAATTTCTAGTCATTTTGGCTGTGTTGAATGACTGTTCCAGAGGATATTCAGTTTTAAAGATTTATTTCAAGGATTTTTCTGCATAAAACTGATACATCTTTCCTAATAATAAAAAATGTCCCACTGAAAATGTCATTTTTTATCACCTCAACATGTCCTCTCCATCTGTCAGGATAAGTTTGGTTGAGACGGCGTGTACAGTATGGATGCATTTGCATCAACTTTATTTCAAAGCCTCCTTTGATAATCAGAAGACTGATGTCATATGGCTTTGTCCAATTCTTTGCATTGCCAATGCTTCCTACCCACTAATCTTTATGGTTGTGTGGTGATCGTAGCATGTCGTGGGTATCCCCTAACAGAAACGTAACACATCTGTCCATTCTTCAAAGCTTCCTCTTTACTTTCCCAGTTCAACCACTGCCTCTGTGGAGAAGAGACAAACAAACCAGATTGATTTTCCCCCATCTTTATTTTGGCCCCCCACTGGCATTATTCCACCTCCCCAAGCCCATTTACTGGATTTTGCAGCATCATCCAACGTTCCCTACTGTCTTTGCAAACTTCCAGCTCCCTCAGTAATGAGACAGCTGATCTCGCTGTGAGGCCACCACATCCACTTCTACCAGATAAACTTTTGACTCAGAGGGAAAAAGATCCAAGAACCAAAAGGGTACTATTTTCATGTTACCACCATTTCTTTTCAGCCAACTGCAAACACTTCACAGTCCAGCCTTGCCTCATATTTTTCTCCTCTTCCTCCAGTACAGTTTCGGGCCTGAGGACACAAAGATTGAGAGATGTTGCAATCATAGACTCAGGTTTAGCAGTGGGTTTTTCATCATGCATTTTTTTTCATTCTGTATCCCAGGAACTATAAGTGCTTTGATAACGAAGTCAGAGTTTACAATGCATCCACATTGTTGACTCAGCATATTCATCGTAGGGTTATTCATCAATGTCACACGCATGTGCAGGCCGGCTAATAGCCCTATCACTGCAGTTGTCTTTCTGTAAACTCATCATGTACCTGTCATTTGTTTTCTGTCCACCATGAATATTCAAGTCTGAGCAAGCGTTTCATGTAACAGCTGAAAACCTGAAATAGCTGCCTGACGTAGAGCGGTTAAATTAAATATGATTTTTACAGAACAACAACCAACTTCCATTATCCTTTCATCAAGAGAACTGAGAACAATGTGAGAAAAGTTCTTACACTGGCACAGAGGAAGTCCTGGAAGTGGGAGAGAATAAATCTAAGGTAACTGATGACAGATTAATAACGTTTGTCGGCACAATGAGAGACCAGGGAGGGTTTCTTACCTTGATGAGAGCTGAGATTCACTGTAAAAGCACACCAATTAAAGTGAGAGACTCAAACAAAAGAGGAAATTGACATGCAGATTTAATCATTCCTGGAGGAGATTTCTAAAGGGTTGTTTTTTGGCATTGACATTAAAGTTTCCCAACTCCATTAAGAAGAACTATTAACTTTGTCCAAATGAAAGGGGCGTCTCAGTTTCAAATCTGTGTGGCCTTTTTCCCCATAGTCATATCATGGGTTTATTTTTTCACAAAAGAGAGGATATTTTTCAGACTAATTTGCCTTGCAGATGGTGCAGGATGCATCGCCTTTCTCCACCAATGCCTTTAAAATGAGGACCTGATACTTTCTGCAGTTCTTCTTCAAAGTCAGAACAGAAGTGAGTGCACGTACACTCTCTCACCAAAAATATTGACTCTTCTCCTTTCACACAAATATGAACTTGAGTCACGTCCCATTCTTAATGGGAGGGTTTAATATGATGCTGGTCCACCCTTTGCAGCTATAACAGCTTCAGCTCTTCAGGGAAGGCTTTCCACAAGGTTTAGGAGTGTCTATGTGAATTTTTACAATTGTCCCAGAAGCACATTTGTGAGGTCACACACTGATGTTGGACATGAAGGCCTGGCTCTCAGTCTCTGCTCTAATTCATCCCAAAGGTGTTCTATTGGGTTGAGGTCAGGACTCTGTGCAGGCCAGTCAAGTTCTTCCACTCCAAACTCCCTCATCAATGTCTTTATGGACCAGCCCCAAACTGTTCCTACAAAGTTGGGAGCATGAAATTGTCCAGAATGTCTTGATGTGCTGAAGCATTAAGAGTTCCCTTTACTGGAACTAAGAAGTCGAGCTCACCTCCTGAAAAACAACCCCACACCAAAATCCCCCCTCCACCAAACTTTACACTTGGCACAGTGCAGTCAGACAAGTACTGTTCTCCAGGCAACCACCAAACCCAGACTCATGCATCAGATTTCCACATGGAGAGCATGATTGGTCACTCCAGAGAACACATCTCCACTGCTCTAGAGTCCAGTGGTGGCATGCGTTACACCACTGCATCCCACGCTTTGCATTGCACTTGGTGAGGCTTGGATGCAGCTGCTCGGCCATGGAAACCCATTACATGAAGCTCTCTGTGCACTGTTCTTGAGCTAATCTGAAGGTCGCATGAAGTTTGGAGGTCTGTAGTCGTTGACTCTGCAGAACATTGGCGGCCTCTGTGCATTATGTGCTTGAGCAGAAATGGAAATGCATCCATTTGATGATCCACAACATCCTCCACACATGGAGAGTTTCACCACGATGTCCTGGGGATGGCCCGTCTGTTGCCAAATCTGCCCGGCTGCCATTGTCCTTTGTCCTGGTACAGCAGAGACCCCCTCCTTCTCTCTCCCTGGTCTGTTCTTTCTCTTGTGTGTGCTCTGGTAGTTCTTCCTAGAGGTTTGGCATATTTTCTCTGCTTAAAAGCACATTAGATCACTGCCAGTAGCCAGTTAGCATTTGTGCTATCTGCCGTTGTGCTGGCGGACTTCGGTCACCCATGAAAAGGATTAAATGAATATTAGCTAAACTTAACAGATACTCAAATCTCTCCAGAGACTTTCCCCATTTCTCCTCTCTGTGGTTCTGTCCCTGAACACAAACATGATCACATAGAGGAGCTCCAATGCCGATGTGCAGCGATGTTTACTTCTTCCTCTGTCTGAAATGACATCCTTGTGACCGTTCACTCTCAATGCTGATTGGCTGATGTGCCTTGACTTCAGGCGAATTTGTTGCTGAAATGAAATGGTATATGGACTTGAGCATATAGTACTTTTCTAGTCCCATTAGTCTGGTCCCTTTACCCATCCTTGCTCACATTCCCTCACTGATGGTTGAAGTATCGATGTCAGTTATCCATCAGAATTAGCCAACACATTTACACCCTTCTGTTCCCATTTACACGCCAGCAGTGGAAGAAAGTTGGAATTAAGTGTCTTGCCCAAGGACACATTGCCATGTGACAGTCGGAGCTGGGCTTGAAACTGCAACCCTCTTGATTACTGACCAAGGGCACTATCAGACTGCACCACCGACACCCTTTGGATGTTTTCAACTTCGGGGAAGGGGCAAAAAAGGTGAAATTTGCGTTGCTAACGTGACAGTTCATGTCATTTGCAGGTCAATTTCGCCACAAATTGTAACATGATGGATCTGTTGCTCAAACGATTTTGCATCATCCCATTCACTATAGATGTATTTTCATAGCACAACAAACTGAACTTGGTGTGAACACAGCTTAAGATGCCAACATTCTGTTTTACCCATATTCATTTTTTATTGTAAAGAGACAGTAATTATTCATTTGAATGCACTAACCAATGAGGTGTTATGGCCAAAGGTCTATGAAACTCTATCTGAGGACAAAAAGCAGAAATCAAAAAGCAGATTAATGTCGTCATGCATCACTGTCTTTGTAGATTTTAACAGACAGAAGCAACAACAGACTTCTGTCCAAGTCCTATAAAATCCTGTTAGCTTAGTTACAATATGTCTGCCTTACATAAGATTGCTGCCCTCTGAAAGTGACAGATGATAAAGATCCTGATACTAATAAATAACAGTAACAAGCTAATGTTAGCTTATCATCACTCTACAATACCATAATGAGTTGCTTGATTTCCACTTACTTAACAGCAGCATTATTGATACAACAAATCTAAAGTACATGCATCCATCGGAGGGAATGCCTGGTGGCAGTAGAGCATCTGTGTCCACGTACTTGATGGCAACGTTATCTCTGGCCTTACTGTAAACATCCTCTGAGCTCTGAGAGGCTGAAGAGGGCATTAAAGAACTCAGTAGAAAACAACTAACTTGCAATCAAAAAATGCAACATTTTTTGTTGCAATCTTGTAAATTGAAGGTCACATTCAGAGCCGGCTGGCCCATTAGGCAACACAGGCAAATGCTAACGACGCCGTGGACTTCAGGGGGTGCCACAAAATCAGGAAATATTCACCTTAAATATAATTATATTAAAACTACTTATAACTATTAACTCTTAAAATGGAAAAGCCACGTAACTTCAAATGTAGAGCAATACCCTATTAATAGTATTAAAAATGACAATACCAAATAATATAGGTATATAGGTATTTTAAATAGCGTTTGTACATAGTTGTTTTATTTAGTTTTTGTATATAGTTATTGCATGGTATAAATGCAGCTTATGTGTACACTTATTGCGTGCAAACTATGTGGCTTTTTAAGATGTTTGATGTTGATTGTTGTCTTTATAATTCATTACAATTATTATTTATTCACTGATTGTTTACAGGATTTGCATTTTGTAGTAAGGTTATTTATATTGTATTTCAGATTTTTTGTATTTATTTGTAGTTTGTTAAGCATGTAAATTGAGTGACATGTTATCTTATAAATGAAAGACAAAGGTAAAAATGATGCTATTCGATTTCTTTTGTAGGCGCATGTAAATCAATGGGGGGAGGTGCCACATAAAATCTTGCCTACAGCGCTACATTGGGTAGGGCCGGCTCTGGTCACATATAACAAAAAATACACTTTCTAATGGTTGTTGTTCAAAAATATGAATCCATGGCCCATCTCCAAACCCCCTAACACTCCTCTCTGTTCCTCCACCTTTTAGGAAATGTGTGCACAGAGTCCATCTCCAGTTCATGTCAAGGCATGTCTGTGCTGTATGTCTGCCACAATCCATAACACTGGAAACACAAAGCCACACCCGCTTCATTAGAGGGGTGGGGGTAAACTTAAACAACCGGTTCTGAGCAGGGATGAAACTGAGGGGTTTATAGGCATAACTGTGAGGTTTGTTTGGGCAAAAAACTTCAAGCTATGATCTTGGACCAGTCAAAAAATGTGGGAAAGGAATAAAGTAAGAATATAAACATCTGCTTTTAATCTATTTATATAGTAATTTTTTTTATTTATAAATCAAGCCATTTCTCTAGGTACTTTGCAGTTATAAGAAAGCAGAACTCGTACTGGAGTAAAACATTTACATTTGACCTTTTTTTCATGAGTAGTTTTCTCTTTTCAGGTGCAAAATGATAGTCTTTATCTAAATGAGAGTCATTTTGTCTCTCATTTCTAGCTTAAACAGATTTAAGAAATCAATTCAAAGCAAAATAGCAGCAGGTAAATGTGTTTGAGGGTTGGTCTGAGCAACATGAAGTCCCTACAAAAATACCTGGCTCCTGTCCTTCTTTATTCAGCCAATTATTTCTTTGTTTTTCTTTGTTTTGGCACCATATTTGCAGTTGTTATCCAGAGCTGTAAGCAGGCATTTAGCAAAGCTGATAGATTGCAAATGAATACTCCTACTGCAATCATCACCGCTGTTCACTTGCACATCAATCAGGCTGCTGCAGTCATTGTCTCTGAGCTGTCTCTTATTGTAAGTACACTCAGCAGTGCTGACATTATGTTGACAGACCAGACTGAAATTACAGCAGGACTCCAGCCACTCTGATAGGCTTTCAGCTGGTCTGCAAAGACACACCTTCTGCATCAGCTGAGTGTGTCTGCCTCTGCTCCAGTGTCCAGTCTGACCCACGGTCATTGGTGATCTGAGTCACTGTCAGGCACAAACCTCCTATCTCCATTTTTTATGATTTTCATTTTTTCACAAAACAGTGCTGTTAGTCACCTCTCGTGTTGGTGAGATGATTTTACAAACTTTAAACCAAATTTAAGAACAAAAAATAAAATTAAATCAGGACATTACAATATTAATTCACTCAGAAGTAGTTTTTTTTTTTCCTTAGAGGTAGCATTTTCTGAGATGTGAGGTTTGTACCTGAAGGCAAAGAAAGATAGACAATTGCTTGAACCTCATTCTTTGAAGGAATATGCCAACATTTTATTTTTGTTTTTGTGTCTTGCCTCACTCCCGAATACATGACAAGCAGATAGACACCATTCTTTTGACTGTGCGTGCAGTAACTAGGAAGAAAAAAAGCAGAGCTTGTCCAACTCTAATTAGCTTAGCTCAAACAATGGGAGTCAATGGGTAGCGGTAGCCTGCCTCTGCCTACAGTCATCAGATAAACTCTTCAGCAACACTATACGGTCCTGTGTGCTTGTTGTGACTTGTTTTTACTGCAGGGCACATGCGCAAACTATCATGGACGTGCTTTGTTTTGTTGATCTACTTAAATAAAGTGCTAATCTAAACATAGATAACGTAACAATTTTTTACATGCGGTAAAAAACGAGTCACATCAAGCACACAGGACTGTTTAGAGTTGCTGAAAAGTTTATCTGATGACTGTAGGCAGAGGCAGGCTAATGCTACACACTGACTCCCAGTATCTGAGCCAAACTAATTCCCGGTGAGCGAGCACACAGTTGAAAGAATGGTGTCTACCTGCTTGTCACAGACTCGGGAATGAGGCAGGACATTAAAACTAAAAAAAAGTTGTCATACTCCTTTAAAGGACTTCAAGGACATTAATGGACACCATATAAGATATTGATAGATAGACAGATAGATAGATAGATGTACTTTATTGATCCCAAGCTGGGGAATTGTGGTATTACAGCAGCTGTTTTCAGAGGAAAAGGAAGTAATAACATTTACATTAAAAAGAGACTAAGGATCTTAAAAAAATATAATATACAATAAATACAACAAATAAATAAGGCCATAGGAGACCACTATTGATTAACTGATTAACACTTGGTTTAAACAGGGCAGAGCAAGTCAGTTGCAGGGATCAAAGGGCAGCTTTTCCCATCATTACTGAACAGTCAGAGTGAAACTTCTCTGCCTGACAGCCTTGAGCTGTTGTACATTGCTCTGGGAAGGAAGGACCTCCTGTCTCTGTCCTTTAGACAGCAGAGCTGCACCACCTGTTGAAGAAGGTGCTCCGCTGTCTCTCCAACAGGTGGTGCAGAGGGCAGTCTGGATTATCCATTATGTTAAATAGTTTGTTCAGTGTCCCCCTCTCTGCCATCACCAGGAACTGGTCTAGCTGGCAACCAATCACAGAGCTGGCTTTTCTGATAAATTTGTCAGATTACTTTTACTTTGTTATTATGATTATTATTAGATTTTATAGATTACTGTTTGTAATTGGGACAAACTTTAAATGTTCTGCAAATATTCAAAATCGCATAGCTAATATGATACTATCTATCTAATCAAATAGCTTATCTGTCAATCAAATTGCAGCAACTCAATGCATTTGGGCATATATGCAGAGCTTTAAAGTGAGCATCAGACCGTACAGAAAGGTTATTTAAGTCACTCTGGCAGTACTGGAGGCAAAACGGGTCAAATCAGGTAAAAGCAGGGTGTGCCTATTAAGGTGGACAGTGAGAGTATCTTGCTATCTCTTGTAGCAAATGTGGAGGGGCCTCAAACTGGTCTTTGCCCAGGGCCTCCAAATCCCTAAAACTGCCCTTATCGATAGTATTAGTCCTAAAAATGATGCCATCATGGTTCTCCGATCTCCTTTGGTCTGTAAATAAATAAAAATATCTGGCCTGGTGATGATAGAGATGGAGAGTAAATAATCTTGGTCATGAATTTGTGTTTAATGACAGATTTTAATCACATGTTATCGGATGTGGGCTGAGCCATGACCTACATTACGCGTCAGTCATGTCCACACACACCAACTTCAAAAAGCGGAAATAATTTGTTTAGCAAATCTTGGTGCCCGTTGAGAGACGTGGTTATGTTAGTGAGGTCTAAAGCACTCGCAGGGGAAATAAAATATGATATTGTGTCTTTATCAGAGGACATGTGTACAGAACACTCCCCCTGACGCTGTGAAGTAGTACCGAGGCGCGCGGTGGTTTCCCGGAGACAGATGGGCAGAGCGCAGCGCGCAGCGGAGCTCCGGACGCACCTGATCACCGAGAGCGAGTGAGAGTGACCATCAGGAGACAGAGATTCACCTGCCCTCGCTCACACACACACTGCAAACATCTGCCACGTCTTCTGAGCGGACTGGAGGAGTCTTCAGGGCTGTGGAGTATCATGTCTACATCTCTTTTTTCTGCCATGGACCACAGCTTCATTTTGCGCCTAAATGCATTTTTGGTTTAAACTGTTTTTTTTTTTTGGGAGAATTTTGGCGCCCTAACTACTCCGGGCGGCATGTGGGGGTAACAGATCGAGTTCACACATATTTGTTCGACGATGTCCCGGAACATGTGTGAGGGAAACTTCAGGACATGCTGCATCTTCACAGAAGTGAGCGTGAGAGCGAGCTGAACCAGATGGACACAACACACTGGGTAAGGTGGGTTTTTCACATGATTTTCTTTTTCTTTCATTTTTGCATCTGATCAACCAAACAAACGAAATAATATAAAACTTTGAGTTGGAATCACATCTGATACACACGTGTGACCCAAGTTTACATCTCACATGTCTCTCTCCGTCCCTGGCTTTCATTTCCATCAACATGAGGGACTTTTATTGCGTTTATCTCCCTCTGTGCTCGTTAAAGGAGCTAATTGTGCTCAATTAGAGCCTTTATTGTGTCCTCTGGTGTTTAATTGCATTAATATGAATCCTGCAGTGTTCTTGGGACTCTTTCCAAAAGTGTCCTCATAAGTGCTCTCCTTCCTGCCCCTGATTTCACCAGTGTTAGATTCACAGGTTTATAATAGCGTTTTATAATGCTGAGAAGTGACATTGTGATTTATTGTACTGTTTTTGTAGAAATAAATTAAAAATAGGAGGTTAATAATGAATGCACCAAGTCTCTGTTGGCTTTAATATTGGCATATTATTGAACATGAAATTTATTTTTGAGGTGGAGCTGGATCAAATGTGATGCTGTATTACTTTTGTTTAACAATATTGTGATAATGATATGAAGACTGACAGATTAACTTCACTTTAATATTAAACATTTAGTAATTGGTAGCAGCTTTCTGTGCAAGACCAATTCCCTTAGGGGCAATAAAGGTTTTCATACAGCTTTAGCTGTAGTTATTTGCATCATATTTCATCTCAGTAATACAAATCATGACATTTTAGTGAATATGAAACAATCACTGTGAGGGTGACTGATAACTCTCCCTTTAGTTTCAGCTGACGTAATTGTTTTAGACAGTGATATGTTATTACATCAAGAATGAGAAACATGGAATTATTGTTTTTCATGTACTTTATGATAGACTTTATGTTAATAGCCACCTCCAAGGAGGTTATGTCTGTGCTGGCATTTGTTTGTTTGTTTGTTAGATGATGACATTTTCAGGGAGTGTTTGTCATGGCACAAAGAAGAAGTGATCAGATTTTGGTGCTGATCAGAACAGGGATGTGGATCCTGGAAGTTTTTAAAGGATTTGTAAACAGTCTTTTAGAATTTTTGACAATAACTCACTCAACAATGGTAGAAATGACTTGTTTGTGCTCATGGTGCACTTCTATTCAAATTTTTTAAAGTATTAGTTACCATATAACTAATTACTGGTATGGCAGTGTAATTTTTATCTTTTATTAACCATTTTATTTTTTATAAACACAGTCATAGATCCTTTTTGAAGCAAGTGAAGTATTATCACAGGGAGAAGAGTCAGGTTGAAAAATCTGTCATTCATGCAGAAAAAGACATTTAAATGAAAAAAATGCCCCTCTAACCCCCCGGTTTTAATAAATAAGTAAGTAAATCAAAGATAATGTTAACCGTATTATTGATTTATAACTGAAATTAATCATTTTAGTAGGGATGTGCGACAGAGGATTTTTTCTTACATCTTATATGCCGATATTTCTAAACTCATTATTGCAGATACCGATGCCTCTAAGTCTCTACTTAACTTGAACTGACCGTTCCTTTCATGGTAACAGTCTCTTTGTGTGAGGAACAGCAAGAAACTTTTGATTCTTTAATACATGACATTTTTATCTATTAAGGCGGACATCCAGGGATGCTGAGGTCAAGCATTGTTGTACATTCTGCAAATATGACAGCCAATATCTGTGATATTTTGACCATTTTTGTGGTCAAAACATTGGCTGTAAATATTGGCAAAACAATTTGTATCTGTTGATACTGATAATCAACTTTTTAGGCAAATAACTACACATACTGATATTGTTCTGATAATATAGTGCATATATAGTGTATATTGGAAAACTTAAAGAAAATTTTGAGGTAATGTGAGCGTTCTAGAAAAAAATATAAGCAACATAGAATCAGGTAATTTGGCGCAAAAACTAATAAAAAATAAATGTCAAATATTATTTAATGTCCATTTAAAAAAACACCAATTAAAAGCTGGTGATATTAACTTTTCATTGAAGCAAATTCTAGTAAGGGATTCATAATATTTCTTTCGAATTCCTTGAAGAACTTGCAAAGTCCACACAGAAAAGTCCTGCCTGGGGATCAAACCGCTGACCGCTAGCTGTGAGGTATGTGCACTAGCTGCTGCGCCATAGCGGTAATTTTAATAGTAACAATATAATCAAGCTTCATGTGCTATTTTAAGAGTTAAAACTCTGATTTATTTACGTGCTGACAGAAGATCAACCCTGTTTTGGAGCTTGTTCTCTAAATCTAAGACTGATATGAAAAAAGCTCCACAATCTTGATGCTGATATGTAAGGGTAAAATATCTGCAGAAATTTTCTTACCTGCCAATACGAATATAATATTGATAATATCCTGCATCCCTGATTTTCAAAGTAAATTAAAAATGATGTAACACATTTGAGATTTTATCAATAAAGCTTATATTACTGTGTTTAAAGTCAACAAACAGGAGTGGAAACAGGGCAGAAATGTTATACTCTAGGAAAAGTTCAGTTACTTTGACAAAATGTCACTTAGGTTGAAGGCAAAGTATCAAACCATGAATCTACTTATGTAAAAGTAAAAAGTCCTTCTGTAATCAGTAATTTTAGGCACATGAACATGATCAAGACAACCTGCTGAAGATTGAACTGAACATCAGAAACTGCTGATCTGCTGGATTCACGCACAGTCATCTCTGGGACTTACTGAAAATGGGCCGAGAGGGAGAAAATATCCAGACAGCAGCAGTTTTCTGGATGGAAATGCCTTGTTGATGCCAGAGATCACAGAAGAATGGCTGGAGATGATGGTTTGCAGATCATTGCTAAATGCAAAGCAAGTTGCTCCCACCTCTCTGTAAATGGATGTGAAAGGGCGTGGATGTGATGGTTAAAGCTGACCAACGACTTACAAACCAGAACCATCAGTGAATGAATGTGACCGTGAATGACACGGTGTGACCTGCGTTCGGTGTGAGTGGTCAGAAAGACTAGAAAGGCACCATGCATATGCGAACAAGTTCATTTACCGTTTACTGAAGTAATAATTTTAGTATTGTGACAACAGTTTTTAGTGACAAACTTAGGTTTGTGTAACCTTTAACTATTTTTTTACTCAGACACTCCGACAAATGTAACTACCATATTGCTAAAAAACATACTTAAGTAAAAGTTAACAATCACGGTAATGTGAGTATGATTAGATACTTTTCATCCTTGGTCACTAATAAATAATGAGTAGTGCATTGTAGGTATTTACTGATCCTTTACTAATGTGTTGTCATAAAATGTGACAGATTTTCTTCGACAGTGTGACAGATTGAAACTTCTGTGATGTGTTCTTTGCCACAGCTCATGTGGGTTAGTGCTGAAATTACAAATAATTGTAGAGTCCTTAATTCTACTTATGGATATGTGGTCCAGTGTTAATTTTGACAGCACTTTTTATTTTATTTAAGTTATAGTGTTTTGCCTAATATATCTTTTAGTTTTAGTCATAATTTAGTCATCTAAATTATTTTAATTTTAGTCTAGTTTTAGTTGACGAAATTTCACAACATTTTAGTCGATGAAATCTACTGTAAATTTAGTTGACTAAAATATGAAGTTTAAAGTGTAAGACAATTTTTATGTGTCCTTGAATTTCTGAAGTCATGTTTTACACTTGGATAAAATTAAACATCTAATAACTCTTCATTAAATGCTAATAAAGTTTGAATGTATAAATTAACAAAAACAAATTTATTGAGGCTGCCTGGCAGAGCATCTCAGTTACAATACCAGAATTGAACAAACAGTGAACCTGCTCTGCATGAATATATCAATTCATAAAGAGAGCAGCTCTGATTGGATCGCTCCCCAACTTATCCCACCACCATGAAGCTAAGGCAGTTGTGATTGGATGTCCCTCTTAACTCATCCAACCTTTCCACACAACTACAGTAGCTGTGATTGGATTCATTCCTAACTTGTTTCTACTTTATACATGACCAAATTAGGTCTGATTGGATTAAGTCTCCGTCAAACATTTTAGTCTAGTTTTTATTTGTTGACGAAAATGTCAGTTAATTTAGTTTGAGATTTTGTCCATGTGCCCTTGTTTTTTTAGTTATAGTCTAGTTTTCGTCAGGGGAAAAAAAGTTTGTTGACGAAAACTATGACGAAAATAATTTGTCAACAAAATAAACACTGATGTGGTCTTGACCAGTCTAGTTTTTGTTATGCCAAGATTAGAATTCATGGTTATTCTGTCAGCAACAATGTTCACTTTCTCAGATTAGGCAGCCACAGAGCTATAAATTGGTGCAGTGAATCTCCTCACTGGCCTGATGGACTAAACCACTGAAACTGACAGCCTTTAAAAACTGATGTGATGATGTTGGAAGAAAGGGCAACACCGACAAAAACAAACACAATGTATCTAGAGTACAGCACTTTAGTTTGCATCTGCAAATGTTATGTTGCATGAGATGATAGTTTGCTGATGAATGTAAGCTGTCACTCATCGTGTTCCTCTGCTGTTTCTCTTCAACATTTCTCTTTTTACAGTCTGTAGAAGCTCCTCTACAACCTGTCATAAAGACAGGGATGCTGTTTTTCAGAGCTTGACAAACTTTTTCTGTGCCTCAAGGCACCAACCTCGGTTTGTTTACATCTGTGATCGTCGCATATGCAGAACTCTCACTGCTCTCATTGGTCTCTGATGTGGAGGGCCAAATGTGGAGCAAGGACAAAAATCAGAACTGCAAGGCTTTCTGTCGTGGAGACTGTAGGTGTCCCAGACTGATCTGTTGTTGTGTGACACACTACATGAGATGGAACAACAGATTTTAGGTTTCGAAACCCCTCTGACTGTTGGGTCGGGCCATAATCATGCAGAAATCATGTAGTCTGACCCTGGCATAAAGGAGTGTCCGTCTTCACATGTTCTCTATGTGAAGGCTTTTGACCTTCTAGATCAGGGGTGTTCAAACTACGACCCAGGAGCCAACTGTGGTCTGCAGGCCACTTTTATTTGACCTGCAGCAGATTCCAGTAATAAGGTAATTCAGCCCACATTAGAATTTAGAGCCTGTGTTGACGGATGTACAGGGACAAATGGATTATGCTGGCACATAGAGGCTAACTAGTGCTCATTTATTTGGCTATCCATCCCATTTCAGGGTCTGATTTATGTTTCATATTATGCTGATTATATTAAGGCATCTATACACCCAAAGGGTTTTGTTCCTGATGGGGTAAAGACATTGACTGGTGGCCATCTTATGATAGCTAGGGGCCAAATGTTGTTGGCCAAAGATGACCAGGTCCCCTTAAGGCAGTGTTTGTCAAATGGTGGGACAGAACCCTCCACGGAGGTGGTTTGGTGTGGACGGGGACGTGGTCAGATTGAGCCTGGGCCCCCTTGGAATTTTGATTTGCTACTCTGGTTGACAATTCAGAATTCTGCGCTGTGATTGGCCATTTACTATATCTGAGGCTGGATTTATGTTAAAAAATTGAGCAACAGAAATGTTGATGTAACTTTTTTTTAGAACTTAAAATTGTGAATGGATTTAAATCTTTTCTTTAACTCATCAAAGAAATTGCTGTTAAAGCTGCCATGTTGCTGTTGCATCTTTTCAGAATCATTTAGGGCCTGATCTACTAAGATCCCGAAAAATGAGTGCTAAAATGTGTGCGCAAACCAAAAAATTGCATGTGCCATTAGTAGGCGTGTTGCGGGTGATCTACTATGACTGCGTGCCAAATCGACAGCAGGCACAAAAGTGGTGTGGACCGCCGTCTTTAAAGGAGGATTTTGCATGTGCTACCGGCTGTAGCCGTGGAGAGTCTGGGAGAGCAGAGTGGCTGTCAACGGAAAATGAAGTTTGAAGCCATGGAGTTGGAGGCAAATAAACACACCGGTGAACTCCAGCAGAGACATCTCTGCGTTGCCAGGAGAAAGACAATTTGGGAGGCCATCTGTGAAAAGCACACACCTCAAAACTGGAATTGCTGGATAGACGATTTGTCTCTACTTTTTTTATTTCTGACCAGAGGTTTCGATAACGAGGTCGTCACTTTTCCTTCATGCCATTTTTTTATTGTTCATTTTTAATTTTCCTGTTCTGATTCCAGTTAAACATAATCTAAATGACAGCATTTGCATAGTTACATAAATCTGTGAGTGATTCTGGCCATAAAGGGGAACTTTTTTACATAGGCTAAACGACCTCCTCCAGGGTGTATTACGAGCGCAAAACAGAGAGGGCTTACTTTACTCGTGTGTCTGCATGAGTATGATTGCACACTGGATTGTCCCTCTTTTTCCAGTCCTTCATAATGACAGACAGCCTCCAAATCTTTCCGTCATTCATCAAAAAATTTGGTCAATTTATTTGGTCGGTGCTGTTTATGAGAGTCCAAACATGTTGACAAGCACACCGAAGATTCTCTCTCTCTGTCGTCAGCCATCTGTGCATAATGCTGTGCCAGTTTGCACCTGCCTTTCAAACGTGCTAAATATAAATCACATTGCTGGTGCTAGATGTTTACATTTGCGTCTCCTCCTCTCAAGATTTTGGGCGTTCTGATAATCTGCATGTATTCTGCATATTCAAGGCAAACGCGCTAAATTGCACATGCTATTTTTTTCTCATTTTACAGATGCACTCCTCGGTGTACCCTGTTAGTAGATCATATATTATTTTTATACACGCAAACCTTTAGTAGATCAGGCCCTTAGAGTATAGCTTATAAACCCAGAGAGTATATGAAAGATTCATATGAGATATTGATTTCTGCATCAGCTCATTACTGTTGAATGTAGACACCAGTATTCATGTGTTCAGGTGTATTGAGAAAAATGTTACCTTTGCCTGTTTAGTGACTTTGTGGGTGGTTGTATGTGGGGAGACATTAAGAAATATTGGTCTAAAAAGAGGCGCATGACAAAAAAAGTAACTGCCTTAAGGTCTGATTTGCTGTCTCAGGGATCCAGTCAACCGATCAATGGCTCTTGCCTGGTGGGGCCATTAGTGCAGGGTTGTTACTTGGGCTATTTTTGTCTTAAAAAGCACCAAATTACTCGACATGTGTGAACCTGCTGTACACTGGATTGGATTGAATAACATTTCAGTCATATCAACGTGGCCCAGTCATCCTTATATTTTTACGTGGACCTAGATGAGATAAGTTTGGACACCCCTGCTCCAGAGGTGCCAGTCCTGTACTGGAATCAGGTCCAGAGTGCGGCAACAGTGCAGCTCCTCATTAGGCAAACCTTTCCATTCTGGAGCGTCGTCCATGATTAACAGAAATGTCAGAATTTCAGTAAATAAGTTACAACATAAGTAGATGAATCCCTAAAACATCCGTCTGGGAGATGTCTCCCTCTTACTTTCTCCCATCGATTGTCCATATGTACATGTCACTGCCCTCCCGTGTGGGATCATTAACCTGTTAATATAAGGAGACGAATGCTCCCGTCTCTCCTGAGCAGTATATCCTCCTTTCAAAGCACACTCCAGAGGGCTCTTGAAACCACTGAGAACAAACTAATGAGAACAGATGCACAAAATATGACAGCCTACTCTGTGTCACGGTGTAATTCAACATCAGATTCAGCCGGCAGCCATACAAACAGCTGCTTTTTCACTCGTTAGTCCCTCTGCTCCTGAGCTGAGGATGAGTTAATAGACCCAAAGTGTTTTTTGGACAGAAGACCTGGCACATAATGAGAGGGTGAAATGGAGAAAAGAGATGTGGCCCATTTTTATGTGTTTGTAAGAGGGCGGCAGCTGCTGTTCTTTTGTTTTATCCCTGTGATCTCTAAACTCTGTGTCCTAATGACAACGCTGCCAACACAACCATCATTCCCCGCCCCGAGGATCCCCATCAAAAAGATCCTCTCCCTTTTAGCAATTTACTCATCCCATTATCTCCTCCTCCCTGTCTCGCACTGTGTAAAATCCAGCCTTTTGAATTGTCTGATTGATGCCGACTGTCAGGCTCAGACTGCAGGTTTAATTTTCAATTAGAGATTTTCACAGTTCCTCTGAAACTTTGACAGAGCAGCGCTGATGTGCGGCCTGATAGACTGAGAGTAAAGTCCAGAAGTCTCAAGCTGAGGCACTAAATCATTCTGTATTTCTTTTGGGTACATGCAGAATTAATTTACAGATGGTCAAAAACAGTCTGCAAATTTAACAGCTGAAGAAGATTTGACAGATATACAGGCTGATACTCATTTAAAGGGATACACCAACATTTTTTTCTGTTTTCATGTCCTGCCTCACTCCCAAGTCTATGACAGGCAGATAGATACCACTCTTTCAACTCTACATGCAGTAACAAGGAAGACACGGACAGAGCTTGCCCACCGCTAGTTAGCTTAGCTCTAGCACTGGGAGTCAATGGGTAGTGTTAGCCTGTCTCTGCCAGTCATCAGATAAACTCTTCAGCAGCTCTAAATGGTCCTGTGTGATTGTTGTGACTCGTTTTTACTGTGTTATATTACGTTATCTGTTTTTAGACTTAGATTAGTAAGTAGGTCAACAAGCATTAAATCCTGTAGGGATGCATGATATTAACGGTATTATAGCGGTGTTGGCATATAATTGCTTGAAAAGCTAAATATTGGT
Organism: Cetoscarus ocellatus; assembly: GCA_037902135.1. NCBI lineage: Eukaryota > Metazoa > Chordata > Actinopteri > Labriformes > Labridae > Cetoscarus > Cetoscarus ocellatus. The sequence goes on along the minus strand of JBAMNC010000100.1, from coordinate 607,839 downwards.
ATCAGCAGATATGAACATTTCTGTTGATATTTTCCCCTTATATACTGTATTTGTATCAAGATTGTCAAGTTTTAGCATATTAATCTGAGATAGAGAGTTTAAGCTCCCAAAATTTGGCTAGTTACCTGTAAGCAATTAAGTAAATCAATGTTTTAGCTCTTAAACTAACATATAAAGCTTGATTTTATTGTTACTATTAAAATTACATTTTGCTTTTGAATAAGGTGTAATCTAAAAAGAAGTACTTTTAGTTATTTCTATATATCAGTATCAATATTGGTGTCGGCCAAAATAAGTTTGAATATCAGCATGTTGGATACCAGTACAATTACAATATAGTGCATCCCGAAAACCCTTTATTCAACACATTCATAGGTGCTCTTGCTGGTTTTATCAACTGTTATAACCACGGCAACCACAGATCAAGCGGCCATGGGTCACCAGTCAACACGGTCACTCAAGAACCAATAACACAGGGTCTCATCCAAAACGTTGGCAGGGTATGTATCTACAAAGTGTTATTAATCCTGTATCATAGTGAAGGAATGACAGAAAGTCTGCGTGAGCATGCAAACAGTCCAGTTATCAACACTCTAAACATCAATGAGAAGGTCACATAGAGTACTGAAGTACATTGAAGTGTCCTCCATTTCTTATTAAGACCTGTTGACTCTTCATCTACAGAAATTTTTCCTGTGTGCACTTGAGTATATACAAGTTTGCAGCATAAATCCCCATTGATCAAGTCTGGCATTGGTTGTTTCCTCTTGGGAAGCGTGCAGACTACAGCAGGTTGGCACGCTGCTGATGGCAGGACATGACGACTGTGTGAAAGCTGTAGCAAAATAAATCACCTTCCTAGTGGAAAATAAGTTCTGAAAGTGTGTTGGATATGATTTGCAACACCCTTACGCTGTTTTTGTGGTTTGTTTTCTCCCAAAATTCTCTATCGAGTTGGATGCAACCCCATCTTCAAACAAATGCTCAGGCTGTTGGTAAATGGTGAATGGACTTGATCATGTAGAGCTCTTTTTTAGTCTTGCAGATGACTTAAAGGAATATGCTAACTTTTTTTTTTGTTTTCATGTCTTGGTGGGGGAGCTCTGCCCGTCTCTTCCTTGTTACTGCACACACAGTCAAAAGAATGGTGTCAATCTGCTCGTCCTGGACTTGGGGCTGAGGCAAGACACGAAAACAAAAAAAAGAAATGTTGGCTCATCTCTTTAAAGTGTTTTACACCACAGATCATATTAACCCATTCACATCCATTCACTCTAATGCACTGACGGTTTCTTTGTAAGGTTTTCATCAGTATCAGCTGACACACCCACGCTCTTACATACCACTAACACAGCAGTGCTCAAGGATCAGTCTACTTGTAAAAGCTGGAGTTGGGCTTGAACCCTCAACCATCAGATTGATGTTTGAGCAAATTTATGCCACCATCACCATCAGGAACCCCTACAACACTACTTCGAACATTCCTCTTAATGTATTCAGGCTTCTTGTTTTGCCTTAAATCACAGTTTTGTCACATCATAAAAATATTTTGCTGTAATGTTTTCTGATTTTATTCGAGAGAAAAGAGTTAGGATGTCCCGCTGGAAATAGTGTGAGCTCAGGCAACAAAGAATAACTATATGTCCTTGTGAAAGGCATCGTGAATTTCCATATTTAATCGGTCTTGGAGGGCCTTCAGATGAATGAGGTTCATCGATTGCACTGAAATAGTCTGAGAAAAAATGGCTACTGTTGAGATAAGATAGAGCGAGCAGCCATTTTAATTTTATTTAGACCAATTACCCTGCAAAGTTGGCTGGGGAGACTTGGTGTCCTGAAGAGGGGGCATTGCATCTCCCTTGACCATTTGGTTTTTATAATAATTAAGAAACTTTGATAGGCTTCAAGGAAAACAACTTAACATCAAAAGGACAATATTGCAAATTAGCCATAGGCTGCTAAGAACAGAGTGCTTGTGTATTGAAGCTCTAATCCCTTTCATAAGCTTCTAATGCTTTTACAGTCAAATTAATGGGATATGGAGTAGAGAAAGTCTTACTTGGATCAACCCAATTAGTTCATTTATAATTCATGATGTAGAAACCAGACCTTGATGTTCAGCCATTTTCAATAATGTCATTGAAATTTTAATCATTAATGACAAAGCACTCACATATCGCTACTTCCTGGGTCTAAGGGTTTGGAAGTTGTTTTGCTGGTCTGCCCCTCAGATTCCAGTGATTAAGTTATGAAATGTACTATTTCCGTGAAGAACCCAGGAGGAGAAAGAGTTTTGGCATCATTCGAGGTTGTAAAACAATTTCCTATCTGCTAATTGCTGCGCTGCTCTCACAGGCAAAGATGTTAATTGTCCTCACATTTTTGAGTACAGCGACTAAAAGTCACTCTGAGGATGTGCAATCAGTCAGACTTAGAAGCAGGTCAGGTAATGGTTTGGCATCATTCAAGATCTCTCTGTCCCAAAATAGACTCAGGCTTCAGGCCTGCTATGAAATGAAGATTGAGGGGATGTGGGAAGGCAGATGTATCAGTGATGCATGGGCTGCAGATTTACGGGAAGAGGTATGTGAATTATATTTGCATGAGCAACTGGTGTGTGGTTGTTCTGGTTGTTCAGTTTGTAGTTGTGGAGAAGGAAAGAGAAAAGAGGATTCAAATTCACAATTGAAGAATTTTTTCAAGAATCATCTTTCACTGTGTGGAAGCAGATATCATTTTGAATTTTTTTTTTATTGACGACTTTGTCACAGATCCAGAGTCAGTATCTCAAACACATGCACAAAGGCTTCTGAGGTCACAGGAAAGAGCCTCTTATGGACGATCAAGTGGATGATCTCACCTGCTGTACTCGACCTTTCTAATAAGGATAAAAAGGATGAGAAGTGCTTGAAATGAAAAGCTGTTTTGTACACAAAATAACACATAGTAGATGCGCTGATTAATTAATGTTCTGATCTGTCAAAGCACATCTCCTCTTTGTCTTTATGTGATTTACTGGAATGTTTTAGAAACACAGAGAAAAGACAAACAGAACCATCACTTATTGTTTGTGTTTTTCAGAAGTTAATTACTTGTATTGTAAGATAAACAAATAGACCCTTGGGCATTTTTGGCTAAGTTGGGAGAGTCACTCCCATTTATCGAAAGGTCAAGGGTTTGAGCTCTGCTCCGGCTGCACATTAGTTGGTGAGCACCAAAGAAAGGAGTATGAAAGAGCATGACTGTGTTAGCTGATACTAAATGACACCTAAGGTCCCTTTGACATAAAAGCTCGACTGACTCACTCTGCACTTATCTGATAGACCAAAGCCTGTCAAATGCTTCGTAACATAGCCACCCGCCACTACTTGGGGCTGAAGCTGCAGCCTTTGTTCCTGCCTATGTAGCCTAAAGCAGGGTCCGCACATAACGATTTTCGAAATCTGAAGAGCTTTTTATCTGTTTGAGACCCCTCACATGAAGATAAAAAATCAGGCATTGAACAGTTTTGATGGTAATGTGTGTGGTGTGCTCCGATATTCTCAACACAGCACACCACACATGTAGCCATTCTGTCGCACCACCGATCAACAATCTAGTCCTCCAAGCCAGAAATCTCACGTGACCAAACGTGATCTGACAAAAACGAAGAAGAAGAAACATAGCAACAACTGGTAAACATAACACGCAACATGCAACTATTTTTGATGGAAAAATCTCTGACTGAAAAAAAAAAGACTGTGGAAAAAATCCTGGACACAGCGTGAACATGTGAGCTGGTCCTCCATTTCTGAGGTCCACCGAACTTTATGTTTCAGGTCGTCCATGCTTGTTTTTATTTACACCTGCTTCCTTGTTCCTCAGTCAACTTGCTTCTTGATTGACTACATTATGTTCCACGTCACAATTCACAGAGTCTTGACTCAGGAGTCGTCAGCTTTCCCCACACACATAAAGATTTTTGGTTGTAAATATTGAACAAGCTTAGCTCGAAGCAGCTCAACAGTATTTTAAAGGATAAGTTCGGTTTTTTGACACCTGGACCTTATTTTTAGGATTAAATACGCTCGTAGACTCACCCAGACAATTTTGGCGGAGCTCGGAGCCGTTTTCAAGCAATTTAGATCCATCCGACGGCGTTTTTTTTCTCATGCCATAGTAGCAGACGGGGCCAGAAATCGAAGCCCCTAAATTAGACATTATCTGCTGCGAAACTCACTCCTCCTCTGTTGCCATTGCCATGCAATGTCCACAACAACACCACCAGTTAGCCCCCATTCGGGGACGTGCAGTGGTTGCTTGTTCTCTGGCCAGCTGTTCGGCTCTTTCCCTCTGCATCCTCCTTTCAAATAGCTCCTCGTCAGTATATTCTGTCTCAAAACGATACGGGCATCCATTATATTCAAAGTCATCGTCAGACACTTCTACATTGGATAAATATTCCGCCATGTTGCACAAAAATTGCCGCGTAGCTGTGTAGCCTAGCAACAACAGCGGCTCTACTCATGTTCTTGTCTGTGATGTCACCAAAAGTAACCCATCCTTGTAAAGCCCCGGATGACCATAACAACAAAGTTGAGCTGACATGGTGATAACACTGGCCATTCATTTATAAAATGTAGCTGAAATGAGCGAGTTTCGCAGCAGATAATGTCTAATTTAGGGGCTTCGATTTCTGGCCCCATCTGCTACAATCGCATGAGAAAAAAACGCCGTCGGGTGGATCTAAATTGCTCGAAAACGGCTACGAGCTCCGCCAAAATTGTCTGGGTGAGTCTACGAGCGTATTTAATCCTAAAAATAAGGTCCAGGTGTCAAAAAACCGAATTTATCCTTTAAGTGACTAGATAAAGATGAAGCTACATTTAGGCTGCATCAAGTGACACTTGCATATTAGCTAAAACTATGTGTGACCATATTCGCAGAGTTGTAGACTTTAATCCATAAAGAGGGGCTGAGGCTTGTGATGCTAGCAGTGCTAACATTAGCCACTTCCTAATGGTTGTTATTTAAAAACGCTATGATAGCTTGCTTTCTGTAGTGATGTTTGGTGAGATTCAAGCCACAATACCCTGCTTTTTGATTCAATGGCTTTCACACCTACCCTGAACCGAACTCTGGTAAAGTTAATTGATCTGCGCCAGAGTTCGTGTGCGTTCAAGGCGCTCCCAAATTACAACAATAGTGCTCGACCCAAAACAGCATGGCCCAGTCATTGTCCTTCAGAGCAGGAAGAGGCAGGAGTGACTGCTTTTACCGAGATTAGCATGGATGCTAACAGCTTCAGTAGCTGTTTTGTCAGAACTGGACTGCATTTCTTGATTAAATGAAAAACAAATAACACTGAAAGCAGGATATTTTCACGGCACTTCTGACATGTTTTGGCAAGAGTTTGTTTGATGAAGTGGTTCACATTTTTTACCTTACACTGTGGTAGTAGTGCTTACTAGTAGGAGCAACAGCAAAGACAGCAAACAAACATACTGTGTTTAGAATACAGTACTTTTGTTTATCTCCAAATGTTATGTTGAATCATGTGTTAGTTTGCTGATAAATGTAAGCAGTCACTCACCGTGTTGCATCTTCTGTTTCTCTCCGACATTTCTCCTTCGACAGTCTGGCGCTTGCTTCTCTACAACACATCATAAGGGCAGGGATGCTGTTTTTCAGAGCTTAGCATTTTTTCTGTGTCCTGTAGCTCTCAAGCAGCTTTAAAGGCATCAACCTCAGTTTGTTTACATCCCTTACAGTCACACATACAAGGCTCTCTGTGGTCATTTTCTCTGGCGGTGGAGGGACAAAAATCAAACCTGCTAGACTTTCTGTCGTGAAATTGAGACACATCCAAGACTGGTCTGTTATTGTTGGTCCGACAGATTCTGAAACCCTACAACTGTTGGGTCAGGCCATAATCATTCACAAATCATAAAGTCTGACCCCAGACTAACTTTGACCTTTGACCTCCAAAATCTTTTTAACATATCCCTGAGTTATAGATGGAGCGGCTCGAATTTCCCCAATTTCCTTGGCAGAGTCCTGGCTGGTCCATGACAGAAAATTGCTAGGACACTGCCCACCTCATGGCTCTAGTGAGATCCCCACCATGATGTGATAAACATGTAATCCTTACAATTTTTTCCCCAATATTTTTATTACATGTTTTTAAAGCACAAAACACATAACTGCTAAGACACGACAAAGAAGGAAGAAAAAAACAAACAGCAGAATTTGGACCTGTGGGTACAGTAAATGAAAATAACTATGAAATAAAAAATGAATGACAGTGGTCAAATTTCTCATCCAGCCCCCTCCGTTTCAATCTCCTGCAGCAAGACAAGGCAGTATAAGTATTTCTAAGAATTAATACAGAGCATACAAACACAGCAAGGCTGCAAGGTGCCTGTTCGATAGTGAGCACTTAAAACAAAATCACAAGACAGGCTAGGCTGATCTGGGAATCCACGAAGCAAGGAGGATGACAGCGTTGGCCCAATATGCCGCAAATAAGGGTCCCAGACCTTATAGAAAGCATCTATTTCGGAGACAAGCATGCGTGCGATGTATTCACTAGGAATACAGTAGATAACAATGTTGTGCCATGATTTTTTTGTTGGAGCAGCATTCTTCATCCAGAGGGTAAAATGATGTTTTCACAGGAATAGTCAGTATATTGAAAAGTCTCCTGTGTTTCCGGTCAGTAGTGTCAGGCACATAGGGTCCATCCATATTGGGACACCAAAAATAGCAGTCAGTTCATTCACAATACCAGATCAAAACCTTTGTAACTTCACACATGACCAGAGGCAGTGGATGTAATTACCAGCTTCAGAACTGCATTTCCAGCAGAGTGAGGAAATATTAAAGTCCATTTTGTTCTAAACAACATGTGTACAATGTACTATTCTAAACTGTATGGATTTGGTGCGGTTACACACACAGAAATGCTCATGGCCTGAGACCAGACTTCCTGCCAGTCAGAATCATCCATAGCAATGCCTAAATCACTCTCCCAAGCTTGCTTGGTGGTTTGTGAGGTAAGAGAAGAATTAGAGTTCAGGGCTCTGTAAAAAACAGAATCGCTTTTCTTACTAATCTGTAGAGACAGAGCCTTCTCCACACATGAAGTGGTGTTATTACTCATCAAGGTGGTGTCTTTGACTATGAAATATTTAATTTGTAAATACCTGTAGAAGCCAACCCTTACTATTTAAATTTACAGGATATATAAATGAAAATTTTCATCATCATGGAAAATCAAACTAAGTACAGTTTTTGAGATCAGACACAAACCAAAAAAAACCCCCAACAAATCCTCATTGGCTGGTAAGTGGCTGGAACTCAGCTGGCATTTGGCTGGGAGGGGGAAATTGAAGTGGCTGCATATATATGATGGACATTTGATTGAAGTTCAGTAAAAATCTCTTTAAGCATTCTGAGGATTCTGCATCACAAGCAAAAGATGACCATGAGACTTCATGGCCCTGATCTTCAACCTGTAACCTCAACAATCTAATCATTTCATCCTTGAATCTAGGTTGACAGTTGGTGAAGGTTTAAAGAAAATCCCTTGAAGACCTTTTGAGATATGCTCACAAAATTCAAATGCAATGGACCTACACACAGAGTAGGACTGGGTACTTCCAGCAACCTCATGATATGATACGTATCCAGATCCAGTGGCTGTGATATGATACCTATCGTGGTATACTTGAATTGTGGCCTTTTCCATAAGTACTTTACAGCTTTTTTTGTGTTATTGACAAAAACTGCAATAACAAGATTTAATGGATCCCCAACCAAAATGTCAGATCCTTAGAAGTAATTTAAGATGTGTAACATGTGCTGCATCATGAGGATTGACCTCTACTCTCACCTGCTGCATGGAATATTGTGTGATATAACCAAAGTTGTATTTTCATGTAAGTGGTGCAGTCCCAAGTGCGCTTGGTCAGTAATTGGAAGGTTGCAGGTTTGAGCACAGCTCTGGCTGTCATGTTGCAATGTGTCCTTGGGCAAGACCCTTAACACGAAGTTGCTCCTACTACATCAGTGGTGTGTAAATGGGCATGAAAGGGCGTAAATGTCTTAGCTGATACTGATGGACAGCAGACATAGAAACCCCAACCGTCAGTGAGTGAATGTGAGAGTGAATGGGTAGATGTGATGTGTGTGTAAAAGCTTTGAGTTGTCAAAGAGACTAGAAAAGCGCTATATAAGCTCAAGTCTACTTATCATTTACCATTTTACAACTGCTGTCACAGCATTTGGAGCCGTATCCATTCAGTAAATTCTTATCTACACACACAGCTGTGTTTCCACCACACAGTCCAATTCAGTTCAGCTTGGTACGGAACGCAATTAAAGGTTATCCCACTGTCAGATAAAAAACAAATGGCACCCAACTAACTGACCAGTGCTGTCCCACTTTTTGGCACTGATGGGGATTGGTCACAAAATCGCCAATTTTCATGTGACAGCGGCTAAAATGATAATATATACCTCGCCATGTTCAAATAGGCTGTAGATTTAAAGAAATGTCCTTTATTGTTGCTCTTTGTTTTCAATAATGCTATACTTCAGAGCACTTCACTGTGTCGCGCTGCTCACAGATTTATGTTAGTGGCGTGACCTCTCCTCCCGGCTTATACCCCTGCCCTCAAGTGAGGTTACAGGTTGCTGGCTGTGGAAACACAAACTAAATCAGGGTTAAATTGCTCCAAACTGAACCGAAACAAAACCACTTGATAGGAACGAGGCTGTATCAGCGGTATGTGATTAGATGACATTTTTAGCACAGGCCTTGTATAAAGAGACAGCCTAAAAACATTACACCTCCAGTCTTGGCTGTCCTCAGGGTAAAGGCCTAAAAACCATGACCCACATCTACAGTTCTTTTCAGTCACTGTGCCTAATAAGACATCTTCATTGGGCATTGCCGATAGTATTAGTGATGGACATCTTTCAGATGCCTGTGTGGCATTTGTTAGAGGAGGTAACTTATGACAACTGTGCACTGACTCAATTTTTTATTCAGTTTCACAGTCTCTGACAAAGATCCAGTGCTGAACTGAAATAATGAGTCTGGCTGGTGGAGTTGGGCTCCTGTTATCTAAATCATAATGTGTGAGTTGGTTAGAACTCAGCCTGAGCTGTCGAGAGTCTGTGCATTTCTCCTCTAAATGAATTCTCAACAGCAAACATGCTCTTCCTTCTGCATCAAACACAAAGCAGCACACTCAGTAGATAGTAAACATGGGTGAGATTTACGGGAAGTGCCAAGTTTTGCCATGATCGAGTTCTGAATGTATGTGACGTGGTAGTTTGACAGAGATGGACTATAAGAACTGCAGAGGCAGCCTGAAGAAGGAAGGTGGTGTTTTATTTCATACCATTTATCTATCCATCTATTATCTATACTCCTTATCCATTTTGGGGTTGCGGGGGACCAGAGCCTATCCCAGCTGACACTGAGTAAGATGTGGTGAACAACCTGGACTGGTTGCCAGCTGACATCAGTGACAGACAACCATTCAGCTCTTAGGTCATCAGTTATCCAAAATGCATGTTTTGGCTTGTGGGAAGAAACCAGAGTACCTGGAGAGAACTCACACATGCATGGGAACATGCAAACCCCACACAGAAAGGCCCTGACTGACATGGGTAGTAGAACCAGCAACCTTGCCGTGAAGCACCAGCTGTACCCGCTGCCACACCATGCAGCCCAGTTTGCAAGCCTCTTAATTTGCAGTGCTAACCAAGCTAATCAACAATTCAATGACAGCAAAGAGAAGCAAATAGTTATTCTTAAAAGGTTAGTCAAGGCCATGGGTGGGCAACTTTGGTTACCATGAAAGCCACATTATTGTTATTATCAGTTTCAGAGGGCCAAATCATTATTAAAAAAATCATTAAGTCAAACAAAACTAAATAATTCATATCTAACTCTTATAATAATTTGATATTTTCAAACTCAAAACCAAACAGTTAAGCTACATTAACTAGAAAGCCCTCGGAGAGCACAAACCTCTGCCAAGCTAGCTCACATATTGCTGTTACATCTATAAGCAATAGTTCCACGATAAAGCTACCATCATAATATAATATTGACCCTGAAAACACACACCTAGCACTCAGAATCATGTTGATATCATTATTAGTTAGACAATTATTGAGCTAAAACGATCACTCGCTAATGACAGTTACCTGGATCCCCACCAACGTCTAATCATTTTTTAGTTGGGCCATTACCAACATCTGAAAATTTCAGAAAAATCCATCAAGTACTTTTTGTGAGATCTAACAAACAAACAAACAACCGGACAAACATATACAGGCAAAAACATAACCTCCTTGACAGAGGTAATGAGCTGAACACCGATTAAAAGACAATTAAAGGTACTTTTCCAGTGCAAAGAAATTTTGTTCATTTTCTTTATTGATTTGTTAATTTATTTTAACCAGTCCAACTGAGAATGAACATTTATTTGACAAAAGTAATTTTGCCAGTGAATAAAAGTCTGAGGGCGGCACGGTGGCGCAGCAGGTAGTGCACGTGCCTCACAGCAAGAAGGTCGCCGGTTCGATTCCCGGGTCGGGCAGGGCCTTTCTGTGTGAAGTTTGCATGTTCTTCCCGTGCATGCGTGGGTTCTCTCCGGGCACTCCGGCTTCCTCCCACAGACTAAAAACATGCTCATTAGGTTAATTGGTCACTCTAAATTGCCCATAGGTATGAGTGTGAGCTTAAATGGTTGTCTGTCTCTATATGTTGCCCTGCAATCGACTGGCGACCGGTTCAGGGTGTACCCCGCCTCTCGCCCACTGACAGCTGGGATAGGCTCCAGCACCCCCCCCCGCAACCCCGAAAGGGATAGTTGGTATAGAAAATGAATGAATGAATGAATAAAAGTCTGAGTTATTTAAGTACATTTACTCTTTTTTTACCATTAGATTAATAATGCTTCATAAAAGATCTTTACAGAAATCATTACAACATGTCATATCTACTAATTCCTTTTAAAACTCAAAATAAAAGCAGTTATTGCAACCTCAATTGGTATTTTTACCATCCTTTATGTTTTAATGCATTTTGCCCGAGATGTTGCAGTGTCTAATTAGTCAAAACTACAACATGGAGATTTTTTTTTTTTATCCTTAAGGTTTCATATTTTTGGAAATTTGACATTCACTTCTGGTCTGCATTGAGTGAGGAGGAGGGCCACATATGGCCCCTTGGCTGCCAGTTGTCCATCCCTGGTCTAGGCTGAAGCAATGCTTGTATTCAGTCCAGAGAGATTTAGATTTAGGTTTGGACATTAATATGAGACTCAAATCTAATCCATATCTGATTTATATTTTTTACTTCCATTCTGTGGATCTCCTCCGATATAACTTAAATGAATTCTTGCTGTGCCCCTGAAGCCACCCCTGGGTGCAGTGTCATGCTCAATAAAGTGCTGCTGTCAGAGGCAGTTTGCCGAGTCGCTGTAGAGGTGCTGCACTCTGCCTCTCTTTGGGGGGAAGCGGTTTCTAAAATGATTGGCTTCACAATAGAAGAGTCAACTCGGAGGACAGCCTGAGGGTTCCTCCTCTTAATTTGCTGTGATGATGTGGTGATCCTCCTTACATCAGCTCCACCGCCCCAGGACCACTACAATCACCGTCTCTGACTAAAGGATCACTGGCATGTTGCATGACTTTCATCCCATGTTTTCTGGATGGTGTTTCCAGATGGCAGTGTTTAATAAAACAAGAAATGTCTCAGCTTGTTAGGACAGCCTGGCTTCACAAACATGCAAAGGGTGTAAATACTTTTTTCCAGAAGATGCGACAAACATCAGTCCTGTCTGAGTGACACATTTCATGGTTTGATCAGGGAGTGATGAAGCCGGTGTGATTCACCCAAACAGCAGGGAACTGGAACCACTGTCAAGATGTCCAAACATTAAGAGTATCCCTTTTCCTTGGTCCTCATCTTTTGATTTAGCTTCGTTTTTATTGTATCCAGCTCTTTGTGAAGACGGTTTGAGTAAACAAGACAACTGTTTCCTATACCTTTCTGGAGCTGTCTCACGTCTTCATATCTATCATGTCAAACTTTTTATCTCTGCAATGGAGGGAATGTTTTTGCTGGTGTTTGTCCCTTTAGTTGTCTTTCTGTCAGTGAGCAAGATTACTCAAAAAGTTCAAACAAATTTTGATGATTTTCAGTGAAATATAATTGACACTAAAGCACTATAGTTGAGAAGCACATGTTCAAAAGCAGATGTTGTTGGACCCAAGCAACACCAAAGATAATTTTGGATGGATAACAAGCTACAAGCCAAAACCTGTCCATTTAAGTTTTAACATGCAGCTGTTGATCAGATGTTGCACTTCAACTCCGGATGCTCGGATCAAAACAAAACTGTCTTTGGGCTTCCTCAGGTTATCTTCTCCCATCCTATCCCGCCTCCTCTTGTAGTTTTAAGACCAAGTGCAGCAAAGTCACCTCCAGTTTGGAGAGTCTGTTGTCCTCCAGAGTTCTTTTGAAAGTAGAAAAGCAAGTTTTTAATTTGCTGATTTAAAAAAAAAATATATTTACAATTTTATTTGATTGGTACTTGAGATTAACCTAGCACACCAGATGGACTGTTTAAAAAATTTCACTTGTACATCTGTGAAGGAGCCCATAGAAAGCGTTTGAAGAGGGCTGAACCTTCAGAAGCATATCTGGCAGGTGATTGGACCATCGTTCCGTCAATCAACATTTATTATGGGCCCGTCAGATAATGTCATAGGTGGGAGCTACTGCGCTACAGAATGGGAGCCACTTAGTTAAACAAACTCTGTCAAAAAATGTCAGAAGTGGAGCAATAATTTCCTTATTAAGGAGAAGTTTGAGGTGCTGGTATTTGTTTTTCACTTGATGAAGAAACGCGCTCACAATCTGACAAAACTGCTACTGAAGCTATCAGCATCTATGCTAATCCCTGTATGTCCAGTCACTTCCTGCTGTTGTCTCGCTCATAGCTCGCTCCTTTACCTGCTCTAAAGGACTTTGATAGGGCCGTCCAGATGTGGGCTGTTCACAATCATTGAAGATTGGAGCTTGGCAGGATGGACATGCCTGATCACAGACATTAAATCAGGCAGATCCAGCAATGCTTCTGGGCAATGCTAACTTGAGACATCATCAGTTAAGCACCACACGGTGAGACCATCCAAGGAAGTTAATGCATTCCAGCTCTGAGTGTATCATGTTATAAATAAAGCTGCATCATTTCCTTTTGTCTTTGTCACTGAAGGGGGAAGGGGCAAATAAATAATGCAGCAAACACAGAAGCTAAATGAATAGACTTTATTGTTAAATCCTTAATATGTGAACAGAATGGATGCCCAGTGTGGTGCTCTGCTGCTGCAGCTCATCTGCTTCAAGATTAAACATCTTGTGTGTCCAGAGATGGTCTTCTGCATACCTTGGTTGTGATTAGTGGCTATTTGAGTCATTGCTGCCTGTCCATCATCTCCAACTACTTTGGTCATTCTCCTCTGACCTCTGCCATAAAGACGGCATTTTTCCCAGTCTCCAACTGTTGTTCCCCCCACTCCTTAAATAGACTGACCAGTGTGGTTTCCTAACGTTGTTCAGTCAGCAGTTTAAACCCACTGGCTCTGGCAAAAACTGTAAAACTGAAAGACTGCAGACTGACCAATCACCACAGAGTAGACCAGTCAACCAACTAGTGGACTGGACCTTAGACGCAAAGGGGGCCTCCCACTCTAATGGGGCAGCAGAAGCTCTGCTACAGCATCTCAGACAGACTGAGGATACAGCTGGATCAGGGTTACTTAGTTTAAAAAGCTAGAAAGTGTTTTTTTAACAGTAGTGGTTGTGAAGAAACTCTTCAAGTAATTGCATCTGGATATTTAAAGGGATATTTCAGGTTTTTAGAGGTGATCTGCCTGTGGAAAGCTAGCCGATACATAGCAGTCAGTGGTGCCACAAAAAGGCTCATAATCACCCCACTTTAAAGCTGCCTACACACCGGACGCGACCACTCTCCATGTAAAGTCAATGTACAGCCGCGATGGGGCAGGGTTAACCCTCCCGCGATGCGATGGACGCGCACTGGGCGACCGCGTCACTTGTCGCTTGGTCGTCAAATTTGAAAAGTTTGAACTCTTCAGGCGATATCACGTGTGGCTGTGCAGCAACAGCCAATCAGGTACCCCATGACAAACTGTTTTTATTCCACTTCACAGAGTGACAATCCATGTCTGTGTGGGGAACATTAGTTTGTGAGTACATTAGGTCTGCCTAGACGGACCGCAGAGAAGTCACAGACGATGCTGCTGCAGGGCCATCAGCTGCAGAGTTTTGTGGTTGGTAGGTGAGTGAAAAGTATACAGTTGGAATAATGTCAGATCGCGGTGAAACTCGAGCAGACGTGATGTCACTGAGCGACGGGGACGTGGACCAAAATGAGGTATTTATGAACAGGTGACGCAACATGGGTGGGCGACACGATTTCAGTCGCAAAGTCACGTGTGGTGTGAACGCAGCTTATGGGTGAAACTACACAAAAATCTATGTTGGCTTGAATGGACACTACAGAGAGATTTTTTTAACTTTTCTTTGATAAAGCCCCTGTGTTAAGACCTTTTTCTATCTAACAAATGGACTATATATCCTTCCACCAGCTTTTTGGATTGTGAGCCTGTAAAAGAAACACAAACTCTAACTTCACTAAAACTGAACAAAAAATAAGCCATTTTGACTCCAGTGATGAAGATGTGCTGTTAGTTGTTGGTACAAGAGGTTATCTTTATGAACCACAGTACACAGAGGAGATGGAGTTGCAGGTGGTAAATGAAATACGAGAAACTGTTGTGGAAACTGAGAATCAGGAGGGATCACAAGTTACCTGGTGAAGCAGATGCATGAACCGCGAGCCCATGCATTCGTCCCTATTGCTGTTACTTTGTGGGACTTAGTTACAACGCCTCTCCTGGACCTTTCTGAGCCTGATGGGTAAAATGGGCACTGCAAACAAGATGCTCTGTTGTTGCAGAGTGTTTATATTCAAAACCAAAGCCAAAGTTGGCTAAGGCCCTTTTCAGGACAGAAATCAGTACTGTGACCATTTGTTTTGCCTGTTTTTACATATGTGATAAACACAGGAGCGACCCATCTTCTAAATGTTCAGGAGTTATATCAGTTATCAGTTTGTCTAATGAATGATAACTGACCCCGCTGCACCATTCTGACCTGAACAGCTGAGTAGAGGCAGTAAATGGCGAATAGATGAACACAATGCCCAGATGTTGCTTCACAATATAGTTTTAAACACAGGGGCTTCATCAAAGGGAAGGAAAAAATCTCTCTGTAGCGTCCAGTCAAGCCAACATAAATATTTTGAGCAGTTTCACCCTGAAAGTGTGGTAATTACGAGACACTCAGTGGCACCTTTGACTGCTATATATCTGCTAGACCTGTCTATCTTCCCTCAGGGGGAGAGTTAACAAGTTCCTTTATTGGAAATTATATATACTGGTGCCATGGGCCTCCAGCAACACCACATCGAAAAACCTGAATTATCTCTTCTATGGCAAAATAAAAAAAACAAAAACATTTTTTCTTTCTTTTTTAATATTTTTCCCCTGATTGGGTTAGTGGTTTAAATGAATAAGCATTTTCTTAAGAGGAATGTGCAAGAGTTGTGCTTTCCGCTGCTTACTCTGACAGTCAATTTATACCTTTTTCACAAACTTTTTGATAAACATGATTATTCATGGATCTTCCCAGGAGCCTCCATCACTGTAAAACTCTTGCAGCTTTAAAAAAGAGATGCCACCCATGAATTAGATAAATAACTGAGCCTGAACAGTATCAGCTGATAAAGTCTCAAATATCTTTTCTTCTTCTGATTCACATTACTCTGACAAAAGTAGCTTTGAAGGAGAAACATTTTTCTCACTTGCTTTTTGTTTTTTATTAAACAACAAAACTTATTTAAATTGAAACAACAAAGTAAAAACATCTCTCCTTTAGCCGTCACACAGAGCAGAACCAAAACCTTTGGTGATGCTGCGTTTAGCTCTTATGCTCAAACAAAATTCCAGAGGACCTGAGATGAGCTACCAATGTGGAAGTCTTACAACTCATTTACTCAGCATTCAGCCTGGCTTTTATGTTATTATATGTATATATATAGTGTATATATGTATATATGTATATACATATATATATATATATATATATATATATATACATATGTGTGTGTGTATATTTATGTGTAAATATATCTATATCTATATATGTATCTCTCTCTCTCTCTCTTTGTATACATATATATCTTTTGTCAATCATTTTTCTGTCTCAATGTGAAGCACTTTAAACTGCAGTTGAATTTGTATGAACTGTGCTGTATAAATACAATTTGATTGATTGATTGATCTCTAAAGTTGTCTTCCCTTATAGCTGTAACACCGATCATTAGTTCTCTCAGAATCCTTTTTAATTTGGTTAAAGATACGCAGACTGTGGAGAGAGACTGCGGCTTGTTGCTCCATTAAGTCAGCAATCTTTGCAGAAGTTGTCCTTTTGATCCTCAGAACAAAGACAATTTTTCATGTTGACAAGAAAGCCTGTTGTGAATAATACATTGTCACTGAAGCTGCGTGTTCATATAATATGAAAAATGAATAAACCATCACCACATACATCAAACATTGAACATGTGTGTACTTCACACGTTCAAAAACAATTTAGACTCAAATGTTTGCTGTTTGTGATCAAACCAAAATGAAGGCGTGCTGAACTACAGTATTTAAAACAATGCTGTTTGATGTAGTAGATATGAAAACAGCATTAAATACTCCCTGGGGAGTGCTGTAAACGCATCACTGAGTCCTGTTTTCAGTCAAACAATAGAAGTGTTACTCTGCTAATAAGCTACCGTAGTGTGGTCTCTTTTGAAGTGTCTGCCTCTCTGTTTCTTCAAAATCATATTCTGTATTGAGGTTCTGTTGGAGAGAGAAACCCTGGAAAATATTTAATCAGTAAGTCAGTCTAGTTTCCCCATAACAAGTTGGGGTAACTTCTAGCTTACTGGTTATAATGTGCCAGTAATTAGTCTAAAGCAGGCTTTGGTCTTCAATTGGGGCAGTCAGGGTTTGGTTTGACCTGTTGCACTGTTTTCTTGTAATTTTTCACTCTCTTATCTAAGATATCTATTTTCTCCACTGTTCTCTCCTCTGGCTAAAGGGGAAAGGGCCTAAGAAAAGGGTTTGTCTTTCTAAAGCTGTGAGCAGTTTGTCTTTATTCATTTATCAAAGCACAAGATTAATGTTCTGATGCAGGCCGAGCTCCCTTTTTCCAGTGGTGGCCAAAGTATTCAACTCCATTACTTGAATGAAAGTATAGATACTCCTGGTCAATTATTACTCCAATACAAGTGAAAGTTGTTCAGTCAATTTTTACTTAAGTTAAAGTTCTGGAGTACCTGCTTTTGAAAATATATATAAAGTATTAAATGTACATTTTTGCAGACAGTGAGTTTTTGTAGGCCATGATGAAGTTTGTGTGTGGCAAACAGAGCATCTGAAATGATATTACTCATTCTTCATTTCGAAGAATGGCCATGGGTGCTCTGGTGTGGAATCGTTATCTGTATCTGCTGTACGTTAGCTCAACATTTACCTGATTTGAGTAGCGCATGTGCAAAGTATAGGTGCGGCATCACCACTTGAACAAATCACACGCAGATCTCATTTAAGAAAAACGAAATTTCATCCGCTGACTTCACAGCTTTACTTAAAAGTAACAAGACCCTTCATCGAAATGTAGTGGAGCTAAAAGTACAATATTTGTCTTTCAAATGTAGCAGAGTAAAAGTCACAAGTTTCCAAAAAAATAATACTCAAGTAAAGTACAGATACTCAAAAAATGTACTTAATTACAGTACTCAAGTAAATCTACTTTGTTACTGTCCACCCCTGCCTTTTTTCCCAGGGCATTGTTTGGACACTCCAGGTCTAGTAAGATGTGTTACACAGTTTTGGGGGGTCTGGTATTTATTTTGGACCCTGGCCTGTTTGTTATGTTGCTTCCCCCACTGTCACTCTTAAATCAGTGTCCATGCCTGCCCTTTTAAACAGAGAGATTTGAGTTGATGCATCACATGATGAGTTAAAACTATCCAAAGAATGGAAGATTTCCTAAGCCAGGACTTTCATTCTAATGATATTGACAAATTGATAGGAGCAGTTCAAACCCAAGGTCTACAGTCGTGTAGGGGAAAAACACAAATTAACAGATTTTTCTTTTTCTTTGTTCAACAGAGTTGTCCTTTGTTGCTGAATGGGTGACAAGCTACAAGCCCTCACAAACCCTGTGAAGCCTCCTCCCATCTCACTGTGCAGGACAGGGTCCCCCAGCTGAGCAGCAGGGATGTACCAGGAAGTGGCGTTCCTTGCTGGCAGCACTGAGCACCAGTTCACCCCCTATCGCTTCAACCGTGTGGAGAACCCTCAGGAGGTCACCTCCAAGAAGGGATTGTTTTACAAGCGAGCCCAGCTCCTACTTCAGCCCCAGCCTCGCCAGCGGGATGGAGATGAGATCAACCTGGCTGACAGTGCGGCCATTATCAATGTTGGGGGCATCAAGTACCGCATCCCCTGGTCAACACTGGAGGAGTTCCCCCTGACACGACTTGGCAAGCTACGCAGCTGTAGCAACGAAGATGAGATCATGGACGTGTGCGACGACTACGACGGCAGCAGAAACGAGTATTTCTTTGACAGGAGCCCGTCTGCTTTTCGCACCATAGTTACTTTTTTGGCAGCGGGAAAGCTCCGGCTGCTGAGGGAGATGTGTGCCCTGTCCTTTCAGGAGGAGCTACTGTACTGGGGGGTGGAGGAGAAAAACCTGGACTGGTGCTGCCTCAGGAAGCTGCGGCTCCGGCAGGAGGAGTACAAGGAGCAGCAGAGGCTGGAGGAGGAGGAGGCTGAGCTCACCTCCCCGCAGTCCTGCGAAGAGAGCCAGCAGCTGCCTGGATTTGTGGAACATGGAGAGACCCAAACAGGAGGCTGCATGAGAAGACTCCGGGACATGGTGGAGAACCCCCACTCTGGCCTGCCGGGGAAGATCTTCGCCTGTTTGTCGGTGATTTTTGTAGCAATCACAGCTGTGACCCTGTGTATCAGCACCATGCCTGACCTTAGAGCTGAGGAGGAGAGGGTGAGTTTACCCCGTCCAAAAGCCTTTCAGAATCAGAATCAGTATTTACTGCTGAGTACATTTGCACATACAAGGAATCTGACCTGGTAAATTGGTGCAAAAACAATCAACATTTAAGTAGAATATGAATAAAATGTGTCAGGAATAAAATAAAGTATAAGACTAGGTAGAAATAGTGCAGAATTGACTTAGGCATGCACAAAAAATATACATGGGTGTACAAAAAAGAACAAAAACACAACTCAACAATATATACAGAAGGTGCAGTGAAAGTCTGGTAAAAACTTGTCACAAATGGAGGGGGATAGAAAAATAATTCTATTATACGTTTTTTTTTTTTCTTATGGTTAACACTTGTTAGCAGATACCAAACAGAACCAAACTTAGATCCATAAATATTTTGCAATGATAGTGTAACAAAAAAAATGTAAAAAAGGAGGAAAACAGAATCTTTTAAATGTGATTTAACCTGAAACGACAACACAACACCATACACAAAAGTTGTAAGGGAAATATCTATGTGTAACCTTAGATTGCTGGTCCGTGTTTTTGTTTTATCAAGTACCGTATTTTCCGGACGATAAGTCACTCCAGAGTATAAGTCGCATCATGTATAAGCTGCATCATCAGTCGTCAAAAAATGCGTCATGAAAGAGAAAAAAAAACATAAGTCACACCGGACTATAAGCCGCATTTACTTAGTGCTCTGATAGAGAGGCGGTTGCCTTGCATGAAGTGGTAACACCAAGAGGGCCCACATGCCTCATTTATATTCCTCCCTTGGCAGCTACCGGAGCGTGGAGACGTAACTGCATTGTTGACAAGTCTCTCCCGGCAGCACGTTGTTCAAGCACCCAAATTAGGACTCGTTCCTCCATCCTGCTTTCGGCCCGCAATTAGCTTTCTTAATTTTCTTCACTTCAGTAAGAGTAACCTCTGCCTTTGCCAATCCCTCACAAGTTTCTTACTCACTCCAAACTTTATTTCTGCTCGATTAACGCTGCATATTTTACTACCTGCAGTTTGTTTTCTGCAGAATAGGATCATTTTGGGGACATTTTGTTTATGTCTAACCTAGCCTAGAGCGCCCTCTCGCTGCTGTAGATGGTAATGTTTACTCCTTGTTTCATGTCAGCCAGTATGAATTAACGTTTAAAAACATGTTAAATTATGTGTATTTTGATATATAAGTCGCACCTGACTGTAAGTGGCAGGACCAGCCAAACTATGAAAAAAAGTGTGACTTATAGTCCAGAAAATATGGTTCTTATTTTGCCATCATTGTTTTCTCTTAATCTCTTTTATGAAACATTAGAATATATTCTAAATATACTCCTCAACAAATGTTTGAGAATGTTATTTGGTCAACTATTTCTCTCCTTTTATAACACCAATTTTATTGTGTTTTATTTTGTCAGAAAGCCTGATTAGTCAACTTTACAGCAAGGTACAACTTGTAAGGATCATGCATTTGTAAAATGGGCAATATAGCTAAACATTTGGGGAACTCCCCTCCCAGACATGTGCCATCAGGATGCAACAACATTTATGTGCATAATTTGCCAAACAAAAAAAAGTTGAATATGCAGTGGCAATAACAGTCAACATTAAAGGTATATTTCAGTATTTCTGAATTTGGGCTGTGCTTGCCAAGAGTCAGAGGAGTGGCTGAAAGGGCTCCCAGCAGCTCTGTACCTTTAACTGCAGGTAAGGTACACTGCTGTTGGTGAGAACGGCTTATTTTGTGTATGAAACTATGTTGTCTCAAATGTAAGTCTGGGCAAACAGTTCTAGAGTGCTTTATTTTTCCTCCAGTAAGTCTCTGTGTATGGCACTATTTTATGATGCGGACTCAGGAAGACACAACAACGACAGAGGAAACTAATACTGAACCAAATAAGATTCAAGTGGCGATGACGTTCTCTTTACTGTGGATACACACGGTTACCTTTGTGATCCGGTGAGATTCAATGAGTACAGGCAGAGGAACACAGCCATTTGCTGCGTCGCAAAATAGTGCCAAAACCAAGAGACTTCATGCGGGAAAAATAAAGCGCTCTGAAATTTTTCATCCAAACATACATCATTTCATAGCTCTTTTAAAGGTGCAGTGTGTAGAATTTGGCATTTGAGCGACGTCTATCGTTCAGATTCTAGAATGAGCCCAACCGTAACCAATACGTCACAGCAACAGAAGCCTGTGAAGACCAAAAGGGATCGCGAACACGGCATCATTTACTAAAGTGACAAGGTTTGTAACCATTATTTTTATAGATTAAGGTCAGTTGTCGTCCTCTCTCTCTTCACCTGCATTCCAGGTAGATTTCAGAACCGGCGGACAGATTCGTGTTTCGTTCTTTTTGTGCCTAAAATCCACCCGTAGACGACTTGGCAGATCATTATGTCGGCCTACATGAACGTGGCCCGAGGTAATGTAAATTTTTTGAAGTTTTTTCTAACTAAATAAAAATAAAACAAACGTTTTATGGGGATGATTGTACTCCTATTTTGACGGACTTTACATACATATATAAACATTATATCCTATATTCACCGTTTCTGTTTGGCGAAATGCTGCCAAATTCTACACACTGCACCTTTAATGTAAAACTCAAACAATTATGCAAAATAACTGTACCGCCGACAGCAGTTTACCTTACCTGCAGTCTCAGCTTGTTCTCCTTGAAGATACAGTGCTGCTGGGAGCCATTTCGGCCACTTCATGTCAGTTATTTTGATTATTTTCTCTGTGTAAGTCGCGTGACCGCACCCCCTCCATACAGTCTGCATTCACTGTCGCCAAGAGCGAAGGACACGCTGCCAATATGGAAGAGACAAGGACCTTTCAGAGGACAGAAGTTAAGTGCAGGAAGACTGTTTCAACAACCATTGGTAACACCACCGATTTGTTCCAGCATAGCACAAAATAATCGTTCATTAATTGTAATCGAGGTAAGAGCTTCAATTAACCGTGATACTGAGATTAGGTAGTATCGCCCAGCCCTAGTGCAACATCTGTTCCCCTGTGAAGTATAGAACTACAGCAGATAGAATGAGCCCTATAGACGATACTACAGATTTCAGCTTTGGCTTATCCTTTACACGTCCTCACAATCTAACATGGCACACCCTTAGGCATGAAATTTTACCTTTACAAGACATCCAAACTCATTTCTGCTTCTTTTCATGTAGTTTCTAAGAAGGCCTTTCAGTAATGGCACTTTTATTCAGAAAACACAGCAGCATCTAGCAGCAGAATCATTTATCAGCTATTGTCACTTGCACAAAGGTTTCGTTGCAGGTCAGCTCTGAATTTTGCAGATAAGGCAGGATCTAATTACCAGTTTTATAAAAGTATAAAAGGAAAAGAAAGTAATGCAATATTTAATATAAAGGCTCCTGAGGGCCCTCTGCAGCAGCCAACTTTTGTAACAAATATAAAGACGAGGACATGGACAGAGTCTGAAGGAAAACACTATTTGTGGAATCACAACACATTACTGTAGACTGAAGGAACCTCAGTCCCAGGATTTGCCTTTCACAGCAACAGCCTGAGGGATGTAAATGCTTTACAGCTGCTACAGTAGGATTCAGATTATGTTGATGCAGCAGCCCACATACAGAGTCTTCCCCAGCTTTATTGTAAATCATCGTGACAGAGGGGAAAGCTCAGGGACATTGAGGCTTCCACTCTTTTCACCTGAATACCAGATTATTGTGTAGCTCTCCTCACTGTTTCTGCAGCATTAAGTCCCCCAACACAACACAACACAACACAACACAACATCCATGCTCTCCCAAATGCACGCAGGAACTGACAGTGAAACACAAAGATTAAAAAAATCTGTTTATTCACACATCTGTAAATGAATAATCTTTGTTGTTTTGGGCCTCAGTTCTGTAAAATCCCTCTGATATTCTTCCCATGCTGTTGATTTTACTTGACCTGCTTCCAAAAATGAATGTGAAATAAGCTCAAATGAATATGAAATAGGTTTTGATTTATTATGTAAGGATACAATGATTATGTAAATCAGAGCTATGGAGCCTATATCCATGCCGTATAGAGCTTATTTACTCAACCCTTACCTAGACCAGCTGACCGGTAAATTGGCTTCAAATTCTTCATAAATAATGTAAATGATATTTCAGATCACAGCTTGGATGTTCCTATGTAAATGTCACAATGTGCTGTACAAACCCCAGCTCCTATGAAGTTTGAACGTTGTGTAAAATGTAAATAAAAAACAGAATGAAGTGATTTCCAAATCCCTTCTGACCAATATTCAATTAACTGCACGACAAAGACAAGATATAAAATGTATTAAAAATGATAAATTTCATTGTTTATTTGAAAATACACCCTCATGTTGAATTTGATGCCTACAATACATTCCAAAGAAGCTGGGACAGGGGCTTGTTTCCCAGTGTGTTACATCACCTTTCCTTTTACACTCAACAAGCATTCAGGAGCTGAGGACACTAATTGTTGAAGCTTTAAAGGTGGAATTCTTTCTCATTCTTGCTTGACGTTCGACTTCAGCAGTCTAGTATCTCCTTTGTTGTATTTGGTGCTTCATGATGTGCCACAGGTCTTGACTGAAGGCAGGTCAGTCTAGTCTCTCTTTTATCATGAAGCCACGCTGTTGTAACACATGAAGAATGTGGCTTGGCATCATTTTGATAAATTAAGCAGAATAAAGACGTCACTTGGATGGCTGCATGTGTTACTCCAAAACCTGTATGTACCTCTCAGCATTAACAGTACCTTCACAGAGGTGCTATGGGCACTAACACTCCCCATACCATCACAGATGCTGGCTTTTGGACTTCAAGCTGATAACAATTCATCCTTTTCCTCTTTAGCCCGGAGGACTAAACGTAAAATTGTACATTTAGCAACGTTGTTCTTAAACTGTTGGACTTTTCGCTTGCGCAGTTGTTCACAAAGGGGTGAACAACACCGCATCTTTGCTTGTGAACAACTGAGCCTTTTGGTTATGCTCATTTTATACCCAATCATGACGCTCACTTGTCTCCAATGAACCTGTTCACCTGTGGGATGTTCCAAACAAGCGGTTTTTGAGAATTCCTCAACTTTCAGTCTTTCGTTGCCCCTGTCCCAAATTTTATGGGACATGTTGCCGGCAGCAAATTCAAAACAAGTATTTGCAAAGAAAAAGGGGGTTATCAGTTTGAACATCTAATATCTTGTCTCCGTGGTATTCAATTGAATGTAGACTGAAAAGGATTTGCAAATCAATATATTCTGTTTATTTTTATGTCTTACACAATGTCCAAACTTTACTGAAAATGGGGTTTGAACTATAGAATTTAAATAAAGAACAAACACTCACTGGTACTTTACTACTGCAAGTACACTTGACTTGTACCTGGTTGGACCCCTTTTTCCTAAATAACAGTCTTAAATTTTTTTGACAAAGGTTCAACAAGATGTGAAAAGAGATTTTTGGCCATGTTGACATGGTAGCATCACACAGTTGCTGCAGATTTGTTGGCTGCACATTTTATGATGCAAATCTCCAGTACATGTCCCCTGAATGCCTCAATTTTTTTGAAGCACAACTAATACACACATGTTGAGTATTGACCCTTGGCTCCTATTTTACTTAAGGAAGTCCTTGAGGGACACAGCAGTAATGTCAAGAGTGGCATGAGGATAGAGAGTCAATATGACAGGATCATCTTCAAAGCAATGCCAAATGACTTCCTCCAAAAGACCAACTTTACTTTCTGTGACTTGAGCAACGACTGGAGCCAGGTGTGTGTTACTGATCGTCCTGTTTTGGCTCAGTTGTGGTAAGCTCAGATATCTGTTGGTTTGCAGCAGTCTGTGCTGACTCATTGCCTTGCCATCGGGGGTATTGAGAGCATCTCTGTGTTTCCTTTAAGTGAATGATGAGAGATTCACAGTTGTGAGTGAGCCGTTCATTTTTGCAGGCAATTTTCGTTTAAGAATGGCTCGAAAACTAATGGCTCACTCACAACTGTGAATCAGTTCTCATTGTTCACTTAAAGGAAGACTCCAACATTTTTGTTGTTTTCATGTCTCACCTCACTCCCGAGTCCATGACAAGCAGGTAGACACAATTCTTTTGACTGTGCATCCAGTAACAAGGAAGAGACAGATAAAGCTCGCCCACCGCTAGTTAGCTTGGCTGAAACACTGGGAGTGAATGGGTAGCGTGCTAGCCTACCTCTGCCCACAGTCAGATAAACTCTTCAGCAACTCTAAACGGTCCTGTGTGCTTGTTGAGACTTGTTTTTCCCCCTTTCTGTTACGTTATCTTCTAATATCTTCATTTATCTGATGACTGTAGGCAGTGGCAGGCTGGCTACCCAATGACGCCCAGTATTTGAGCTAAGCTAATTAGCGATGGGCGAGCTCTGCCTGTCTCTTCCTTGTTACTGGACGCACATTTGGAAGAATGGTGTCTACCTGCTTGTCATGGACTTGGGAGTGAGGCAGGACACAAAAACAACAAAAATGTTGCAGTGTTTAGAAGACCCGACTCATTCGCAAAGGTCACATCTCTAACGCAAACTACTGCAGACATGCTTGTAACTAGGCCAACGAAACAAAGCCTCTGTTTACGTATATAATAGTATAATACGATGTGTTGGGTTTGTTTTCAGACATCCCAGTCATATATGTGTTTACTTTTTCATTAGTGGACTACAACTGTCTGCACTGTCAGCTTATGTCTCAGATGTGGTTGCTCTTCATGCAATTAAACAACTTTTCAAGCTGTCTCTTTCCAATCCTACGATATTTTTAAAGTCACCGGCTAATAAACAGGAATGCCCTAAAAATCTCTTTAACAAGGTCTGATAGTATGTCAAAGGAACAGCCTCTCAGTTTTAGATAAAAAAATAAAATAACTAATTAGGTCTGAAGGTGAGAGCAGAGCTCATCCACTTGTTGCTGCTCTGAGCTTTCATCTCGTTCACGGAGAAATATCTCTGCAACTCAGGCTTTTGTTCCCACAGACTACACGTTGTCACCAGCCATGACAAGTGGAGCAGAGAAGCATATTAGAGCTGACGATGTCTTCCTCCCCAGCCCATTCATGTCCTCCTTTGCCTAGGAGACTTCAGAGGGCCTCTGAGATATCTGGCTCCACATCGTCTTTGTGTTGCACTAATTCACGTCCTGAATGTCATCAGCGGACCAGAGTATGATTAAAGAAGATCCCTGAAGCTTCTTCTGGCTAAGATATGTCTTCATCAGCAGCTGGAGGAGGGGTTATTAGCAGGAAGGTCTTCAAAGGGAAAATCAATCAGAACAACAAAGCGAGAGCAAGCTGAACCAAGACCGTGATCTCATTTTTATCTCTAATTGTATATCATCTGGCAGCTACATAGGTCTGCAGTTTTGATGTTTTGAATCAAATATATTAGGTGCAGTTAGGACTTTTTACATTAGAAAACTATCCAATCCTGGCACCAGTTCTCCAAAAGGTGCTTTTCAATGGCAGGAATCTTTCTTAAGACCTAGGAGGCTTTTGAGGAACGCTGTGTTTTGATAGCAATAAACTGGGTCTTAGTTTAGATCCAAGGTGCCTGATCTACCTGTTTATAATTCCCTGCTTGGGGGGTATATTTTCCAAATGGAATTCTCGGGGACCACAGTGCCAAACACGTGATTATTTGTGATATTTCCACTTTGCATTTGTAAGGGGTACCAGGCTGCGGCTCCCGAGGACAGCTATAAGTAGCTGAAATGACAAAGAGGAAAAGATGACATGGGAGACGTGGCTTCTCCTTCACTGGATCACGCAGCTTTATTTATTAAACATCTCATGTCATTTGCTGTCTGTATGCTGTGTCCATTTTCATATTTAACCGGCAGATCACTGTATTTTCTTATTGTCTCTTAAGACATATTCAAAAGTCCAAAAAACCTGTTTTTCTCTCATAAGCAGTTTCCTTTTCAAAATAAACAAACTCATTGCAATATCTCTTAAAGTCACAGTCCCAAAAACTACATAACAATAATCTGACAATACCTGCACGTTAAATGCACTTCATTCAAATACTGTAAAGCATTTTCTGGACTTGTATGTTTCACAGCAACATGTAAATAGACGTAACTTTTTACCCTTTAAGCTGACTTACTTTCACAGAGACATGAATTCCCTGATTTTTCCTCAACAACTTTCTATTCAACCTATTTTTAACACAGGTTTTAACAGTTTTTAACAGCTTTTAACACATACACACCGATTAAACACAATGATATATATCATGGAGCCAGTAAACCCTTACATCAAAAGAATGGAGACGTGCTGCCCACACTAGCATGTACAAATTTGTCTGCTAAACAGTAGCCGAGTGCAGCGCCGTCATTTTGACTACTCTTGGCGGGCATGTGATGAACTGTAGTGTTCATCACAGCTTACTGTGCCTTGATGAAAAATACCACAGAACATTCACAAACTTTCTGAACAACTTTCACTTAGTTCTGAGCTTATTTCATACCTGAAATGACAAAGAAGAAAGGATGACACGGGAGATGTGGCTTCTCCTTCACTCCATCCTTCACGCAGCTATGAGAGTGACCCGCAATGAGCGGCGGTGAAACCACAACATCACAGTGCCTCCTACTGGCCGAAGGACCGTCACTACATGTCCATTTCCTTCATTTGTAAACCTTACTGTTTTACTATTATCGATCTTTTTAACATAAAAAAAATATGTTACAAACACACCAAAACGAAAGAACCTTATAAAACTAAAAATACACTCATGAATGTGGGCACACATTAGTGGGCATCACACATTAGCAAAACTTTGATAAATAAGAATGGGGTGAAGAGGCCACATGCTAATAAGTCCTTCTTTCACTATTCCACTCAGAGCCATTTTCTGGTTTTGGCCTGCCTTTTTATTTATTTATTTTTTTGAATAACGTTCGTAGAATCAAAGGTGACGTGGTAGTGCAGCAGGTAGTGCACATGCCTCACTGCAAGAACGCTGCTGGTTCAATCCCCGTGTCAGTCAGGGCCTTTCTGTGGGGAGTTTGCATGTTCTCCCCATGCATGCGTGGGTGCTCTCTGGGCACTCCGGCTTCCACCGACAGATCAAAAGAATACTCATTAGGTTGATTGGTTACTCCAAATTGCCCTTAGGTATGAGTGTGAGCATGAATTGTTGTCCGTCTCTCTATGTAGCTCTGCAATTGGCTGGCAACCGGTTCATGGTTCACCCTGCCAGTGTCAGTTTTGACGTATGGATGTAGAACCTAAATCCTTTCAGGCTCAATCAAGCCAAAGACGTCATTATTTAATATTTATGCTGTATTGATGTCAGGCGGATGTTTAGAGTTGATCATGGAAAACAAAGAAATGGAATCTAAATATCACAAATCATAAAAATCACACACTGACCAAGATGAACAAGCCTTTTCACATCAGAGTATGGTTCTGTCAACATGTAAACTAACACAACTAAAACTGTTATCATATTTACACTTAATCTGCTGGACATTTTTATCACCATGTAGTTATTTGTTTTCCCTGGAAACAGTTTGTAGCCCCAACCCGAGTAAGTTATTTTGACCTGTGGTAGAGAAACAGGAATCGAGGCAGAGGACAAAACAATTCAACAGATAGGAGACCTTTTTATCTTTGCAGTGTCACAAGAAGCATTGTCTGTTTGTGTTGGCGGTAAAAGCTGATCATCAATCAGCTGACAGTCTCGTATAAAGAGCTGATTATGAACAAATACACCTGAAATAAAATGAACATAAATGTGTTTTATCTATTTTTTTTACCTTATTATAAACTGCTGAACATGAAGAACCACCTGCAGACTGAAAAAAAAACACATTTTTATTGGTTCATTGTTTTAATATTAATTTGTTTGTTGATCATTAGACTTTATATGTTGATCAAATTTTGTGCCTTGTACAGAAAATGAGCCACAAAAACTTTATTGTTTCTTCAGTTTATCAGAACAATAATCAAACACAATGCTTAGTATGATCATCCTTATATTGAAGTTTATTTTTATTTGAAGGATGCTACACATGTGTTTCTCTGACCTCCAGTGTCTGACTTTATTATTTAAATAACAGAATATAACAGGAGAAATAATCAACAGCAATGAAATACATATGGACTAACATGAGGTTTATTATGATTTCATTAAGTTGAATGTTAAAATAGACACTTTAAATCAGGGATGCACAATATTATCAGTTTGATATCGGTATTGGCCAACATCAGCCTAATGAGTTAAGTACTGGTATCGGCTGATATTGAAATTTTTGCAGATATTTACAGCTGATACATTGACCACACATATTGGCTGGAATATTGGCAAATTACACAAATGTACAATATTGTGGTGCCTTCACATCACTGCTTTGGTGCATTTAAAAATTAAGTGTAACAAGTTTTGCAAGAGTTAAAAGCTGTTTTTCTTGTTTCACATCTGCTCCTCACAAAGATATACTGCAACACTGAAACAAACAAGTCAATTTTTGTTAAGTACAGAGCTTGTGCTCATGACCAGAAATGACGGTATCGGCGATAATAAATCAAAAACTATGGGCATATCAGCATATCGGCAAAATCCAATATTGTGCATCCCTATTCTAAAGTCATTTTACAAATATTGAGCTGAGGTGATACACTTCTATACTTTTTTTTTTTTTGTTTAAATAAATTTAGGATTATAATTTCATTTTTAATGCATCAGTCAGCACCTCTTATTATTCCAGCTCATCACGGATATCTGTAAAGATTTCTTTAGATTATTATCAAGTAAAATGTTTGTTTCATTGTTTGTTTTGATGTCCATTATTGCTTCATTATTGTAGCGTCCAATCAGTGAGTGATATTTAGCACAGTGGTGTGTTTGTCAGTAAATTGACTTCCACAAAATTAGGTCTGCTGTCTCCTCGCTCATCCGTCCACAAATGATGATCCTCAGTCCTTCAAGCAGTTGTAGAGACATGGCACAGTCCTTAACATGGTGGCTGAGAAATGACATCTGGTTTAAGTGAGGACCCAAACACCTACATCTTAAAATAAGTGACCTGGGATGCATTGTGTGTGTGCCTATAAAAAAATCAAACCAAACTCTCTCACAGTGGCTCTATACAGAGTCATGATGACCTGCTGTTGTAATCCAGCTGTGACTGTCTGCACCGTTGACCGTGTTTGGAGTCCAGTTTGTCCGAGCTCTGGTCTGCTTTGTGAGGGGGCCTTGTTTTCTGTATCGTCCTTATTCACTCTAATGTCAAGCAAAGCATTTAAAGAGCAGAATACATGAATTAATCTCATCTCGGTGAAAAGCTCCTGCTAATTACCCCATCTCTTTCCTTGGAGTCCACCCACTCACCCCCTCCACTGCACAGCTTCCTTAATATCCATTAGCTTTGATAGCCAGTCATTTACATCTGCTCAGATCTCCCTATGCTTATGAAAGTAATGAAATGAACATTTTCTCAGATACTCATTTTCATATTGAAGAACATTTTCCATTTGTCACTTACATGCTTTAGAGGTTTCAGTCATGACTCCAGTGTTGGAGTTATTAAGTCGTTACATAAGAATAACACTTTTTTTGTATTTGTGTTTGATATCATGCTGTCACATCTGCATTTTTCTAGTCTCAATTTTCTCTGAAAGTCGGGTTTTACAGAGAAAGAATGTCTTGGTAAGAAAATGTGATTCTGAAGTAAAGCATCACCCTGTGATCTACTCTACTGTGTATTTTGTGAAGGCAGTGTCATGCGCCGTTTTTCTACAGTAAAGGTAAATGTAAGGAAAACAAGGAAAACATTTAGGGCTGACTTAAATCTCGACATTAATTGCTGATTTTTTTCTTACATTCAATGCAGACTAATTTTTGTCATTTTGACTTAATTCCCGACATTCAATGCAGATGTTATTCTCGTTGTTTCAAAGTTATCTTTTAACTTTTTTCTCATGATTTTGACTTTTTTCTTAACATTCAAAGAGCAGAACAAATGTTAAACTAAGATGTGTTTCAGTATATGAGGTTAGTCTGTGGAATGGATTAGACATAGAAATGAAAGAATGTCAAACACATGGTAGGTTCAAAAAATTGCTTAAACAAAAGATGATTGCAAAGTACAGAAGTATGGTGTGAGCACAAAATTTGTTCCAGATTTTGGATACATGTGAGTTTATTATTGTTTCATATCAATCTAAAGGAAGCTGAGTAAATCATGAATTTGAAAAGGGTAGGTGAAATAAGCTAAGGCTTCAGCCTACACCTTTTTCGGTCTCGTTTTGTTATTTTGTTGTTATTTTGTTGATTGTTTGGAGTTAATGCGGGACAAGCACTAACTTAAGACTTGTTTGCTTTGCAATTTCTCACTTTAAAGTTTGTCAGTGAGATTTCATGTTTAAAGTGACCGAAATAAACTAAACTAAACTTAAGATGTAGTTCTTGTCATTTTGACTTTATTCTTGTCATTTTTGAATGTATGCTCGTCATTTTGACTTTATTCTCAACATGCAATGCAGACATTTTTTTTTGTCATTTTGACCTTATTCTCTTCATTTTGACTTTTTTCTTGACATGTATACCAGAAAGAAATCATCATGCCTGAACCCCATTGAGGAGGGTTGTTGAGATAACATTGCAACAGGTTGACTGTGGAGAAGAAGAAACCAGATTTTGATATACGACAACATCAGGATCACTTGTCAAACAAGGCTGTGGCAGAATCTGGTTGGTTTAGAGCATAAGTAAATCAGCTGATCACCAGAGTGGGATGATGGGGAGATTAAGAAATTAATGAGAGGTGACTTACAGAAACAAATGGATGCACGAATGACTATACAACCATCTAAACTTCCACAATAAGCTTGATTTAGGACCAGTACACTGACATCACTGAACTTTTATGGCTGATGCTTTCGATAACAGTTGGATAATTACTCACCAGGTAGTTAGGAAGCTACATGACATGAATATCAAGTCCATGAAAAAGTTGATCATGTGTTATGCTGCTGATGCCAATCACCAATTACCTGTTAGCTGGCCCATACTCCTGAATGCATCTGTTATGGCAGCCTGTACCTCTCTGAGCATGACAGACAACACGACTGAAACCAATGCATTTAACTACGGACATGATGACACTGGAAAAAGGAGGGCTGAAACTGAGTGCAGCAACAAACATACTGTATTTAGAGTATTGTACATATTTTTTGTTTGTCTTTCCAAATCAACCCATCAATCATCTATACTGCTTATCCCTTTTGGGTCCCGGGGGGCCTGGAGCCTATCCCACCTGACATTGGGTGAGAGGCAGGGTACATCTTGAACTGGTCACCAGCCGATCACAGGGCCACATAAAGAGACAGACAACCATACACACACTCATACCTAAGGGCAATTTGGAGTCACCAGTCAACCTAATGAGCATGTTTTTGGTCTGTGGGAGGATGCCCAAAACAGACTGAACTAGAAAAGCACTCAGACCAAGCAGCTCAGGTCCAGCAGTGGCTTTTCTAGAATCCCTGTAAGATACTATTCTGGACCACCAGATCCAAAATAGTGCCAGGATCTGGACCATGCTCTGCACGTACATGGAGGTTGTTAACCTGTACGAACAAGACAAGTTTTGAGAACATCACTTAATATTTGGATTTTATATTGAATGTCGTCAATGGGATTTCGCATTATAAAGTTCAATGTTTTTTCTTACGTCAATCTGGATTGGATCCAGATGAAATTTGCCTTGATGATAGAGACATGGACCCCATATTATTCTGTAAAATTGGAAGCAAATCTGTTGAGAAATGGTAGAGATATGATTTTTAAAAATTCCGCTCAATAATAATCTATGGAATTTTTTTTTAATTTGGGGAATTTTTTTGAATCCAGACTAGTGTTGTCACAATACTCACTCGCTCGCTCGCCTGCTTGCTCCTGCTTGCGCACCTCAGCTGAAATTACTATGCGATGATGTCCCGCGGCTACAAAAAAAAAGAAAAAATACCGGTCTCATCCAAGCACAGTATAGTGCCATTTTAAATGCCTCAGTAGCCCGGTACCAATTAAGTAGCGGTATACCGAACAAGCCTAATCCAGACCAATGTCTGTATCACCACTTAACTTTAATGGCTTCTTCCTTGGACCAAACTACACCTCTGGTAAAATGTCATGTAAATCCATCCAGTAGTTTTTCCGTAATCTTGCTAATATACAAACAAACAAACAGACAACCCTGGCGAAAACATAACCTCCTTGGCCGAGGTAATAACTGGAAACAGACTGATTGAAGAGACTAGGGGTGATCAGAGTATGGACCACTGCACAGACATATTTTGTGGAAATTGGGGATGAGACAAAGATGGAAGAGATGGTAGCACAGGTTTTAGAATTCTTCGTTGGGATCAGCGCTTCATCCCGACACACTTGATGGGTTTCTATATATCACTAATCTATCTGGGCTACCCTCTGTAGAAAGTGTTTGGGGAGGGCAGAACCTTTCAAAAAAATATCTGGCAGGTGATTGGTCAATCACATTTATTACGCCAATCAGATAATGCAGTAGGGTGGGCGCTGTAGTAAAACATAAAACGTACGCCACTTCATAAAACAAACTCTCGCCAAAAACATCAGAATTGGAATGAAAATATCCTTTTTATCGAGGAGCCCTCTCAGTGATGTTTGTTTTTCATTTAATAAAGAAATGTGGTCCAGATCTGATAAAACTGCTACTGAAGCTGTTAGCATCTATGCTAATCTCTGTACAATCAGTCACTTCCCTCTGTTTGGGCCGTGACACTTCGGGCTGTGCTCAGACATTGTAGATTGGATCTTGGCAAGGTGGATCTGCCTGATTACAGGCACTGAATCAGGTGGATCCAACTGCACTGCAAGGTTATCAGCCACATTCTCACATGTACAAGTAAACTATTATAGATACTCGCAGCATCATAATAACTCTATTTTCCGATACTGAATCATCCTTTAAAGCTGTCAGACGTGCATTCCTCTTTAAATTGCAAAGTTAATCTGAAGGGCAGTGCAACCTCGATTCAGGGAGTGGTTAGGTTTATGTACTTGGTCTTTTAAACATAAGTGAACAAGATGGTCTGAAACCAAAAGTTTTTAAAAAGCTGAATGCAATGAAAAGCACTTAGCCTGGCTTTCTAATCTAATGTGGCTCTTAGAAAAGCATTCAGTGGCGGGAAGACCTTTTTCTACCCCGCTTCTCTAACACTCGAGAAAAAAAACAAAAACACTGTAATGCATTTCACATTTCATGGCCCCACTTCCGCGCCCTCTGAATGAATAGAGGATTAAATATCTCGAGTGTTTGTTGAATTCTGTCCTCACTCTCTTCACATAAGCATCTTGAAAAACGGTGTTCTTGTCGCATTTATCAGCCGCCAGAGCCTGTTTGTGGACCTAACCTTTCAGTGACTCTGTTCGTGCCTCAGAGCTCCATTCTTATGTAAATCCTCTCCACTTTAAAGTACAACCCTACCCCAGTAATATATCATCAAAGGAGAAAGCCTGAGCAGAGAGGGTGTGGAGAGGGGGGAGACAAATATGTGCCAAAGCAGACGGAAAATAGAGAATTTTGTCTATGCTGAAAATATGGGCTGCACATCATTCATTCCTTCTGTCTGCGAGTAAAAATACGGCTGCATAGACTCAGATTAATGTGCGATCTATCATGGTGGAGATGATTTGAATTTCTCATCATGTTTGGTGAATAATTTTTGCTGAGTAGGGGAGTGATTTCCCTTTAAGTACAGACTGTAAATCACCACGAGAATATTATAATGAAGCTAGAACTTCTGTAAACCATCTGCACTCTCGGTTTTTATTATGTGGCACTTCATGTAATGTGTAATATACAAATGGAAATGTAATGTACAGCGGTGCTTTCAGCTGCATTGGAAAAGTGCCTTCTGCTTCAGGTAACAATGATGTATTGTTCATTTTGAACAGTGTGTAAATGTAGCCTCCTGTCTGGATTTGAGTGAGATACAATAAAGGGAAGTTTCTATAAGGAGTTTTTAAATTGGAGTTGCCAGTTGAGAAAATTAAAAAAAAGTAATTTGCAGGAATTTTGTGAATTAATACACTACAGCAGTGGTTCTTAATTACTGTGTTGTGCCCTCCTTTACTGTGTTGTGCCCTCCTTCAAGATAAACTCTAACGGGTAGTGTAAGTAAACACTAAGAAGGTAATGTACGTGCCTCACAGCAAAAAGGTCGCCTGTTCGATCACCTCAGATCGGGGCCTTTCTGTGTGGAGTTTGCATGTTTTTCCTGTGCATGCGTGGGTTCTCTCCGGGAACTCCAGCTTCCTCCCACACATCAAAAACAAGCTTATTTGATTGATTGGTGACTCCAAATTGTCCGTAGGTATGAGTGTGAGCATGAATGGTTGTCTTTCTCTTTATGTTGCCCTGTGATTGACTGGCGACTTGGTTCAGGGTGTACCCCGCCTCTCACCCAATGTCAGCTGGGATCGGCTCCAGCACAGTATAATAATGGATGGATGAAATATTTGAGCCTGTTTTATAATATAATAAATATTTTAACTGCTGCTCTACGGCTGGGAAATGAGGCCTAAAAATCTATCTATCCATTATCTATACTGCTTATTCCTTTTGGGGGTTGAAGGGGGCTGGGGTCTGTCCTAGCTGACATTGGGTTAGAGGCAGGGTACACCCTGAAATAGGCAGACCAACCAAGGCAGATGTTAATACAAGTTGTAAGCCTCTAAACTTTATAAAGTTACCTTCTTACCGCTGAAAGTTTTACTAGTAAATTCTGTTTTGCTCTTTTCCAGTTAGCACTGAATATGTGAGTTTATTTTTAACTTACTCTGCCCCATGTGGTCAAAGAAGCACTGCTGTTTAATGCAGCAGTCAGTAATTATTGATGAACATCTCTGCGAGAGACAAATTAATAAAATTAGTGTCTGCACTATTTTGTGTCCAATTCAGAGAGCGAAGAACAGTTTGAGGATTTGAAAACACATTTAAACCCCTATTTGTAGACTGTAGCATGGTGGAAACAGAGTATCCAGTGTCTGTTTATCCAGGCTGTAGGACAGTAAACTCTTTATGTTGAATTTGACCAAAGTACGACACACTAAAAAGCAGAAATTCAGCCCAAGCACAAGGCCGCCCTGTGGAGACAAACAACCAGCAGATATGACTCCATCAGAGGGAAAAAGAGACAAAGGATGGTACTGGAGGAGGTATGTGCTTCAGGCGAGGAAGAGGCCATTAGGCAAGAAAGCACTCAGAGAGCACAAACCTCCACCAATGTAGCTCACATATTGCTGTTACATCTATAAACAATACTCCCATGATAAAGTTAGCATCACAATATGATTCCTTGACCCTGAAAACCCACAACTCATATCTCCGCCCTTGTGTTTCTGTGTTTGCATCAAATATGCATATTTTCAGAAATTAGGATCTCATAACCCCACCTCTCTCTTACACTGCATGCACCAACCTCAACAAAAACAGAAACAATGGCGGAAAACAGTGTCGTGTTCGTGCTACTGAAGCTACTGAGCTTGTTTTTGCTTTAGCAGCAAAATCTACTGCTCTTCTATCAACAACCATGAGCAACAAGTGGACACAGAGAACAGCATACTTCCTCTTCTTGATGTGTTTGTTTGCATTGCATATGTTTATGCACATGCTACATGCCTTCTCTGGTTTTGGTGTATGTCTGTAGCACACAGCGCCACTTGCAGGCATGGCATATGTACTACAGCGTTTTCAGTGTTTTTGTGTTGACAGGCATATTTCCTGAAACCGTGATTGCAGATAACTTGTTAAAAAGGAAATAAATTGTTTCTGTCTCTGGGTGAACTCGACCTTTGACCTGGTTTGAGGGTTGCCTTAAAAAAATAGTCTGAAAAAAACAGCATCAGAGGATGATATGAGAACCATGATGTTGATCCCTGCCTGATACTTAAAAACTCAGACTACAGCAGACAACCCTACAGCATTTATCACTCTTTAAACCATGTTCTTCTATGTGTGTTTCGCTGAATAATCTTGAATGAAGATGATTGAAAATATATTTGTTTAAGCCTATAGGGTACTCACTGTTAAGGGAAAATGCTTTAGTTGATCTACTTTCTCCTCCCTGTGGAGCAACAGCCTTTGAGCACATGAAGAGGAAATGTCAGTAAGTACAGGAAAATCTTCTGTTACCATAAAAGCATTTGCATTGGTAAATCTCTATTAATAAATCAACATCGAGTAAGGCTGAGTATTTTCTGGAAGATTGTCTCAGTTATACCACAATAGAAGCACTTTGCTGCCATGAGCTGAAGGATGTTGAGTGATGATTTCTTGAGAGGGTTGGGCTACAAATCTAATCAAACAGGATCAGCTTAATTTAAGGGAATAATGGACGCCTCATTGAGTTCCAGTGTCCTAGTCTACGAAAGTGGAATAATAAAAAAAGTGATCTGTGATCTATTACAGTGAACCAAAGACCAGTGGAACAGGATCTGGGAGTATTAAAATCATAATATTGTGAACTGGAAAATGTCTAAAATTACTTTCATTATCTATACCACTTATCCCTTACAACCACTGACACTCATACATATACCAAAGGACAATTTAGAGTCACCAATCAACCTAACGAGAAAGCACTTAGATAACACAAACCTCCGCCAAGGTAGCTCACATATTGCTGTTACATCTATAAGCAAAAGTTCCATGATAAAGTTACCATCATAATATGATTCCTTGACCCTGAAAACCCACACCTAGCACTCAGAATCATGTTGATATCATCATTAGTCAGACAGTTATTGAGCAAACACTATTGTTCGCTAATGGCTGTTATCTGGTGATTATCACCACCAAAATCTAATCTAACCAATGCATACACTTTGGGAAAATGCAAACTCCACACAGAAAGGCCCTGACCAAAACAGGGATCAAACCAGCAACCTTCTTGCTGTGAGACACATGCACTACCTGCTGCTTCACCATACTGCCTTAGGTTCAGTTTAGTACAAGTAAAGAACATTTCATACAAATGTAGCTCAATGTTCTTGACAGAGGATAAAAACTTGTGTTTAATTTAACACTAAAAGCAACACAAACAAAACTTCTCTCTCAAAGAGCACAAATACACACACACATACAAACAAACTAAGTCAAATTTACTTTTTATTCATTTTCTGGCAAGGGAGTCACTGAGGATTATCCAGCCCTGGTGTAATGTGTTTTTCTTTCTTTGTTCCTGTTAGAGATCTGGCTGCAGCGATTTGGATTAACTCAAGTTTTTTTTCATTGGACTTTTTAGGAAGTTCGGCACAAAGGGCATTACAATTATCTAATCTGCTGGATATGAAAGCATGGACTAGTTTTTCAGAGTCTTATTTAGACATGAAGCACCTCAGTTCGGAAATGTTTCTGAAATGTTAAAAAGCTTTGTGAAAGCTGTGATGAATTTTGAGCCAATTATGTCAATTATGTCACCAAGATGTTTGATTAGCTTATTGTGTTTGAGGGGGAATGAGGATAAAATGGAGATGAAGTCTTGCCTCTGTTTTTGTAACCTGACACACCCGATGGACCAGCCAGTGTATCTCACTTTTACATTTGGGAAGGAGCCCATAGAAAGTGTTAGGGATGGGCTGAACCTTTTAAAAGCAAATCCAGCAGGTGATTGGATGATCGTTCCATCAGTCACATTCATTATGAGCCGATCAGATAACATGGCGGGCACTACGGCCATGGTGTAAAATACAAAACCTGAGCCACTTTGTAAAAAAAATCG
Organism: Cetoscarus ocellatus; assembly: GCA_037902135.1. Lineage (NCBI taxonomy): Eukaryota > Metazoa > Chordata > Actinopteri > Labriformes > Labridae > Cetoscarus > Cetoscarus ocellatus. The sequence continues at coordinate 568,818 of JBAMNC010000100.1, read as the reverse complement.
TGTCAAAACCTGTTTTAAGTGGAGCAAAAAATTCTTTGTATTTTTTCTCTGATAAATTTGCTACTGAAGCTGTTAGCATCTATGCTAATCTGTTTGTGAACAGTCACTTTCTGCTGTCATTCGTAGTTTGTTCCTCTTCCTGCTCTAAAGGACTCTGATTGAGTTGTTCTGCCTCAGGCAGAGCACAATCGATGTAGTCTGGAGCTTAGCAAGATGGATCTGCCTGATTACAGACCTTAAATCAGGGGGATCAATCTGCACTGCAAGTTTAAGGTTTTCATGGTGTGGGTCACTTTATTAGGTGCAAAATGGCTAGTTGAACTTGCTCTGTTTTTCATTTTGTGACTCTTTTTAACAAAAGTAAAAACAGAGCTGGGATTGTTAAGACAGCACAAACCTCCTCCAAGACATCTCTGACATTCTTACCTGAGTTACTATCGAAAATGTGATGTAAAAAAATCCTGGATCTGCATCTGGATTTGGATCATCACCAAAATTGAATTACCTTTCCCTTGTACCATGACCAACATTCCCTAAAAGTGTCATTAAAAGTGAATTTATGAGAGAATTTGTAAGTTATGAGTGAATTACCTCCGCCAAGGAGGTTGTGCTTTTTCCTGTGTATTTTTTGCCTTTTTGTTTGTTTGTTAGCAAGATTATGCAAAAAATACTGGATGGAGTTTGCTAAAATTTTCAGAAGATGTTGGTAATGGCCCAACTTAAAAATGATTAGATTTTGTTGGTGATCCAGGTAAATGCATAAGCGAACGATCATTTTTGCTCAATAACTGTCTAACTAATAATGATATCAACATGATTCTGAGTGCTAGGTGTTGGTTTTCAGGGTCAAGGATGATGATAACTTTATCATGGAACTATTGCTTATAGATGTAACAGCAGTACCTTGGTGGAGTATTGCGCTCTCCAGTTGCTTACTGGTTGAAAAATTAATCCTTGATCAACATCAGTTTTCAGATTATCATCAAAATTGAATCACTTCTTTCGTGTGTCATGACAAATGATCCCCGAAAATGTCATCAAAATAATTGAGACCTTTTTGAGTTATCTTTCTCACCATCAGAAAAACGTCGGCAAAGCCATACCTTGGCACGGCTGACAAAGCACTATTTTTCCAGCTCATATTCAGTGTTGGGGAAGTTACTTTTTAAAAGTAGTGTTTGCTCGTTACCCGTTACTTCTTAAAAAACCCTAATCCATTACTTTACTTTGTTACCCTCTATGGAAGGTAGCTTTTTACGTTACTCGTTACTTTTGTGTTGCTCGACTTTGGGCAGAACTCCATATTTGTTCCTAAATGTGTAGGCCTTCATAAATGCTTCTATGGAAGACATAACTGGTACTTCTTTTGTGCTCTTTATTATACAAAATCATGTCACATACTGTATGGAATGAGAGCCCCTGTACACTGTTTCCAGCTTTTTCTTCTGAAATAAACAACCAGGTTGACAAAAACATGCCCAAAACAAGCAACCTCCAGCTATTTCCTTTTCTAATGTGATATATATATTTTTTTTAAAAAGAGAAATCTACATAAAGGGTGTTTTAATTTTCATCTGCATTACATTTCAAGTTCACAGTGCCAAGCAACTATTAAAAAAAATAAGTCCAACGTTGCTTATAATAAGTGGACCTGGCAACTATGGCTCTGGTGCATGTGCCATGAGTGTGAGTGTGTTTTGGGACGGGCGTGATAACCAGGAAACGAGGAAGTAAGAAGAACAAACTGGGAGCTGGGAGAAAAATAATCAGTGGGGATTCACACAGACAGAAAAGCCCCAACATACAACTATGCATTAAGAAACAAGCCAAAAACCGCAACCTATGACTCATGAGATTTGCAAGCAACTTTAGAGAAAAACAGGTCCAAAGATTGTTATAATGAGCGGACTTCACAACACTGCTCACTCTCTAATTTCCTGGCGCAACTCAGGGTGGAGCAGCCTGGTGCCCCCCGCGCAGTAGTAATTTTGTTCGGCACACCACCGTGCGCAGCCAGTTTGGCAATTTGGTAGACCGACTGCGCCGAGATGGGTGTGACGGCACACCAGGGGGAGGTGTCGAAAGAGTCAGCTTGGCGCAGTGACAATTTTGTGCCAAAAAAACGCTCGGAAGGTGCGCTGAAAGCTCGCCAGCTCCAACGTGGTCTATTCTCGGCACAGGCTAGGTGCACCCAGGGCAGTGGTAATTTGGCTGACAGGCGCACAGTGCGCACACGTCACCAAAACCTCACAGGCACATTTCAATGCAATAAACAATCACAGCAACCACATACATACAACAGCACATACATTTGTATCTATAATACTTGTCCCGTCACATCTGATGTCAGATCAGAGACGTTTGTCATAATGGAAACTCAACCTGACCGCAGCTGGAAGAGTGACACAAACTAACGAGTTCACATCTCTCAACCAGCCACATCATTCGATACGGAGTATCCGGCTTCTCTCATCTCTTGAAATTCAAAAGAAAAGAAAAAAGAGAGAGACCCTCGCTGAATAAATGTAAGTCACTCTGCGTCTTAAGGATTTACCTGTGATTGCCCATATTTCTCTGTATAAATCTTTATTCTTAACGTGATCTAAAAATATGGAGTACATTACTGCAAGGAGGATGAGGAGGAGATATCGGGGGGGGCAATATTTCACCTAAGGCGCTGCTATTTGGCGATGACAAACCAGGAATGCAGGTGGATCACAAGCATGTTGAATGGATTAGCCTGCTGCTGTGTTTAAATGTGATTATCACTTAATTTTGTACTCCTATTTATGAGACAGGAACAGATTACATCTGTCCCGCGAGGTGGTCCACACAGTGACGTGCATCGTGGCCTCCGATGCGCGGCCTAGTGGCCCCTGCGCTCTCCCAGTTGCTGTAAAAGTGGCAGCGGCTCTGACCATCTTCGCCACCGAGGTGAAATTGTCACTGCGCCTCGCCCGCAGCGCATTTAAAGGCGAGGAGAGGCGTTCATTTGATTGGTGAAGATTACACTCGGCTGTGTTAAACCCACTCAAGCCTACTCTCCTCCCTCTCTGCTGCTTGCGCCAGTGGGAAGGACGGAGGCATGCACGAAACTTGCAAAATGCCCTGGACACACCCCGTTGGCGTGGTGCAGGCGCGGTGCAGGCGCGCCGCAGAGCAGGTGCGCCCTGCCTGCGCCTGGTCTACAAAATTAGAGCCCCTCGTGTTTAATGCTGGCAGCTAAGGAGGCAGCATTGGTGTCAAATCTGTCCATGTGAAAAGTGACGTTGCGCTGCATTAAAAAGGGGACTATCTTTCATTACCACAGTTTTAGTGGTAGTGCATTACTTTACTTTTCACCCGCAAAAAGTTACGTTACTGTAACCCACACACAACGTTGCTCATATTGATCATCAGCTTTCCCAAAGTTGGTGTCAAAATCTTTTTTGTCTTTCTTGGAAACTCAATTTTATGTCCTCTTGAAAACATTACATTATGACACTGGTACGCTAAACATGTTTATAAAACTACTTTTCAAAGTAGATTTTACAGCCATGTCACTTCTTCAGAGGCACACCCCCTCATTGGCTACCACCTGTCCACTAAATATAATGATGCATTAGTAGGAGTGTACACTTGTCAGCCATCAGCCATCAATATCAGTGATACTTGAGATTAGGTCAGATGATGAAAGTATAATGACCCCCATGGGGAATTTTTGCTGTCAAAGCAGGAGTGAACATGATATAAATAACAGTGTGCAATCATCCAGTATGAACAATCAGTGCTCCTACTGTTATGGAAGGAAGTGAATGACCAGCTATTCATCTGTCCCATTATCTGCTGCACAGAGGGAACAAAGCTTCAGTGTGTCCACGAGTGCACATTATGGTTTGCAAAGAGCACCGTCCCTGATGCAAATGAGATATGTCCATTAAGGCATCTAAACATGAGTTTGTGGTGTAGGTGAGTGAACATTATGTATATAAGACATCTGAAAACTGCAGAACATCTGGGTTTGCCGGTTAGAAGAGATAAAACATTCTGGTTCAGGGAAAACAGAGAGCAGCTGCTGAGGCCATAAAATTCCCCTGCCCTCCCCAAAGAAGTGACCGCTATAAATACATATTGACAAGCAACAAACCTGCTTCAGTCCAAGCCAATGTGGAGTGTGCATGAGTTACAGCAGAGCTCACAGACCATTGGTAAACAGATAAATTTACAAAAAATAAAGAGAAATTTATCACCCTGAGGAGGCAGAGGATTAGCTCTTCTCATTGGGCTAAAGATGATGTTTGTAGAAATCTCTCAAAAGTCCCAGTCATCCATCCATCCATCAATCCATCCATCCAACCATCCATCCATCCATCCATTCATCCATCCATCCATCCATCATCTATACTGCTTATCTCTTTCAGGGTCTCTGGACCTTCTTATTTATTTTTACTTCTTTTGTTTTGTGTTTTATTCAAATACAGATGTGTTTTTATATTTATAATTATATCATAGTTCATTTTCACATTTATTCAGTTATATATTATAAATTTTCAGTGTGGTTTCTTGTCATGATTTATTGTTTGACGTTGTGTTTTGTGATTTATTGTCATGTTCTTTTGTTTGTTATCGTGTTTTATGATTTGCTGCTGTGTTCTCTTGTTTTTCATTGTGTTTTGATCTGTTGTTAGGTTTCCTCATCTTTGTGTTTTGTTTGTCATCGTGTTTTGTAATCTGTTGTTGTGTTTCCTTGTTTGTTATTGTGTTTTGTGATCTGTTCTTGCGCTTGCTTGTTTGTTATTTCATTTTTTGATTTGTTGTCTTGTTTCCTTCTTTGTTTTAGTGTCTTTTATGGTTATGTTTTCTTGTTCGTCATTGCGTTTTGTGATTTGTCATTGTGTTTCCTTGTTTGTCATCATGTTTGGTGATTTGTTGTTGTGTTTTTTTCATCTCCTATCCAAGCTGACATCTGGAGGCAGGATACACCCTGAACTGGCCGCCAGATGATCCCAGGGCCACATAGGGAGGGCAATTTAGGATTCACCACTTACCCTAAAGAGCATGTTTCACACTACCTGCTGCGCCACTTTGCCACCCCCCAAACTTTATTCTATGATTAAATCTGCATTCAAGTCGAATGATCCAAGTTTCTACTTCCCAAGGACATTTGCTTAACTGATATTCAGACAGCCTGAGTTTTACAGACAGTGTTAAAAAAGTTATTAGGAAGAAGTAAGATACAGAACAGGTCACCAAGCTATTAACAGTGAGATACTTCGCTCTCATTTGTTATAATTTGTGTAAAATTAAGAAAAGCTCCAGACTGTCCCGGAGGCATTTTTCCATCGTACCACCATGCCCTTCAAAAATGGTGTCCCCTCTCTCCCACTCATCCAGGTTTTACTTTTAGTTGTATATACACTCACCTGCCACATTATTAGGTACACCTGTTCAGTCGCTCTTGAGCCAAATAGCTAATCAGCCAATCTCATGGGTGCAACTCAGTGCATTTAGGCAAGTAGACAAGGTTAAGAGAACCTGCTGAAGTTAAACCAAGCATCAGAATGAAGAAGAAAGTTGATTTAAGTGACTTTAAATGTGGCTTCTTTTGCAAACCTAAAAGAAAATATTATATTGTATAAAACTAACCTGATCCTTCAATTACTGCAGACTTGACTGCCATCTGTTTTTCTTTACTTGTCTGTGAAGAACAGCAGCTACAGGTCTACAGCTGTCCCAGTCAGACTGCAGTAAAAGGCTTTAACAATCACTCCAGTCCTGACCGTACCCCGGCCTTCTGTTTGTAACGCTGTTAAATTTAAGACATTGTACATCGAACACAGCTCCGTGATCCAGGCATAAAGAAAGAGGGATCATGTTTTTTGCTTTTTTAGCTCCATCACTGTGGATAAAACTCCCACTCAATATCAGATTAGCTGAGTCAGCGCCCCAGTTCGGAAAGCTTCTCAAAACTCTGCTGCACAGGCTAGATTCTCTGTCATATTTATGTCTGTGCAAAAGGTTAAATGTTCCAAGCTTTTTATTTATTTTTTTAAACTTAATTCTCTGTGCATGAGTTTCTAAGAGTTTTCCTTACATTTCTATGTTGTCACTAGTTTTGTTCTTCTGTTATATCTTTAGCATTGGGCCATGGACCTTTCTGCTGTGACTAACAGTCTGCAGGGTGTTTTATTTTGAAAAATCAATGGATCCTTTGCACATCTTGTTGTGTGACTTTACTGTGCTGTAAGACAGTTTATCTCAGGTCTTACAGTAAAAAGTAAGACCTGAGATAAACTGGCTGTTTATTGTGTTAGTGCACTATTCGTATTCTCCTGAATATACCAGACCTGATGGTTTGCTGGTTCAAGTCCTGATTGAGACATACTTAGAAGTTGATTTGATAGCTGAGGAGATGCAAGAGGAGTCCCTGGGGCACTGTTGCCAGTTACGACAGTTGGTAACGCAGCTGAAAGGGGTTGGAAGCCTCAGGGCAAGGGGTTTGCACCCTTGCGCCCTTAACCTTCATTGCATGTAGAAACCCACGAATGATGTAGTATCAACATTGCTAGAAATGCAGACGACCTGTCAGGAATGATGGATGTACTGACCCAGCATTTGTTTCTAAACCTGAACTGACCTAAATGTACTTGTAAAGGTATTTGACTCTGGGTAATGAGTGTTACTCTTGGTACGTCACTGGCTTGGTCTGAAATGTTGCTCCATTATCAATTGGAAGGCCAAGGATATGAGCCCAACTCTGGCTGTCACATGTCCATGTGTCCTTGGGCAAGACACATAACCCCGAACTGCTTCCACTGCTGTGTCAGTGGCGATGACACATGGGCATAAAATACTGTGAATGTTGTAACTGACATTGATGGATAATTTACATATATATTTCCGTCACTGGTGAGTGAAAGGGTGTGAATAGATTGTGACCTGTGGTATCAACTTGCTCTGAGAAGCCAGAAAGACTAGGAAAGTCCATTTACATGAGAACACTAAGGCTGTGTACAGTTTCCTGATGAGGAGAGACTCCAATTTTGAAGTCAGATTTAATAAGATGCCCGTCGGTAATCAGGAAAATTATAAATGCCACTTTATCCTTGTTTTTCTCTTAGCCTGGACAATGTCACAGTTTGAATAATTACAACATGAATTGGCAACTTTTACTCGACTGCTCACATTGATGTCATTGTTACAGCAGCATAAAATTTAGAGGAAGCCCTCGTGAATTTCTAGTTTAGCTTAGAAACAAGTCCACATACCTTTCAAAATCACTTAAATTTTCCATTTGTATCTGTATTTTGAGGTCGTGGGTGCTGGAGCCTATCCCAGCTGACATTAGGCAAGAGGTGGGGTACACCTTGAATTGGTCGCCAGCCAATCACGGGGCAACAGAGAGACAGACAAACATATACACTCTCACTCATACCTCAGGGCAATGAAGAGTCACCATTCAACCTAAAGAGCATGTTTTTGGTCTGTGGGAGGAAGCCAGCGTGCCCAGAGAGAACTCGTGCATACATGCAAACTCCACATAAAAAGGCCCTGAGCAACACAGGGATCGAACCAGCGACCTTTTTGCTGTGCCATCATGCAAGCACATCTTGATTAAAATGTCGATTTATAGCTTTTACTTGCATTCCTGAGCAGAAAAGTTAGTTTTAGGTGGTTGAATATTCTGTTTCATTAATTTCTGACTTATCAGAGAAGCCCAGTGACTCGGCTCAGATTTGGGAATAAAAAGATTAATTTAGTTTGAAATTCCTCATTCCTGTTTAAAATGGAGGGTCCAATAACAATATTTTTTCAATTTTAAATAAGCTTGTAAAAAGTCCCAAGAGGAAAAAAAATACCACAATTTCTTTTTTTCTGACATCATTCAGCTCTTCTCCACACCAAGTAATTTTAATGAACCAAGACTAGCCATCCACCAAAGAATTCACTTTAACCTCCACCCACATCCATGGAAGCGTAGACTCATCAAGTTTCTTCCACACAGTAGATCAGACATTTTCAGTCAGCTGGGATCTTGTTTGCTGAACACCAGGATGCAGCACAAAGACATTGAAGCAGGGAATGTGCAAAAAAAAAATCAAAAAACATTCATAAAGGTTATGCAAAAAGGAATTTCCCTCAATACCAGCAAAAAGGGAAAGGTAGAAGAGGTGAGCTTGGGTGGAAAGTCCTAGGATCCTGAGTTGATCCAGATCCAGAGCTCTAAGATTAATGCTGATCCAGGTGAAACCAAGAAATGCAAGAGGGGAGTGGAAGCAGGAGCTCATCCCAGTGTAAAAAGAGGCAGGGCGAAAGGTTTAAGTCAAAATGCAAAACACAAAAGAAATTTTTCAAATAACAGACTTAAACTAGACTGAGTAACAGAGTCTGTGATCTGGCAGAGTGGTAGGGATGAAGCCAAGCAGCAGTTGCAGTTAACTGAAGATGGAATGAACCTGCAACTTCACTTAATCCTAGTATATCTGAAAGAGGACCATCACAGGTTATTAGCTTCATGCACTGAGGCATGTAGACATCATCAAGGAAACTGAATAAGTTCACTCCAAGCATCAGAACAGGGAAGACAGGTGATTTAAGTGACTTTGAACATGGCATGGTTGATGGTGCCAGATGGGCTGGTCTGGGTATTTCAGAAGCTGATCATGTGGGATTTTCACACACATCCATCTCTGAGGGTTTACAGAGAATGGTCAGAAAGACAGAAAATATCCAGAGAGAGGCAGTTCTCTTGGTGAAAGTGCATTGTTGATGCCAGAAGTCAGAGGAGAATGACCAGTGAAGTTCCAGATGATAAAGGCAACAGCAGCACAAAAAATCACCCATAACATCCAAGGTATGCAGAGGAATATTTCTGAGTGCACAACGCATCAAATCTTAAGGGGATATGCCAGTTGTTTATTTTTTTTTGTTATTCATGTCTTGCCTCACTCCAAAGTCTATGACAAGCGGATAAACACCATTCTTTCGACTGTGCGTGCAGTAACAAGAAAGAGGCAGCCAAAGCAAGCTAACCACTAATTAGCTTAGCACAAACGTCAATGGGTAGTGCAGTGCTATTATTGCTGACAAATTATTTTCGTCATGGTTTTCTTCAATAATCTTTTTTCCCTGATGGAAGCTAGACTATAACGAACAAAAAACAAGTGCATATTGACAAAAAAAACACTTTTTTCATGTAGAAAGTAGGGACAGTAGGAAAGTAGGAGTTAGGAATATATCAAATTACAGCTACTTTGGTTGTGTGGAAAGGTTGGATGAGTTAAGAGGGACATCCAATCACAGCTGCCTTAGCTTCTTGGTGGTGGGATAAGTTGGGGAGCGATCCAATCAGAGCTACTCTCTTTATGAATTGATATATTCATGTAGAGCAGGTTCACTGTTTGTTGTCAGTTCTGATATTGTAACTGTGATGCTCTGCCAGGTAGCCTAAATGAAGGTGACTGCATTTCACACAAAAGTAAAATTTTTTTCTGTTATATTTATACAATTAAACTTTACGAGCATTCAGCAAAGGGTTATTAGATGTTTCATTTCATCCAAATGTAAAACATGACTTCAGAAATTTAAGGAAACAAAAAAGAAATGCCTTACACTTTACACTTTATAACTTAGTCGACTAAATTTACAGTAGATTTCGTCAACTAAAATGTGATGAAATTTGATCAACTAAGACTAGACTAAAATTAAAACAATTTAGATGACTAAATTATTGACTAAAACTAAAATATATTTTAGGCAAAAGACCATGACTAAAACTAAATTAAAAAATGCTGTCAAAATTTACACTGGAGTAACGTTAGCCTGCCTCTGCTTACAGTCATCAGATAAACTCTTCAGCAACTCTCCATGGTCCTGTGTGCTTGTTGTGACTTTTTTTTATTTTTTTATTGCGTTTTGTTACATAATCTAATTTTAGACAATTTGCACTTTATGTCATTTTCAAATGAAAACATGAAATCATACCAGCCAACATTTTGCTTACATGTAGAGTGTGATCTTTGCTTGATTTTCCAAAGTGCACACAGTAAATTAAGAGGCAAATGTTTTGTGACTTTCATACTTTACCTGCTGCACCAGCTGTTAATGATACAGCCCCCTATATCCTGACTGTATGTTAAGGGTCTCAGTCTATTTAAATATTTATGAACTTGCCTGGCAGCTGATCAGTCCATGTGTGAGACCATCATATTACACCAACAGGAGAAAAAACACATTTTCAGACAAATGTATCTTTATACCCTCTCTTGCATCAGTGTTGCATCTGAACATAACAAACACAGGCAGTGCAGACATAGTTTGGTGCCCATTACCATAAATCTCCCATCTGTTCTTATGGTTAGAAAAACAGGCGCCTGACCATAAAATCAGGAGGATTCATGCACAATTAAGTAACTGTTTCAAAAAATAATTTCTGTTTTCAACGATGGGCTCCGGAAGACAGCAGGAAGTGTTGAAACTCAATCTAGTAGAAGAACAAACACTCTCAGAACACACACAGAGCCCAGAGAGGTGGTTAATAAAGCCATTAGAAGTATGGGCGTGCCAGAGACAACCAGCACACTACTCCATGTCTGTTTGTGAATCACACCCACTAAAACTTATCTGACGGATCAGGGGTGATGCTGAGCCTCCTGCTTTGTTTGGTTTACATGCTTGTCTTGTCGCTGTGACAGGGTCAGAGTCCTGTGATCCCTCAGATAAATAAATGTGTTTTTAATTTGATGTTTTGTGTGCACATCAGGGGCTTTACAGCGTGGGGAACAGACTGGGGAGGGAGTGGAAAATGCTCTCAGCCAGAAAAAATGTAAATAAGCTGTCCATATAAAAGAGGGGACAGAATCAGTTACAATGTGTCAAGAGCAAAAGGGACTCTCTTTGCACACAGGGGAGCAGAGGAAGTGTTAGACACACTTGTAAACATGAGGATGAATAACCTCCTCAAGGAATTTGACAGAAGCAAGGTTTGTTTGGCCCTTTCACCAGTCTGTGGCACAGTTGCCTATATGCACATATGAATATATGTGCATATAGGCAAGTTTTATTTATTAGGGTCCTTGCTCGAAAGGCAAGGTCTCCTCTAGGACAGCTAGTCTTTTTTTTATTTATGGAGAGTTCCTGTCCTCTGCAGACACTGTGTTACACTACCAAAACACTGTCTGGACAAGTCAAATATATACCATGGGTATGTAAAACAGTCTGTCTGGTGTGTCTATCCAAGTTACAGCCCTGGTGTTCAAAGATGAGGCCAGGAGGATCCCTTTGTCAAGAGAGGACACAAGGACAGCTTCTTAAGTTTAGTTTTGTTTGCAGTAATTTAAATTCAGCTTATTTGCACGTATTTCTGCTAAGCTTTAATGTCAGTTTATATTAGCTTCATTTCCAGATATTTGAATTCGTCAGTATGGCCCTGATAGTGGCACGTCCTGCCCATCCACATTAACCTGACAGACCAGATGGATCATTAAGTATATTTTACCAAGCCATCTGGGCAACAGCCAAAGAAATTGTTTGGAAAACTTTCAACAGCATATCCAGCTCGTGATTGGCTGATTGTTATGTCAGTCACATTCATTACAGGCCAATCAGATCATTCAGTAGGTGGGGCCTACTGCCACAGTTATATCCACAAGAGCTTTCAGTGTTGTTATTTGTTTTTAATTTTATGAAGAAATGCGGTCCAAATCTGATAAAACTTCTGCTGAAGCTGTTAGCATCCATGCTAATGACAGATCAGCACTCACCATGAAAGTCTTTGACTTTTATTGAGGTTGATGCAGCAGCAACAAAACGAACTCTAATGAAAGCCTTGGGCTGAAATGCAGTCATTTTGGATGCTTTTGTCATTTGGGTTCTACACATTTTTGAGTCAGCACCGACAATAAGTGTATTGTTTTTTTAGTAGAGCACCCGACTAATTTAAGTATCTATGCTAAGCTCTTTATGAGCAGTCACTTCCTGCTGTTGTCTCGCTCGTAGCTCCCACCTCTTCCTGCTCTTAAGGACGCTGACTGAGCTGTGCCGGTTTGGGCCAAGCACAATTGTTGAAGATTGGAGCTTGGGAAGATGGATCTGCCTGATTACAGACAATGAATCAGGCAGATACAGCTGCTGCACATAGTTAATTCCAATTGTGGAAGCCTTAAATAGGAACAGCACACATTCCTGCCCTCCTTACAGGAAAGCATGGGAAGAGCGAGAAGCAACAAATCCCCCCAGGGCCACGATCAATAACAGCAAGATATTGATTTAATCAGACAAAGGCATAAATGTGGAGCTGGGGAGGAGGAGGGTTGCAAAGCGGCTTGCAGGGGAAATAGTAAAGAGTGGACAGGCTAGAGTAGCTTAAAAAGCTGGTCTGGGTGCATTTAGTCCCTGGCAGCTTGGAGGCAATAGGCTGGTGGTGGGCTAGTTTCGGATCAGCTGTTTAACAATGCAATGCTGGCATTAGCAGTCCTGATTGCATGTCCTGGCAGAACTAATGCTTTGCTCAATTTTGTTAAATGTCTGCTTGAAGTTGGCTGACTGTATAAGGACAAAGACAATTTTCAAAGCTGGAATAAACATATTTACAGCCTAATTCAATGGCTTTGTTAGGAAAAGTTAATTTATTTTGTCACCTCCAGGGATGAGACTCGAAAGGCAATTCCATATGAGGGATGGGGATGATGTGCTGTGATGTGTATATTTTTTTACCTTACATTTAAACAGGTCACCAAACTTTAGACTGGTGTCACTTGGATTGTGACTAAGAGCATGTGGTCAGAAGTTGAATCTCTGCAAGTTTTAATATCCTCTTTTGTTGTTGCATTAGTCTCCTCTCCATTTGAGGAACACTGGTGAAATATTTTGAAGTTGTTCATCTCAGGGTTGCAGAGATAGAGGACTCAGGAGGAGCCGTAATTAAATTATAAATAATAAAAGAGATGAGAGGAAATACAGTTGACTGGTAATCGATGATATTATGTCTCTGATATCTGAAAATTTGAGAAGCAGTTTAAAAAAATACATAATATTCACTAAAACTGTTGCCTCTAAATAGCTAAATAGCTGCTTGCTTTGGGTTTGGCATTTGAAACAGGGGATATTGATCAGAAAGTGTTTTTATTAAATCAGGTCCAATTTGGCTGAAAATCCCCCAAACTGAAGCAGCGTGCTCCTCACCCTGCAGTTATTTTATCATTTCACTTTTAAATAAAAACTGAAGGCCTGTAAGCAGCTGGCTGGGGACTGGAGCTGTGCTGAGGCAGCGAGCAGACTACCTGCTGTTTATTTTAATCTCACATCTCGCATGGAGACACTCTCAGGTAGTGCTGACAAATAAAAAAAAATATTACTTCTCCATTTTCTAGTCTCACTATGAGAAAAAAAATGCTGCCCCTAAAGATTATTTAAAAGCAGCAATATGTGGTCTCTCTCTGACTCTCTACAGGTATCCCAATTACTGATGGGCGACTTTTTCAAATCAATATGATACCAATACTTTTTGTAATACGTTTTTCTCTACTGATACTGATATGCAAACATAATGTTAATAGATTGCTGTTTATTAAAGACCAAAACCACATGAAGGAAACATGTAGTTTAGACCATCAGCTCTCTTTGGGTGCTCCAGTCTCCCCCCTACAGACAAAAAACATGCTCATTAGGTTAATTGGTGACTCCAAATTGCCCTTAGGTATACATGTGAGAGTGAATGTTTTTCTGGCTCTCTATGTGGCCCTGTGATTGTCTGGCAACTGGTTCAGGGTGCACCCTGCCTCTCACCCAGTGTCAGCTGAAATAGGCTTTAGCTTCTGCAATCAGGAAATGGATGAGTGGTATACATGATCGATGATAAATATTCCAAAAATAAAAAAAGAGAAAAAAAGAAATAAAAACTTTAACAACATAAAAATGATACTGCACTGATTACTTTATCTTTTCAAATGAAACATTTTTAATAAGTTACTAAAGAAGTTATTTAAAGTATTTCTTAAGCGAACGAGTGCTTAAAATTGTATGATTCCTAATGCACTTTGTTACAGATCTGTGTTATGGCTGCTGTTTGATTTGTCTGATTGGTCCCCACAGTCACGTGACATGGAAAGTGGTGCTGCCATGTATGTTCGTCTGAAGGATCCTTTAAACCTTGTCATTGCTGTTTTAGGTTTGTTTGTTTTTTTTTAGAAATACGGCATAGTCAAAGGCAACAATTCACTTGTATCGCTGTGCATTTGGGAGGTTGCTGGAAATGCTCATCCCTGCTGACTAATGACAACACAGACAGCTCAGGGTCTGTCTCACAGCCTGTTGCTTCTTGGACCCTGTCCACACAGAGACAAAAATGTTTCTGTCAAGACGGCATTGTTTCAAGAAATGTGTCCGTCCACATGAAAACACTGTAGTACACATGCCAGGCCTGTAAGCGGCGCTGTAACACTGCTGCAGACCTACAAGAAAATCAGAGAAGTAGACATGGAGCACATGCATACATCATGGGAAATGTCAACAAACACTGAAGTTTACTGTTCTGTGTCCTCATGTTGCTCACAGTGGTCATAGAGGAGCAGAAAAAATATTTTTTAAAGCCAAAACAAGCTCAGGAGCTTCTTCAGGAGCATGAATGTGACACTGTATTCTGCCATTATTTATGTTGTTGTCAGGTTTGCCTATGCAGTCATTTCTGAAGCTATCCATATTCGTTGTACACACAGAAAGGCAAGGGAGCATTTTCAGACTTATCCACTCTGGGACTCATTTTCAAAATGTACATTTTTCAGAAACCCAAAATGCTGTTTCTGTGTGGACGGAGTGCCTGTACAATTAAAAACTTGTACACATTACCTGAATTTATCTCCGTGTGGATGGCCCCTTGAACTCTTGCTAATGTATGAATGTAACAGCCTGTCCAAGAGTAGCAAGGCCTTACTGCTTGAAGGCCAAAACAGCACCTCTCACAAGATGAACCCAGCTGGCTGCCAAACTTACATAGTGCTATATGCAGGCAGGCAGGGCACACCAAAGGAATGGTATGAGGGCCATTTTCTCCATTGCAAGTCCTCCTATTGTTAGATTGGCTTTGGAACAACCATTTTAAGGTAAAAAAAAAAAAGTGTCATATCTTTGATTCAAATTGATGAAGAAGTAAGTGTTTTTAAGATTGAGTGGTTTTTTCCTCTGGGTACTCTGCTTTCCTCTCACAGTACAGAAATACATATGCTAGGTTGATTGGTGACTTAATTGCCTGCAGAAGTGAATGTGAGCATACCTGGTTGTACGTCTCTTTACATCAGCCCCGTGTTTGGCTGGTGACAGTCTAGACTGTACCTTCCTCTGGCCCAATGACAACTGGAACAGGCTCCAGCTCCCATTGGCCCTGTTGGGATAAATGGTCTAAAATAATTAATTGATGGAAGAACTGTTACAAAAATAAAGATTTCTATCAAGTAATACAAAGAACAGCGTGGAGCAAGAACAGCCGGAGGGCTAAATGATATTTAGTAGATGAATTGCACAGAGGATAAATCAAACCTTGAGTCTTGTAGTTTCTCACTGGAGCCCTGAAACCAGCCTGAGGATTAAAGTTTAAACTCTTTCAGCAGTTATGTTTTAGACAGACCAGTATAACATTAGTCCTCCTAAAAATCTGCATGTTTTGAAAGACCATAATCTCATCCTGAGTGAAGATGAAAACCATGTCTACTTATATTGACCATCTTAGTGATAAAGAATTTCTTCTTATCTCAGATTAAACCTAAATGGTCAATTTCATTAAAACAAAAACAATATCAACATCAGCTTTTTTTTTTAACCCATAGGGATTGTTGTGCCTGTTTTACATAGTTTTCATACTTCATCTATTGATAGTTTTGGCTGTGTTCATGCATATGGCATGAATGTTGGCAAGATTGTATTTTTATTCAGTCTTGTTATTTCCTGTCCAGCTCCTACACTGAGGGCCTGATCTACTAAGATCTCAAATAACGAGCGCTACACTAAGCAAAACTAAAAAGCAAACTAAAAAATTGCATGTGCTATTAGTGGGCGTGTTACAGGTGATCCACTATGATTGTGCGTGCAATTGATAACAGGTACAAAATTGGTGGACGCCCTCTTTAAATGACGATTTTGCATGTGCTAGCGGCTGTCACTATGGAGAGTTTTGGGAGAAGCAATGGAGTTTGAGGCAAATAAACACACTGGTGAACTCCAGCAGAGACATCTCTTTGTTGCCAGAAGAAATGTGATTTGGGAGGCCATCTGTGAAAAGCACAGCTCGACATTGCTGGATAGAGGATATGTCTCTACTATCTTTATTTCTGACCAGAGGTTGCGGTAACCTTTTTAGCTGTTCGCCTTTTTGTTTGACAAAGTCGTCACTTTTCCTTCATGCCATATTTTGATACTTTATTTTTAATTTTCCTTTTTGATTCCAATTAAACATAATCTAAATGACAGCATTCACATAGTTACACAGCTTCATCACCAATAACCTCTCATGTGAAGAGTAGTCTTACAGTTACGCACACACAGACTGTGAATTTATCTTAACATGCGTCACACTCTCCATGCACTGACAGCTCCTAAATCCGCTGTCAGTGCGTGGAGAGTGTGATGCAGTCAGCTCTGAGTGACAAACGGAGTGATTCTGGTTATGAAGAGGCTCTTTTTTACATAGGTTAAAGGACCTCCTCCGCGATGTATTAAGAGCACAAAACAGAGAGCGTTTACTTTACACGTGTGTCTGCATGATTATGTTGGCACACTGGATCGTCCCTCTTTTTCCAGTCCTTAATGATGACAGACAGCCTCCATATCTTTCCGTCATTCATCAAAAATTTAGTCAGTAAAGGGAAATATTCAGTTAATGCTGTTTATGACAGTCCAAACATGACACGCACGCTTAAGATTCATTCTCTCTATCATCAGCCATAAGTGCATAACGCTGTGCCAGTTTGCACCTGCCTTTCAAATGTGCTAAATATAGACACAAAACACCGACCGCAATCAGTTGTGGGTTTGATAAATCACATTGCGGGTGCTAAGTGATTACATTTGCATCTCATCCTCCTAAATGGATTTGCGCGTGCTATGCTGCTCATTTGACAGACACAATCCTCGGTGTACCCTGTTAGTAGATCAGCATTGCACACAATATCAAGTTTGCACTAGTTTTTATACATGCAAACCTTTTGTAGATCAGGCCCTAAGTCTGAAAATACACTGTGAGCAAACAAGTGTTACACTCAGACTGTTAAGTGCAAACAATGTGCCATTGAAACCCAGTCAAACTTTGATCTCTCTACCATTAAAGCATAATACATATTTTTTTATTATATCAGGGCATCAATCTGAGCTTTTACCTTGGAATTGATCATTGTTACTGCTCTCCACCAGATGGTGTCATTAACCTTATGAGTATGAGTGTGAGTATTTGGCACTACACAAAAATAATAATGCATAAAAATCAGTTGCTAATCATTGATATGTCACAGGCTGCAATAATTAAATGCAAAAAATCTTTATATATAACAAAATAATTCATTTTTCATTTTCATTTTTTTTAGACATAGTGGCATGATGACAAAAACCTGGCCGTCAAAGGGTGAAAATATTTTAAATGCCAATGTTTTTGATTTGTATGATTAGGACTGATGTTGGTTTAAAAATCAAGCCATAGAAGTTGGAAATAATATATAATATTTTTATAGCTACCTTTTGAAAAGCACACTTTTTTGGGCTGTGAGTATTTCACAAATTATTAATGCATAAAAATCAATGTTACTGCTAATCATTGACATATCCCAGGCTGTAATAATCAAACAAAAAACAGCTTTCCTTGTAGTATATTAGAAATAAAAAAAATTCTCAGTTTTTGTCATCTGAAAACATGGTCGCATCTTGACAAAACACTGGCCTTTAAAGGGTTAAAATCTTTAAAAATCAATTCCTATTCAATATCAACGATTAGGTCAGTTGTAGGTAAAAATCACATCTTTTGTGCTTTGTGGAATGATAGTGGTTCATATTAGACTTGGTTCTTAATGACAGTTTGTGGTGGTCTAGGGGAAGACTTTGTTAAAACAATCTTAAAACAATCTCTAAGACTAATATCAGACACCTTTAAATGAAGAAGACATGTCACACCAAACCATAACATCATATAGAACCAGCTTGTGGCCCTGTTCTTTCCCCTCATGAAGGCTAACAAGAACAGAATCATCAGCAAGGTCCAGGACATGTTCTGTGGTCCTCCACATTCATTAGAGTATGACATGTCCAGAAGGGGACACACAGCCACCTCGAGGACAGACGATAGGAGAGAAGTGCTAGTTAGACAGAACGCCTCCTACTCTATTACACTGTGACCTTTGGTTAAAAAGTCCATAATCCAAATGCTACAGGTTACAGCCATTCAAGCAGCTCTGAAAATATATCGATGTGTCCTGCGGTCTGTTTGTGGGTGCTGGCGTCTTGCTTTGGCTGTAATAAGGTAGAGCTTCAGCTTCTGCCTCTGTCTGCTGACTAACAGAGGCAGAAAAAGTGAGATTCCTTAGACGGCTGCAGATAGAGGTAAAAAAAATGATAAGTTTAATTATAGTTTACGTACTAGACATCATTTGGGATCAAGGGGAAAAATGCTTTCTCCTCTGGTGCTGGGTGGTGTAATGGTGTAGCACTGTCACCAGTACCTGAGCTGAGATATGGATTTTTGAAACTCCATGTTTATATATATAAACACACACACTGTGTTATTATGCTCTGGAAGACTAAAGCAATGTTTTTTGCAATATCTTGCAGCCTAAAATAGCCACAGGGACAGATGAATAAAAATACCATAACAGTGTGATTAGCATCAGACAGCTTTGGCTGAAAGTCCCATCTTTGGTGTTTTCTCTTGATGCTGTGCAAGGCAAAGGTGTTTACAATGACAGTAAGTTGTTGCTTAGCAATGTGGTAGACATGTTATCACTTCTCGTCATATCTTAAAACTGAGCTTAAACCTACATTTAAAACCATAATTATCTCTCTTGTGTAGTGGACCATTCTAACAAGGCTTTTATGAGGCTTAAGCTGTCATTTGCAACAGAAGAACTTCATGGGCTAATGCTAATGCTAGCAATCATCAAGTAAACTTATCATTTAAAACATGGCTGTGTCCTTATCCAATGAACAATCAGTGTAAGCCTAAGACTAACCCCCAAATTCCACATAAAAGCGCCGCGCCGCACTGCGCCGCGCTGCGCCGCGCCGCGCTGCGCCGCGGCCTTGCTCCGACCTGCAAACCCCAATGGACGCGCCGCGCCGCAGCCCTGTAGGGAGGGGGGCTGATCCCCGGAAGGTCACAAGCTCTTGTGTGAATAGCGATGTCACACATCAAAAAAACATGTTATAGACTGAGAAAAGAAGTAAACAACACCTCACTTCGCTTCTCTAAGGTTCCTTTGTTGGTCCCAACCACACAGCTTCGTAATTTATTTCATTTCCATCTGCCTATATCCTTGTAGAAAGGATGTTTGGTGTCATATATACAATGTTATATATTTCTGTACCTCTACCATTCACTTTTCTTCGTCCATGGAGTCGTGTTGCCTCTGGGACCCTGTTGTTGCATTGTTGACCTAGTGCTCGCGCCTCCATTTGTGAAGTAATGACAAACTATTGAGGAAATTTACGTTCGGGAGTCCCTGCATTGTGTTTTATTTTGAAGTTCCGGATTCTCCACACGTTGACTTCCTGTCTGGTGCTTTCTCAACGACAGTGAATCTACGAGGTTTTGAGGTGGCTGCGCAGAAAATAGACCTGAAGTGAATCTCCAGCGCTGTGGCGCACGCCGGCGCTTCAGCAACGCGGCGCTGGCGCGGGCAGTGGAATTTGTCTGGTAGACTAGAGTGGGTTCTAAGTGCTCCGCAGTACGATTCAAGAGCACGGCGCGGCGCGTTATGTGGAATTTTGGGGTACTCTGTTGATAACCTTTAAATGAGTCCTTTAAGTCTTTTGAGTTAGAACAATGTTGATTTGGGTCTGTATAAATGTTCATTACAGCAGAGAGGATCTGCATGACGAGCGCTACAGACTGCAGATTTACACACATCAGCCGCTGGTATTCTCTGATCCTGAAACATCCTGAAGTGTTTTTTTTTTTTGTTGTTTTTTTTTAACAAATTTGACAATATAAGCCCAAAATCTATACACCTGCATCTACAGGTAACCTGGATGCTCTTATGTCCTCCAGTTCCCATTGAGGTCTCTGCTATTTATCATTCAAACCCACTGAGTCGTCATCAGAAGACATTTTTGCTGTTCATATTCTGTGTTCATACAAGTATCCTCATGAATCCAAAACACACGGTGGTCATAATTCCTGAAAAGAATATTTTATTATTAAAAATGCATCTCCACTAAAATGCATCATAATCTATTGACAAGTACTTCCACCATCCACAGAACAGAGTGACGTCATGTTACTCACTTTTCTACAAATAATATATGATAATGCTAGCAACATTTGCACTCACTGAGCCTCTTGGTTAAACACACTAAAAGGCATATAAACGTACAACTGTACAACTCCTGACTGGCGGGAATGAGGAGTAACAGGAAGACAGAGGACAGGAAGGAGCAGTAGCAATATATTTTTATTTAATTTATATTTGTTTATATTTTTGTTGTTAGATCTTTCATTTTTATGTATCATTTTATCTGTAATACTTAACTGCTACTGGAATTCCAATTTCTCTGAGGGAGTATTTCCAAGGGGATTAATAAATGTAATGCAATGTAATGTAATCTAATCTAATCTAAATGTCCCAAAAGCATAATATTACCTCCTCAAAAGAAGTGGATTCGGCACCTTTGAGCACTGGTGGAACTTTTTGTATATATTGTCCACTTTTACCGGAGACATCTTTAATCATCAATCTGAAAGGTAAAAATCTTAATGTCAAAGTCTGTGAGCGTCTGATCAGAAACCAGTAATTCATGTGCAAATAAAAAAAAAAAGCTTACCATGTAAATTAAGCATTTGTAACAACCTAGAGTGCTCCTCTACAGAAATTATACCGCATCATATCCAGTTCAATACAGTTTGTTTTTTAGAGATGTCAAATTGTTATTTTTCCTGAACCAAGTGTCAGAACCATTTTCAGACTGGTATCTGGAGAAACATCTTCCATCTGCGAGGGAGGATCATTTCTGAACATGATCATCACATTTCTGCTCCTTCGTTAGTGGTTTATAGACGTTTAGCTTGACTCCGCCACCACAGTAATGACATCACTAATGAATACAACATCAGAGCAGCAAATGGAAATGATTCTCTTTTATGCTCAATGCTAAAATGTTTTTAAATCTTATTTTACTTTTTATTATCACTGAGCTTCCCTAAAGTGTTGAAGCACTGCTGCTGCAGCTGCTGAGTGAAAAACTGCAACTCCAGCTTTGCAGGTCGGTGATACATGGTCCTTAATGGGTTTAGTGGTTTGATGTCTCCAGGGCAAAAAAAAGCTAAATGCAAACCTAAATGTATTCCCTGAAAAATGCATGAGGTTCAATCTGAGGGGACTTTTTTTTCCTGTGTGTGTGTTAATGACGTCTCTATGGTACAAATCTGTTGACCAAGCAAGTATGAAGGGAGAGGGGTTTTATTTCTATTCATCATGCTGCACTTTTACCCCCGGAGATAACTTTATTTACAACTTATGTGTATGTCTCTTTAAGAGTCTTTTGAGAAATCCTTTTACAAATTCCACATTAAAAGATAGATTCTGTACAACAGGGTCATTATTTTAAGCATTTTGCAGCAAAATGTACAGCTGTGAGGTCTTTACTGCAAAAATTGTGAAAACACAACACTTAGATTTTTTTTAAATAAAAGTAAAGCGAATATTTAAAAACAAGAACTTCAGCAATTTTAGGCAGGAGACATGCTTGACAGACAGATGCATGATGGCCCCATGTGGGCTGTGCACATAATCCAGAATTAATGCAACACAGACAAGAACTGCAGTACAAAATCAAGTTTTAAAGACAAACTTCAATATCGTAAATATTTAATCTTTATTAGGAATGTACAAACACAAAAATGTCTGTTAATCAAGTTGATGATTGATGAATTATCTTCTGGTCTTCTGGCTTCTTTTTTTGGAAATAATCAGAATCAGAATCAGAAGTACTTTATTGATGTTGTTTTGGTTGCTCTTATACATAATAAATCAGTAGGCTTATCAGGTAAAGACATTAAAATAGATAAGAGCATAAAGGAATTTAAAGAAGCAAGTTGCAACATGCTGAATCTTTAAGACATGTCAACTTTCTTATGAAGGAAAGAAAATAAATAAAATAAGTAAAATGAGACTATAAACAAGGCCAAAGAATTTACACTTTTAATATTTCAAATATGTACAATATGAATATACATATATGACAGCGCTGTTTGAGAAGTAAACTCTATATTAACACTACAAAGAGTGAGCAGTGCTGTATATATATCTATGAAGGCACCATGTTTGTTTGGAGCAGACAAACTCATGGCTAGTGGGCCAAAGCTGCCCCAGGATATAATTAAATATGGCTCCCGAGTTAATTTCATATGTCTATTATTAATGGGCCTCCATTGATTAGCACTCTTGCTACCCATACTACAAATCCAACAACGCACTGCAACAGCTGCCATGCAGGATCTGTGCACCAATCCCTCCTCCGATTGCTTTAATATCACTCTGATCTGCAGTTAGCTGATAAATACATTGCTCAGTGCATTTGCAAGGACTTTTAAGCTTGCCCAAAAACAAATGTGCCTTTCAAATTCACATCTCTGATTAAAACATGGTCAGTTTTAGACAGTCCCATAAATGTCGATGCTGTCTGGCCCACATCTTAGACTATATTTTAGATTTTGGCCCCTTCTGTGATTAAGTTTGAAACCCCTGATTTAGAGCACAAATATTAAATTAAAAAACAAATTGCACAGCAGTATTCATGACATGGGCTTGTGACATCTGTTGTTACTTGTCAAATAATGGGGAACGGGCAGGATGATTGACTCCACAAGTGTCACTCACAGGTTCAGTGTGAAGTTAAGAGGTAAACATCCTTCAGGGACACCTGTCAATTTGATTTACTGAAACGTTTTTACACTTGATTTTTTTACCAACATTTTTCAACAGAGAATACATTTTCAGAGATTTGACTCTATCCAGAGTGTAATAATAATAATAATAATAATAATAATAATAATAATAATAATAATAATAATACAATAATAATGATAACCTTTTTTTAACCAGGTAGTTTAATTGAAGTGCAGATTAAAGGCACTGGAGGATGATGAAGCAGGCTGTAGATGCTTTGACTGATGACTTTCTGCTCTGTGACTCGGACTTGATGGGTTGATATGTGTGTATCTGTGTCTGTAATTGTCTCATGTCTGTAACTTTGTAAATGTGCTGCTGCCTGTCTTGGCCATGACACTCTTGCAAATGAGATTTCTAATCTCAGTGAGGTTTTTCTGGTTCAATAAAGTTTATTATTATTCTCTCTTCTCAACTCTTCTCAACTTGCTGCATTGTTGTCAATATAATCATTTTATTGTTCCTAACTGAGCTAAGCCTCTTCAGTCCTAAATCATAAATATCATTTGAACAAGGTCTGGCTGCCTACGGTGTTATACCCTCAATAGCTGATGATAGAGAGCAAATCCAACCAGATGTTACCTCATTTTACAACTCAAAAAAATATCAGTAAACAGAAAAACAGATTTTCATCCAACATCTCCCTCATATTCTCTACGAATATCTCATATTCTAATCACTCCTCACATAATTAACTGGCACCAATAGAGCAAAGATTATGTTCTTTTCATTAACATAACACAGAGTTTAAATGCAGAAAAAATGAGCACACTTTTACGTTTCCCCAAGGAGCGAATTTGACACAATAACCAAATCATCTCCGATAATTATGTTTTCAAATATTTATGCAGCAGCCCTGAAAAGAATGATCATCGTAGGAGAATAATGTTTTTCAGCTGTGGGTGTTTTAAAAATCCACACATTGACTTTTTCTGTTGTTGCAGTTCAGCTTACCTGTTTATGTGCCTCATACAGCTATCACCTCCATATCACCCCGGTTTGATGTGAAGTTTTTGAAAAGATGATCAAAGTTGTACAGTTTATGAATCTTTCAGCAGCCTCTCTGTTATGTTTTTTGTTCAGTGAAATAACAGGACACCCTTTTTGTTGTGAGATCAAATGCCTTGACTACTTTGGCAAACCCGAACAGCCGGCTTCAAAACAGATTCTTAACCACCGGGTTTGATCCTGTGTCTTTTCATCAGACTTTTATCAGCAGCTCTTTCACAACCATGCAGACTGAATGTCATCATTGCAGCTTGTATTCAGAAACACACCCTGATGTCTGTGTTTCTTCTCTTCTCTACACAGGGCGAGTGCTCACAGAGGTGCTTTAACATCTTTGTTCTGGAGACGGTGTGTGTTGGTTGGTTCTCGCTGGAGTTCCTTCTGCGCTTCATTCAGACGCAGAGCAAGTGCATGTTCCTGCGGACGCCCCTAAATGTCATCGACGTGGTGGCCATCCTGCCGTACTACATCACCCTCATTGTGGACTCTCTGTCATCGGGAGGGAAACCCACAGGCTCAGGGAACAACTACCTGGAGAAAGTGGGCTTGGTTCTCCGAGTGCTTCGAGCTCTGAGGATCTTTTACGTGATGAGGCTAGCCCGTCACTCCTTAGGCCTGCAGACGCTCGGTTTGACTGTGAGGAGGTGCACGCGTGAGTTCGGCCTGTTGCTGCTGTTCCTATGCGTGGCCATGGCTCTTTTCGCCCCGCTGGTGTTTCTAGCTGAGAGCGAGATGGGAGCCAAGCAGGAATTCACAAGCATCCCAGGTAGCTACTGGTGGGCCGTTATCTCCATGACAACGGTGGGATACGGTGACATGGTGCCCAGAAGCATCCCCGGCCAGGTGGTGGCACTCAGCAGCATCCTGAGCGGCATCCTCCTCATGGCTTTCCCCGTCACCTCCATCTTTCACACCTTCTCCCGCTCGTACCTGGAGCTGAAGGAGGAGCAGAACCGAGCACTGAGGCAGAAAGTGGACTCGCAGGACAGCACAAAGTCCCAAAATAGCGAGGACTCTCAGGAGACTGACAGCTACCACGGCATCACAGAGGCCACGGCCTCGTCCCTGCAGCGGAGGAAGGCCATGGCTGCTCAGAGGGCTGCTGAGATGAGGGCGTCCATGCGAACGTAACTGATCTGTCAGCGTCAAGTAGCAGCCTGGCAGGCTGTGACACTGAGCACCAGGACTTCAAAGTTGACAAGCTGCAGGATCGGGAGCAGGGAGGAGATTTTCCTCTCCGGAGCTTGGGGTCCCGGCTTTGATCATGTAAAGCGGCTGTGCATCAGAGTGTGACTGAATTTGTTAAGTTTTACAGAAGAGATGCAGAGGTCTCTCTGATCCTCAAATGAGACTTGAAAACAAAAGCGACTGCAGAGATGTTTGTGATAAAACAACTGAATTCTAATTGAGATTAAAAACTGAGACATTACTCCCAACAACTGCAGGTCAGAGCTGAGTAGGGGTTTGCAAAGGGAAATTAAAGAGCAATTTGCAGGTTATGTTTTTACATTATGAATCACTGAAACCTTTATTGACCCTAAAGGAAATTTGACTGGCACCGAGAGCATTAAAACACAAACTCGAAAAGATATCAACAATCACACAGGGCAGCATGTAGTAACATGAAAGAGTTACTAAGAAGAAGATATTGCCAGACTTTGTCAGTTAATGTCTATAATATGAGGTCATTCTTTATTTTTAATGTTTTTAAAAAGCAAACGGCACAAATTTTGATGAAAATGTGTCTATTTCCAGTGAGGCTGCTAAAAACACTCTTCAGGTACAGTAGTAGGTTTATACGAGTCTGAGGGCTTGTTTCATATTATATTATTTTAACATTCCTACACTTCATTTTTCTTGTTGTTAGGATGGATCAATATTCTGTTTGTGTCTGTTTCATATATTCCAGTTTGAGAGGACATTTTCCCCAACATAAAAAAGACAACATGTGGGTTCATTCGTGTACTGTATCTCCTCTTAATTGCTGCTTGTCTCTCCGCTAAAGAGATGTCAAATTAGGTGACCTACAGTTTCTGTTTCCTACAAATCTTTTACAGCAGAAGCCTTTACGTCTTAATGAGTAGAAGGACTTTTAAGTTGAATAAGTCTAACAGGAATCAGGAACGTCACACTCTAAAATGTAATAGCTATTCTTACTTAAATTACATTTGTGCACTTTACTTTAAATCTTAACAACCTTTTGATTGAACTCAATCAATATGAGTAAGGAACCCATTTAGCTTGAGAAAATTATACAACTTAATTCCTGTGTGTAAGCTGGACTCGAGACTTTTTATCATGGTGATTGAACACTGAGTTCAGGATTGCACATGTGCAGTAAAGCCAGGCGGGAGACTATTCTGCAGACTGATTTCAATGTTGGGGCACGCAGAATTTCTCTTAGTCTTAAGGTGACTTATTTAACGCATCTGCATTAAGCTGCAATACGGAAGTGAAAGCCATTTTTATTTAACTACTAAAGATCCTTTGTTGTGCTTGCTTGTATGTGAGGTGTTGGTGGCTCAGTTGGATAGTGCGCTTAGTTGGTAATCAAGAGGTTGCAAGTTCAAATCCAGCTCTGGGCAACAAATGGAGATAAGTTCTTGGGCAAGACACTTAACCCCAAGTTTCTGGTGTGTAAATAGTCATAAAAGACTGTGAATGTGTGAGTTAATACTGGTGGAAAACTAACATAGGAAGTTGATATAACTTTCTTAATCCAAGTTAAAATAACTCAATCAAATTAAGTAAATACAACAGGGTTCCCAGTACACAAAACAAGTAAATATATAGTAAATGTAATCTAAGACTATTAATCATATTTACTAAACTTTTTTAAGGCAATCGGTTTCCAAAATTTTTTTAAGTAATGCCAACTTGTTAGATTTTAGAGTGCAGCAGCATGACTGAACAGAACAGTCTGAACTTGCAGGCAGGGAAGATTAGAAAGACACCGCTCATCACTGACTCTGGTAAGCGCTGAAACTCACAGAGAACTTCACAAACAGTGATTTATAGAAATAACTTTTTGTGAGTTTGAGGGCTTTTTTCATATTATATTAATATTGTTTTCACATTCCTACACTTCACTTTTCTTGTTGTTAGGATGGGTGAATATTCTCTTTGTTTCTGTTTCATAAATTCCCATTTGACAGGATATTTTGTCCCTTTCCCTAACATGAAAAAGAATATGTGCAGGTTCATCCATCTTCTGTATCTCCTCATGTTGTTATTAAATGCTGCTTGTGTCTTCACTAAAGAGATGTCAAGTTAGGTGACTGACGTATTCTGTTTCTAATAACGTGTTCACAGTTAAAGATTTCACGTCTTAAAGAGTCGAAGTGCTTTTAATATGAAAAAGTCTAACAGGAATCAGGAATGTTTACAGTAGCAGCAACTAAATAAAACAGTCTGAACTTGCAAGCAGGGAGGATTATAAAGACAGCGCTCATCACTGACTCTGGTAAGCGCTGAAACTCACAGAGAACTTCACGAACAATGATTTATAGAAATATCTTCCTCTGGCCTCATGAACTTAACACACTATGATTTATAGAAGCATCATTCTCTGCTCTCGACATCAGGTGAAATCCCACAGGCTTGAGGGAGCAGGTTTGTAGGGTAGTACGTTGTGATGGCTGATTACTAAATAAAAAACCCTTCAGGAGAAGCCTCTATGTCTTTAGTGACTTGTTGCAATGAAGCAGATGTCCTCCGCATGAACACATCATCAAATATCTCTAGCTTATGCTGTCACTCACCTTGATGGTGGCTCTTTTCTCCGCTGGTTCACATCACACCAAAACTTTATTTCTCCTGATTTGACCTGTTTCTACTTTCTTTGAAACCTTACAGGTTCATAAACAATATCCTGCTGACCTCAGTACACATATGAATTAAAAAAATCATCACCTTTGTTATTAAAATTATATTATGATCCATGTTATTAATGTCAAATACAGGCAAGGCTCCCTGTAGTCACATCACAGCTAGTTGGCGTTTTTAACGCAAAAGTAAAATCAAACATGCAAAAATGACTCCAGAGCTCACTGTAGAGTCTGAATATACCTTTAACTTGTTTATTTTCCTATTAAATGATTGAGTGGGGTCTATAACCTGCAAGTTGCTCTTTAAATTCACACTCTTTAGTCTCTAGAGTTAGTATTAATCTTCCTCTTGTAGCTGCATTTTAGAGGATTGTCTGGAAACATTAAAATGCCTGTCATATTATGAATAAAATGCATCATCATCTCCATTTACTTTACTGCATCTGACCCAATGTCAATAAAAGACTATTTGAACTTATCTGCCTGTTAAAAAAACACAAAATGTGCATCTTTTTCTCTTTTTTTTTTACCTTCTTGTGTGTTTTTTTAACAATCATGTCATGTTTCTCTTGCACAAAGCAATAATAATAAATGAAAACCTAACCAAAATCATCTCGCTGTGGATTATACATCAATGCAGCCAAGTCGTGTCTTCACCAACATGGTTTCTTGATGAATCATGTTTGATCTTTAATTGGGTATTGCGTGCCAGGTGATTTGCATAGGGAAATCGCCCAATAAGCAAATTTCACAGCAGCAACACAGAATTTCTGTGCACAAACCAACAAGCCCCTGACATCAGGCAGTTAAGTACACCCTTACTGTAAAGATGATTCACCTCATCACTGAGCATTATGGTTTCATTAAAGGTGTTAATGCTGAAGGGTAATTGTGCGTACACTTTTGATAAGAATTTTAACACTTACCATAAAGCTGCCTGGATCTTAAAGAGGTTGAATTTCCCCCTGTTTTGGAATTTCCCCCTGTGGGACTAATAAAGGATAAAAGGATATCTTATCTTATTCTGCCTTAATTAAGTGTCATTTTTTAATTTTTAATGACTGCAATGGTATGTTCACATCCACCAATGTAACAAAAACCTCCTACTTCTTTAATACAGAGTACCCTGATATCCTCTCTATGTCTGACACACTGTAACAGCTCCTGGCCCTTGTGCAGTTTGCTGTGTGTGTCAGCTCCAGTGAATGATGCTACAGTTTTCACAGGTTCGAGAAAGTCCTGCAGCTTCAGTGCATCTCCCTGCTGTCACAGCTCTATTCCTTCATATACAGTGCCCAGCATAAATGAGCACACCCCCTATTAAAAGTAATGTATAAATCAATATCTAAATGAACAAAAGAACAATTTCCAAAGTGCGTCGGTGGCGCAGCTGGATAGTGCGCTTGGTCAGTGATCGGGAGGTTGCAGGTTCAAGCCCAGCTCTGGGTGACACATGGCGATGTGTCCTTAGGCAAGACACTTAACCCCAAATTGCTCCCACTGCTGCATCAGTGGCGTGTAAGTGGGCATGAAAGGGCGTGAAAGTGTTAGCTGATACTGATGGATAACAATCATAGAAACTCTGAACCATCAGTGTGTGAATGGGTAAGTGTGACCTGCATTGTAAAGCTGCTTTGAGTAATCAAAAGACTAGAAAAGTGCTATATAAGCTGAAGTCCATTTTGACAAAACTGAGTTTAACATAACATTTTTTTTAAAGATTAAGATTAAAATAAGGGTAATATAACTAAAATTTAGCTTTGCTTCCACAACTTTGATTTTTGGTGTACTCATTTTTGCATCCTGATCTAAAATTGCTGTATATGATGCAATAATGAGCTTCTATTAAGGCCCTGGTTACATGACACTGTTGTCAGCAGAAACAGAAAGGTTTTTCAAAAGCACTCCACACAAAGTTCACACGGAAAAGATGTGAAAACGATGTGCATTCACACAGATCCATGAGAATGACTGAAAACACTGTAGCATGCATGCCAGGCAAGTAGATTTCAATGTAGGTTTATAGTGAAACAGCGGTGTTAGAACACGTGTACGCTTTCCAGTGTAGACAAACTTTCATAAACAACATTGGCAAGTGGACACACCAAGCTGCAAGAGTTCCTTTTCTGGACAACAAATCTGTCTGGATAACAAACCGAGCACAGTAAGAAGCACACATGTTACTCGGTAGACGGCCGAAGCTCTTGTTGTTGTTGTTGTTGTTGTTCCTAGGTGCGCGCGCAACTTTCATCTGAAAGAGTACTGTGCATGCGCTACTCGTCACCATTTTCCATGAAAACGGTGATTCCTGTTTACATGGAGACGAAGACCAGGACTTTCAAAACTTTTCACTCTGGACCCTGGTTTCAAAAGTTTACCAATTCAGACACTCAGGGCACCGTTCTTGTGTAAACAGAAGACACAAATGCAACAAAAACTCTCCGTTTTCGACCGTTTTTGTTGTTGTGTAAACAGGGCCTTAAAGTTTAGAAAAAAACAAAATGAATCTCTCACAAGTGACCTGATACATACCATAGCTGACCTGGAGAGCATGCACAATAAAAGCATTTTGACAAACAAGAGGAGTTTCTTCACAGAGGAGGCAAACTAAGCTTTAACTCTGAGAGGCACAGCCAGGAAGAGTAACTAAAAAGTTTCTGTCTTTTCTATTACTGCTGTAGACATAAATACCACATGGGTAAAGCTAAATATGGCTCTCTTTTTCCATTAAATATTTTATATTTTGTGCCTCACGTGTAATTTGCACAGTTTGCCTTGGCAGTCTGAAAACTCTGAATGAATTACATGCAGGCAAAAATAAAAACATGCTTCCATCACGCAAGTAAAGCATCCAGTCTTCCATATGTGGACCCAGTTCGCTCTCATTGGTTGACAGTCTTACCCTGCAGTAATTGTCCAGTTCAGTGTCAGTGAACACCATATTGTCAACAACTTTGCAGTCATTCTGGATGATGATTATTCTGAATTGAATGGCTGTAACAAATGAAATGTGGCAGTGTAGCTCAGTTATAAAGGCTGAGGACGAGAGGGTGGCCAGTTCAGTTCTGATTGAACCATGCTGGAAAGTTAGTTTGGTAGTTTGGAGCTGCTGACTTCCTGGGACACTGTCTCCAGTTACGGCAGTTGTTAACACAGCTGAAGGGGTTGATGATGAGGTGTCAGCTTGTCTTTATTAGGATTCCACATATTGACTTTTTTGATTGACTTGGACACACTCAGAGGAATTTTAACTGATGTTTCACAGCAGCCGACGTTGCTGAATGGGTGTTATGCTTGCCTCTGAGCTGGCCTTAGCTAGCTGTTATAAACAGGAGAATGTCCCTTAGGTAAACCCCTCCTGTCTGTTATTGAGGACTTATTCCCACCACCATCATCCACTCCACTGTTCCTCTGAGCACCCCTGAGGTAACCCACTTGTCTAACAGAGACACTGACAAGTGAACTCTGGGACATAAATACTGTCTGAAATGCTCTGACAACAGTGATACTTCCTCCGTCTATTGAGTGATGTTTTATCAGTTACATGTCTGTGAAAAGGTCCAAAGGGATGGGAAGAGAACCAGCTCCATCTAATTTAAAATGATTATGAGTAATGATGGCGATCAGGAGAAAGAAACAGTCTGAAGTGTGGCGTAATTCCTCATGATGTGATTCTAGTGGTGCAACATGTAATGCCTGAGGTGGTGAGTTCAAGAAAAAATGAAAACATCAGCAGCATGCCAAAGAATTTATCATCACAGCACAATGTAAACACTTATCAGGACGTCCATGTGTCTGGTATTGTCACAGAAAACCTGTGTAGGCTGATTTTGTTCCGCACTGAAAATAAACAGAAATCCAGCAAATTGCCAAAGAATTGAATGACAAGCAGAGAAAAATAAAGTTTATGGTATCAGTACAATCTTGTGACTGCTCATCACAAATCATCTCAGTGTGTTGATCAAAGGGGATTTATCAGTAAAAGTCCACTTTTTAGTATTTTTGCAAATATACTTGCAAGGATTAGTAGAACCGAGCGGCACAGTGGCCCAGCAGGTCGTACACATGCCTCAAGGCAAGAAGGTTGCTGGTTTGATCCCCAGGTCGGGCAGGGCCTTACTGTGTGGAGTTTGCATGTTCTTTCTGTGCATGTGTGGGTTCACTCCGGGCACTCCAGCTTCCTCCCACAGATCAAAAACATGCTTATTAGGATGATTGGTGACTCTTAATTGCCTTAAGTTATGAGTGTGAGAGTGAATGGTTGTCTGTCTCTCTGTCGCCCTGTAATTGGCTGGCGATGGGTTCTGGGTGCACCATGCCTCTTGTCCAATGTCAGACACACACACACACCCCAGAATGGATAAGTGTATAGATAATGATGTTAACAGAACCTGTTGCATGTTAGCCTCCGCCAGGGCCGGGGTCACTGGCTTTTGCTTTCCCTCGGTGGTGCCAAATGAGGTGAGCTGTACTCCCATAGTGTTTTACTCTCATGCATCACTCCTTACAAATCCCATGTCATGTCCATCTCTAAGTCTCTTTCTAGCCAAAAATAACTCCACAGAACAGAATTAAGCACCAATGGTGGGTTCCTTTGGTCTCTCTCCTGTGCTGCCATGTTTGTTTACTACCTCTCCTGCACAGTGATCAAAGCACCATCGTATAGACTCAGCAACTAATTGGTCTTATTCCTTTAGGAGCAACGGTTTTATTAAATGATGGAAATTAATACTTTAAAGATATTAATACTTGGTGGTTGTGACTCGATACTATCTCCACGTCTATGTCTTTTTTAAAAGTCCAGTTTAATTGGAATAATGCTGTAATTGATCTTTTTCTCTGTGCAAATGTGCTTTCTGCCTATTGAAGAAATGGGAGATGCTATTCATGCCAACCCTTATGTCTTCTATGAACATAAATTGAAACATCAACAAAAATCCCTTTGATTTGAATGAAATGAATCAGAGAGGCAAACATCATTTTCTTATATTTCATTTCCATATTTAAGTAATTAAAAAAGACAGAATCCAGTTTTAACATCTTTGAACCATTTATTGCAAATAATTTTCAGTCTAACAGGATTCTCTTATGTTTTTATAAATACAGCACCCGCTTTCTTTGACCTGAGTGCCTTGTGCTTTAAAGTAACACATTAAAAAACCATTTCCTCATGTTGTTGTCGGGTTGGATCCCATCAAAGCTCTAAGTGCTTTAGAGTGCAAATAAGGTTTGGATATTTTTAATATGCTAAGATGTTAATGTGAATCCTGCCAACTCTGGATTGCAGTCTCTGGATTAACAGAATCATTAAGCATGAAAGCATCACAGAATACTTAAGACCATTAAATCCACAATTCATATTTCTGTTAAAAATATTGCTTCTGTGAGGAGTAAATGGGACAATGAAACATCACAGAATGAAACCTAAATGGATTAGCGCTGTGCATCATGGATCAATGAAATAAAGATGTTAATGAACACCGTCCCTTGTGCACAGCTTTAATTTATCAACTTACCGGGACACTTTGAATTTGAGAACACTGTGCTACACTTAGAACATCCTAAATTGGTTCATGTTGCCTTTCCAAATCAGTTATCAATAATAAATGAATTCTGTTTTCAGAAGTGTTGCTGCTCTTTTTTTAAAATTTCATCAGTTTTGACGGTGCTTCCATGAAATGCTCAGTTCAGACTTGACGGAGCCTGAATCACTTTCATACTTACATGGTCAAGTCAGGCAAGGTCAAGTTAGAGGGAGGAATGGTCCCAAGAACCTTTTCTGTAATGATTCAGCTTGACATTAGCTCAAGTGGTTTCTTACTGGCTACAGCTCTGTGGGTTTCAAAGATATGAGTTATCAGTTTCCTGTTTCTTCCGGACAGGGGTTCCCAAACTTTTCAGCATGCATCCCACAAATAAACTAACCAGATGGACCCTTCACTGTATTTCACTAGTCTGTCTGAGAAAGAGCCCATAGAAAGTGTTTGGGGAGGGCAG
This sequence comes from Cetoscarus ocellatus, assembly GCA_037902135.1. Taxonomy (NCBI): domain Eukaryota; kingdom Metazoa; phylum Chordata; class Actinopteri; order Labriformes; family Labridae; genus Cetoscarus; species Cetoscarus ocellatus. The sequence goes on along the minus strand of JBAMNC010000100.1, from coordinate 534,875 downwards.
AACCTTTAAGACCGATCTCAGGGGGTGAATGGACGATGGTTCTGTCAATCATGTTTATTATGGGCCAATTAAATGATTAAGTAGGCGGGCGCTACTGCAGAACGTGAACCAGTTTGTAAAACAAAGTCTCATCAAAACATGTCAGAAGTGGAGCAAAAATATCCTACTATAGAGAAGTTTGTGGTTTTGTTTGTTTGTCATTTAATAAAGAAATATGGTCCAGATCTGATAAAACTGCTACTGAAACTGTTAGCATCCATGCTGATCTCTGTACAAGCAGTCACTTCCTGTCATCTTACTCGTAGCTCCCACCTCTTCCCTCTCTACAGGACTCTGATTGGGCCATCCCGCTTTAGGGACAGTCGTTGTAGATTGGAGCTTGTCGTGATGGATCTGCTTGATTACAGACAATGAATCAGGCTGATCCAGCTGCTGCGCAAGGTAAACCATGCCACCATACAGGTCGTGACAGGGGGAGGAGTCAGTGTGGGATGGCGGTCCCTGATGATAGGCTGTATGCTGGGGTAACCATAGCTACCATAGGATGCTGCCTGATTGGTCACATCGTTAGTAAAAATACAGAATAAGTTTGCTTTTATATTAAGCTATGTTGATGGTGCAGCAGGTAACGCTCTGCAACAAGAGAGCAGGCGAACCATAAGATCATTCATTAAACCCTCATTCTGTTCATAATTTAGAGCTTCCAGAATTAAGCAGTTCATTTCTTTCCTGTCAGGGTGAAATCCTGTACAGATTAAGATATGGAGATTCCCACTTAGGAATTGTGCTGCAGTTGGAGCAGAAGTTCTTTTTCTTTTTATCAATTTGTATTTCATTTAACAGAGGAAAAAGATAGTTTTATTAAGGAAGATCAATAACTAGAAATCATACAAGGAAAAAAGTTCTTAAAGTGTAATCCACACTTAATATTTTTTAGTTAGAGGCAATACATCGGTGCAGGAATGAGCCCAAAAATGAGGAAGTGAGTTAGCATTTAGCACTTCCCAGTTCCCAAGGCCAACAGGATATGAGATTTTGGAAGAGCTTAATGTAGGAGGTGTCAAACTTTCACAGGATGGGCCAAATTTCAGTCTGAGATGGATACCAAACAGCATCAACATTCATTAAAAAGTCTAAAACAGAATGTTTTCATCAGAAATATGAATTTCAACATTTTTTTCGGCAAGCTTAGAAGTCACCATAAAAGCACTGACCAATCCATTTATCTGCTGACCTGTGATCAGTGTGATTATCGTTCCATCTCTTCATTGTTATGGCCACCGTCTGTGGAACAGTCTACCTGCAGACCTGAGAGCGCCACCTACTGTTCATATTTTTAAAATCCAACTCAAGACCCACCTTTTTACTCTGGCTTTTAGCTGATTTTTTAAAATTATTTTCTTAATCTGCATTATGTATTTTTCACTCTTTTTTAGTTTCAGTTACTATTTTTATTATTTTTTTACTATTCTGTTTGGTTTTAAGACTGTTTTTTTTAATGAAATGTTAACACTTTATTTCCTTTATTATATCTTATCATGGTTTTATCAGTTTATTCTTAGCTCCTGTGTTTCCTAATTTTTATTTCAATAGAGCCTTTCCTCAGTCGTCTGTGGCTGTTGGAAGAGTCCTCGATTAATGTCCTTGTGTGCGCGCGAGTGGTTGTGTGCGTTGAATCTGGGTTTGGAGGGTGGGTGGGGTTTGTATTTTATTTTGTATCCCCTGAAACTTATCTGCTTGTGTTCTTGAATGTACAGCACTTTGTGCTACATTTTTGTATGAAAAGTGCTTTAGAAATAAAGTTTAATTGACTGACTGATAATAAAGCCATGGGAGGAGTGGTTGGTGCACAGGCTTTGACCTGCAGTACAGTTGTTGCAATGCATTGTGGGATTTGTAATATGAGTGGTGGAAGTGCACTTTAACAAAGAGCCATTAATAATAGACACAATTATCTGAGTGGCTGAATGAATAAATACCTGAGCATTCACGCTCACACTCATATTTGAGGGTAATTTAGAGTCACCAGTTGATCTAATGTGCATGTTTTTGGTCTTTGGGAAGAAGCCAAATGCCTGGAGAGAACCCACGCATACATGGGGAGAACATGCAAACTCCACACAGAAAGGCCCTACCCGATGCAGGGATCAAACCACCAACCTTCTTACTTTAAGGTATGTGCACTATCTGCTCTGCCATTGTGCTGCCCACATAAAGCACATATTGTGAAAAGAAAATGAGTAATGAATATATAATCTGTCTCTAACGAAGAAAAGGAACTTCCAAAGTGTCTCATCAGGCTTTTTTCTCTGTGGGTTGTCTCCTCTTGTGAAGCTTTTAAATTTTAAAGGCCGAGCACATTAAAATTTATTCACTTATTGTTTGGGTAGGCTCTAAGTCCAAAGAAGGACCACGGCTGGTGGGCTTACTCCTCCTTTGACAGCTGATTTGTACCAGAGATGCTCTGCTGGAGCCACGGAGGACCTCTGCAAACCAAACATCTCTAAGAAACAAACAATGAGAATCATTTATCTACATCTTCTTTATTCAGAGTTGATGCTGTATCAGATTCTCAACAATACTTTGAGTTTCAACAGCCTCAAGTGAAAAATGGGTGTCATTAGTTGTCAAAGGTGACATATATGGCAGATAAATATAAAAATGAATATGAGCTAATATGATAAACAGAAAAAACAGAAAAAAAATGTTTTTGGTGCAGTAACATAACAAGGAAAGATTCTAATGGATTAAAACAGGGGTGTCAAAACTTTTTCTATCAGGGGCTACCTACAGAAAAGTATGAGGATGGCTGGAACGCTTTGATGCCTCACCTTTAGCGGATTAAAGGTCAGAATTTTTGGGAGGTCAAACAGAATAAAGGTCACTCTGTTTGGGCAGGCTACCACTGGGGCTATGTCCACACGTGGACGGGTAGTTTTGGCATTCTGGGTCACAGTAATGCCACCAATGCCACCAGCGTTTTGGATGAGACCCTTTGCGGTTGTTTTTTAAGTGAAGGTGCTGACTGGCAACCCCTTGCTGCCTGTGTCCATGGTTGCCATTATATGATAAAAACAAGGTGGCAAATCACACTTATATCTCTCACCATAGCTCCACCTGTTTTACCCTCTCCCAGGTCTAATCAGCCAGAGTGATTCAAAAGACCTGCATGGGTGACCTGGGCCTTTAAGTCCACAGTCACAAATTTAAAGTGATACTCCACCTTTTTTATCTTTTCGTGTCTTGCCTCACTCCCGAGTCCATGACAAGCAGATAGACACCATTCTTTTGACTCTGCGTGCAGTAACAAGGAAGAGAAGGGCAAAGGTCACCCATCACTAATTAGCTTAGCTGAAACACTGGGAGTTAATGGGAAGTGTTAGCCTGCCTTTGCCTACAATCATCAGATAAACTCTTCAGCAACTGTAAATGGTCCTGTGTGCTTGTTGTGACTTATTTTTTACAGCGTTATGTTACATTATCTTCGACTACAATCATATTATTTTCTTCTACTCATATACAGAGGCTAAGTTTTGTTTACCTACTTCTGCGCTGGTTTGCACTAGAGATTTGATTTACGCAAATGAGTCAAGCCTTTTGAAAAGCTATTTTAAGAGAATGATGACAACAGATTAGCAGTTGTGAGTGAGCTGTTTGTTTGCGAGCCATTCCTAAATGCAAATTGCATGTAAGTTTCAAAAGACTAAATACATTCACGCCATCACATGTCTAGCGCAAACCACCGCGGGAGTCTGTCAACAAAACAAAGCCTCTGATTACCTGTAAAAGAAGATGATTTGACGATAGTAGAAGATAACATAACCTGGTAAACAAACGAGTCACAAAAAACTCACAGGACTGTTTAGAGTTGCTGAAGAGCTTATCTGTAGCCAGAAGCAGGCTAACGCTACCTATTGACTTCCAGTGTTTGAGCTAAGCTAATTAGCTGTGGGCGAGCTCCTTGTTTCTGCACGCACAGTCAAAAGAATGGTGTCTAACTGTGTGTCATGGACTCGAGAGTGAGGCAAGACACGAAAAGAAAAAAAAATTGGCGTATCCTTTTAAGTTCTAATAAACTTAAAACTTTCACATTAAATATCATCAATCAAGAAGAACAATGCCAAAAGCTCCTGAAAGGGTTATGAGGACATAACAACTGTGGCCCTTTAGTAAGAAAGTCGCTCATGCCTATTTCAGAGTTTATGCAGTTGGCCCCAGAGCCATAGTTTGGACACCCCTGGATTAGAATAAGCAAAACTTGGCATTTTCTATATAAAAAACCCCCACATCATTAAATAAAGAAACCCTACATATAAAAAGAAAATAAAAAAGGTAAACCAATACAATGAATTTAAACAGTAAATAAAATGTATCTCTGAGGTCTCGTTGGTCCAGTTGAGCATAACAGGATCTTTTCATTCATCACATGATTCATAAAACACTGTCTTCATTTGACTCCATAGCAGACACTTTCTAGACCAAAGAGTCGGTCCTTCATATCCATTTTTGTGAATATTGAAAGCAAAGACAGAAAAATTCATGACACCTCCTGCCGCATCCCTCTGGAAAAAGATCAAGTTCCTACTTCTTGAAGCTCAAAAAGAGGAGGACAGAATCAGGTCTGCTCTGGTACACAGTTCACTGAAGGGCTGACAGTTGTACACCCCCCTGGTTTGGCATTTCTCCTCTCCCTGAAGAAACATTACAAAAACAACCACAATAAAATCTTCACCGTGTTATTTGGCCGCTCCTCCCGCTGAACAGGAAATTAATTTTCTTATGACTTTATGGTAATGAGTGCAACCAGCAGAAAGCAGCAGCAGCACTACATGGTGATACATGAAGTCATGAGTGGGGATATCAGGGGACGATATTGGATTTGCCATGAAAATAATAAACTGGGGAGTCAGTAACATACAGTCGATGTGATGGGAGGTGAAGACAGGGTTTTGCTGAGCGTGCTCACATGTCAAAGGGTAAACACGAAGAGACCTCTTTAAGAAGAACTGCTGCATTGCGACCTGGGTTTAATGTATGTTTGGCTTTAAAATTAACTTCGATATAGGGCTGAGCAACTCATGAATTTAAAAGGATACACCTACATTTTTTTATGTTTTCTGTCCTGCCTCACTCCTGAGGCCATGACAAGCAGATAGACACCATTCTTCAAACTGTGCGTGCAGTAACAAGGAAGAGACGGGCAGAGCTCACCCACCGCTAATTAGCTTAGCTCAAACACTGGGAGTCAATGGGTAGTGTTAGCTAACTCTAAACGGTTCTGTGAGCTTGTTGTGACTTGTTTTTTTTTTTATTTTTACCATGTTATGTTACGTTATCTATTTTTAGACTAAGATTAGCACTTTATGTAATTTTCGAAAGAAACACATACGAAACTAAACCGCAGGATGCATGTGCAAACCACCAAGGACGTGCTTTGTTTTGTTGACCTACTTAAAAGTACATCCGTTATCCAAATCACTATCAAGACTATTTTAAGGGAGACTGAGATTACGATTATGAAACATGCTTTTATTGAAAGTATATACTTTGACATTATTTTAGAATGGGAAATACATAGGAATATAGTACTTGTAAAAATAATATCTCAAAATAATGATAATAATAATAATAAAACAAGATAAAAAAGAAAACATTCCATGTGGCACAGTAACCTTTTAATCTCAGTTTTCATAATCGTAAAAGGCATTAATTGTACTATTGATTAAAACTCAATTATTCAATAGGGTCTCCAACTTGCAAATTGCTCAACATTGCTGAGGGTCTGTTCCCAAAAGCTGCTATTCTAGATGACGGGTAATGGGCTTTTTAAGGACAGTAATGCTCATAAACAGGAAGCTAGGATGATGAATTTGATGTTTAAAACATTTATGTACTCAAAGTGTATGAGGAAGTCCTTAGAATCATATAGGACAGTGTTGGAGGTAGTGAGTTCATATTGTGATTGGACTTTGTCCTCTGCTCAACTCGGGATTTCTCTGTTTTACATAATAACTCTATTGTGTTGCTTTTTCCTGCCACTATTGTTGGTAGGTCGATCTACTTCACCTGCCCTCAAACACCATCGTTTGGCAGGGAGCTGGTACTAATTCCCAACCCTGTTGCTAAGCTGCTTTACTTTAGCTTGCTACATTTGGGAATTTGGCCTTTGGGAATTCTGGTCCTTCTTGTGTTGAAATACTATATTTATAATATAAAGGCAGGTAGCACGTTGGCGCAGCAGGTAGTGTGTGTGCCTCACAGCAAATAGGATGCTGGTTCGAACCCCGTGTCAGTCAGGGCCTTTCTGTGTGGAGTTTGCATGGTCATGTATGAGTAGGTTCTCTCCGGGCATTTTGGTGTTCTCCCACAAACCAAAATTAATGCTCATTAGATTAACTGGTGGCCATTGCTTTGAGTGAGGTGTGAATGGTTGCGTCTCTCTCTATGTGGCCCTATGATTGGCCGGTGACCGCTCCAGGATGAACCTTGCCTCTCTCCCAGTGTAAGCTGGGACAGGGTCCACACCCCAAAGACCCCAAGAGGGATAAGCAGGATAGAAAATGGATGGATGAATGAAATCAAAACAAAACCTAATTTGATCCATTTCTCTCTGACTGTACCTTTTACTGAAATGAAAAAAAGGGATAAAATCAATTAAAATCATGAATTGCGTCTGATGGTGTGGGAAAATTGAAACATTTATTTTAAAGCTATGTTGCAGCCCCACTCTGGCAGTCAAAACTATTTATTCTGGCTGCCTTAGCAGATACCAGCAATAACCTCAGTGCATGTAATATTAATATTGCCTCAAGGAATTTAACTCAAAGAAAAAAGCCACATTGATCTCATATCATAAGACCAAATGCAGAGCTACCAAACAGAAAAAAAGAGTGTGAGACGAGCTGCAGCTCACTCAAACCGGCTTCTTTCTCTGTTAAATTAAAGCTACTTTGAGGTGCTTTTAGCTGGCAAAACTAAATTAATAATGATGCTTCTGTATAACCTAAAATGCAGAAAGGGCCATCAACGTAAAACTGAGTTTATCTTTACAATAATCCTTCAAGCCTTAAACTACTGTTACAGGTATTAACTACAGGCAGCAGTAACAGCCTGTAGTTACATTTTCCCTGCAAAGACACCCAGTGGTAGACTTGTTTTTTTTTTTTGAATAATTAATAATTTTAAGTTGATGCCTGTGCCTAAACAAAATCTGATTGATATTATCTAAAGACAGAAAGAAGCTCTTATGTTTATTGTTGTGGCCCATTTGGTTATGTTTTTGTTGCCTGTAATGTCCATTACTTTAGCTGAAGGCCAATACTGAATATTCAGGCAAAGTGCAGAGAGGACTCAGCATCTTTGGCTTTGGTTTTTAGCAAATGGTACCCCAGTTATGCGCTAAAATTTGTTCTGTTCTTTAGTTTTTAAAGTATATGTGTGTTGGTACCAGAGATGTGTTCTGGATTTCAGTAATGGGGATGGGAATAGAAAACCAATTCCAGTTGAGAATTGATAACAACTCCCTAAAGAAATCAATATCATTAATCTTTTTGCTAATCAATTCCCGTATCAATTTATTTCACTTTGTTCTACGTGCCTTGTAAATCAAGGATGTCAGGCTCTCATTAGAGGCAAAAATAATAAACAAGTAAAAAATGTGATGGAGCAGAAGTGACAAGATTGCGGCTCAATATTCAGAGAAAATACATTTAATGGATGGATACACCATCAACTTGCAGAGGCATTAATATATGCAGCAAAGATCTGAATTTCAGGAGTGACATATTTCAGACTTTGTTGACAATGAAAATCTTGGTAGGCTTCTTTAGTTTCTGTTTTGATCCAAAGATATGGCTCATAGATGTCTCTGTTTTAATCCATAATGATGTGCTTTGTAAATTGTTTTGTCTCTCTTTGTATTTCTTTCTGTAACTTTGTGTTTTTTGCTGCTGCCTGTCTTGGCCAGGTCTCGCTTAAAAAAGAGGTTTTTAATTTCAATGGTACCAACCTGGTTAAATAAAAGCTAAATAAAAAAATAAAAATAAAAGAATCGATAAAAGCATTGGTATCAATAAAATCGAATAATTTCCCATCATCTCATCTTTATTCAAATGGTAAAACATGACTGTTTAATGAGGCAGGATTAGACTTTTTTATGTTAAAAATACTAATTGCACATTTTTACAACATAATCTGCAAAGAGATTATATTGAAGTACCTCAAAGGAGCTTAAAAAGTGAGGTTCAGGTACCCCAATGATAAAAAAAAGATAAAAATGACTTCTTTGCAAAGAAGTGATAGTAGGGAGGAAATGCTTAAAAGCTGTTGTGTGTGGTTTAATATTTATTCAGAAGTTTGGCTTGGCACTAAATTGTCTTTACTGCTTATCTCTTTTAGGGTCATGGTTGGCTGAGGCCTATACCAGCTAGCACAGGGTGAGAGGGGGAATACTGGTTGCCATCAAATCACAGGGCTGACATGGAGAGGCAGAGAACCATTCACATTTAAGGGCAATATGGGGCCACCAGTTGACCTTACAAGCATGTTTTTGGTCTGTGGGATGAAAACTGGAGTACTTGGTGAAAACCCACGCATATATGGGGTAAACATACAAATTCAACACAGAAAGACCCTGTCCCGGTCCAACGGGGAGTCTAACCTGTGACTTTAGCTGTGAGGCACCCACACCACCTGCAAGCCATACAGCTTTAATATGCATGTTAATAAAATTCAACTCTCTTCACAACAACCATGAGATGAAAACTCACATGTTGTGGGCTGAGTTATCCTTTAACAGTTTCACCATGACATGCAAAAAAGGAAGCAAATGACAAAAGAAGCTGCTTGATGAGCTAAACATGATCACTTTTTTCCCTTTTCCAACTTAAAGCTTAATGCAGACTCACTGTAATGATCATATTTGCCCACCGAGCTCTTGAGAGAGCCTAAACTGCGAGGATGACGTAAAGACCATGCTGCTCAGAGTTTGAAAGAAACTGCAGAGGAAGACTAACCACAGACTCTGCTTGTATTTATCATCCCTTTTGATATTTCCAATTTTCATTGTACTTTATAAGGTTTTGAAAGGGACAATGTCAGCTACAATGATAAGGAAAAATACCAAGGGAGGAAAAAGTGAAACATAAGTTCTGATGGCTACAGGGCCCCAAAGGAAGGGCCGACAGAGGTCAAGAATCGAGGCACACAGTTGACCCTTTGTTAACTCTTTGATTGGTTCACCAACCAACCAATCACAATCAAAGAGCCCCTTATTAAAGAAGCTTTTGTTAGGTGAACTATTCAGACAACATTTGTGTTTGCGGAGCCTATGCTGATTTTGATACTGGCAGTATTTGATGTTCTATGAATTATGACGAAACAAAGCATTTGTTGATGTAAAAAGCTGATATTAGACATCACTAGGGTTTTCACCAGTCATATTTGTAATTATTTCAACAGGTTCTTGATAATATTGAATTTTCTCTATACCCCTTACAGGAGTTTTGTCTTCATTATTTCACTTAGGCCAATTTTTACATAGAATCAAATCAAATAAACACGAAGAAAACTAAATAAAAAGCCAGTTATTTTCAATTGTTTCAAATAGGAGAGAGGCCAGCATACACAATATTTATCTAACATAGTAACATTTACTAAGATGGGTGGGGCTTGACAAAGCGTCAACTGTTGCAGGCACATTCAGGGACAAACTTGTAACCGACTGTGGGAGGGAGGGGATGGCAAACTGAAGAAGATTAAGTCAGCGAACAGGGAGGTGTTTAATATGTATTAGTAAACCTTAAGTTAGAGGAATTTGATATCAAAACTTTTCAGTGCTCATGAAAATGTTTAAACATGAAGCATTAAGGACAATCATTTTGTATCTAAATGCCCAAAATAAATGTTAACATGTTGTAAAAAAGACCATAAAGACCCAGTAACTGAATCAGATGTTATCCTTTCACACTTTAAGTCCTCTTTACTTTACTATTTCTTCATCTCTCGTGTTTAAATGATTGTTTGCCTGTGTGCATCACATAAAAAATGTCATTTTGCAGCTTCAGTGCACAGGTAAAAAATGACCCTTTGACTGCTCTGATTGGTCTGCTGACCCTCCAATCAGAGAGCACCTTTTCAGAGCATCCTTAATAAGCGCTCCAGTCAGACAAACTGCAGTCTCTGTCAAGTTTTTTCACTGAGTTTAAAAGAAACAGTGATCAAATTTTGTCACTTCATAAGGAGCAACTTACAACACATATTGTTACTGTTGGGCACAAATCTCATATCTTCATTTTTTATGATTTTTCTTTTTCTTTTTTCATAAAACAGTGCAATTGGTCACCTTCCTTCCACAAACACAAAGAAATGTTATCAGGACAATACTTTCCTCCTGTTGTAGAGCAGTTTTTCATTTTCTGAAAAGTAGCAGTTTTAGAGACATGAGGTTTTGTGCCCAACAGCAAAGATATCATCATCTTTTATCGTTCTGGGGTCACTATGAGAAGTGTCTTCTTTGGATTCAGCACCGTTGACAACAACACTGTTGCAGGGCGTGGCTTGGCAAAGGGTCAACTGCTTGCTCATGTGATCAGTGGAATAAAAGAAATCAAAATTAAGTAGAAAGCATCACAAACAGCTGCAGTACAAAACCTTGGCATTGGACTCAAGAAAAAAAATCCATGTCCTGGTGTGTTTGACCCTTTACATCATGTCTTGGGTGCATATTAAGCAAGGATTTGATTTTAGTTGAACAAACAAAATAAATGAAGCTCTTCTTCCCTCCCCTTTGGAAACGCTCAGATCTGAGGGGCAGGGGGGCTAATGGAGATGATAATGAGCTCTGTGCTGATTGGCTTCCCAAATGATGCCTGATGGAAGGAAGGAGGAGGGGTTACAGGAAGAGCGGACTTTAAAACAGTCATGGTTTCTGCCTGTGATGAGCCGAAAACACACATGTAGGTGGAGGCCGTATAGCTGTTTCATCGTAAACACCAAAAAAGCGTTTTGAGGGGCCCTTTTTCTTTAAAGGAACACTCCAACATTTTTGTTATTTTCGAGTCTTGCCTCACTCCTGAGTCCATGACAAGCAGATAGACACCATTCTTTCGACTGTGCAGAGCTCACCCACTGCTAGTTAGCTTAGCTCAAACACTGGGAGTATATGGGAAGCATTAGCCTGCCTCTGCCTACAGTCATCAGATAAACTCTTCAGCAACTGTAAATGGTCCTGTGTGCTTGTTGTGACTTTTTTACCCCTTTGTGTTTTCATTATCTTCATATTATCTCCTTCTACTCCTAAACAGAGGCTTTGTTTTGTTGATGTACTTCTGCAGTGGTTTTTACGAGAGTTGTGACGTTTGCGAGAATCAAGTCTTTTGAACAGCTCTTTTAAGTGAACGATGAGAACTGATTTGCAGTTCTGAGTAAACCGTTCGTTTGCTAGCCATTATTAAATGCAAAAGTAGATTTAAGAAACAAACAGCTCACTCACAACTGCAAATCCTTTCTCATCGTTCATTTAAATGAGCTGTTCAAAAGACTCGACTCGTTCACAAACATCACATCTCTTGCAAAAAACACTTTCACAACAAGAACACAGGACCGTTTGGAGTTGCTGAAGAGTTTATCTGAAGACTGTAGGCAGAGGCAGGCTAGCGTGCTACCCATATACTCCCAGTGTTTGAACTAAAGCTAACTAGCAGTGGGCAAACTTTGGCCGTCTCTTTCTTGTTACTGCATGCACAATCAAAAGGATGGTGTTTATCTGCTTGTCATGGACTCTGGAGTGAGATATGACACAAAAACAACAAAAATGTTGGAGTATCCCTTTAAGGGGACGTTAAGCATTTCTGCCATAGTAATAGTTGCCATGTTCTTTGACTCTCCAAGCCCCTTCAACAACATTAGAAGCAAAGAAAATTGCATTTTTAGCACACTGAACCTTCAAAGGAATCCTGAACATAATCATGCATGTCTGAAGATCCACAAAGTGAAACTCCAAGCCTTTGGGATTCTTCCTCCTTTGGTGAAGTCTGATTGCCTCTAGATTCTTACAGCTTGATTCCTCTATTATCCCGAGAGACTGAGCCAGCACACAGACACCATCTGCCCAACAAGTGGTAGACTGACCAGCATCTCTCCACTGTGCCAGGAAAAACAAAAAGCTAACAAAAGCCATGTGGTACATTCAGCTGTTTTGTGAAACAGGGTTTTGTTGATTGATTCATACATTTGTATTGCTGATAATGCAGCCAGCTTTGTTTGAATGTGTTTTAAGGCATGTGACAATCATCAGTTCATGAGGAACACAAAGGATGACCCATTTTTCCTTGAGTGCAGATTTAGTGCATACATCTGCAGTTTGAGTGTGTCATAATTGCATGATATTCTCCACATGCACATACTGATTGATAGGGGTACAGGGGTATGAAGAAGTCCACATTCTAAGACGTGAGCATACTGCACTGAGAATCAGAAAGATAAATAAAAGAAAAAGGTCTGTTAGTAAGAAATGTTCTGGAGGTCTCTCTGCAGACACCAACACCGAAGTGTCTGTGTATGTTCATGCCTTATTTATGGCTGCATATGTCTGCCTGTATACTTGGAGGAGTGGGCGAGCGTCTGCATCACATCAAGGTGCTCTGGTACTCATGTATGTTTATACACGTCCACAGCACCTCGGAGAGTGCTGCCTCACTCCTGTCAGTGGTTGTTGACAGGTCCTCAGGGGGCTGGCAGAGGCTCTCACAGGGCCTTGGCACTGGTGGTGTGAGAGACAGTGTGGGACAAAGGCTTCTGAGGGTAATGGCTGTAGTAGTAAACCTGGAACAGAATGGCAAAGTCCACACAGACCTGGAGCAGACCACATGTCCAGAATTGCACAGGGGCCTGGGTGTAGAGGAAGTAGCCTGTTTTGAAGGTGTCTCCGCTGGTCCACATCAGCACCATCTTGATGCTGGAAACAAAAGAGGAGTGGTAATGAATAGACTTGTAAACACTATTACCTCTGTCAATGAGGTCTTGTTTTTGCTGGCGTATGTTTGTTTGTTTGTTTGTTTGTTAGCAAGATCACACAAAAACTACTGAACAGATTATGCTAAAATTTCCAGGAGATGTTGGTAATGGCCCAACTTAAAAATGGTTAGATTTTAGTGGTGATCCAGATAACCGCCATTAGCGAACGATCGTTTTTGCTCAATAACTGTCTAACTTATAATGATATCAACATGATTCAGAGTGCTAGGTGTGGGTTTTTAGGGTTAAGGAATCAGTAAACTAAGAATTTTCCCACAAAAACATTAACAGAGGAAAGAAAACTGAATAAAGTAACAGATGCAAAATTCACAAAGTCCACAGTTCAATAAATTTGGAGGCCGAGAGCGAGAATGCTGCTCCTGGTGCCAGTTAGCCAACACCCGAGAGCACACTGGCTCTATTTGAAGAGTCCCTATGCAGCACAAAAGCCGATTGGGCGGTTGCTCCTTCCTCTGCTGGGCCCAATTTCCCAGCCAAAGGTAATTATACACCTGAGACAATCTGGAAAAGATCCTCACATGGACGAAAGACCCACTCCACTCACACACAAGACAAAATATTTTACTAAAAAGAAGGCAACAATAGTTTATCACAATAAATTTGAACAAGGCTGTAACACTGTTGTTAACATAGCTATATTTATTACACTTCCTGCTTTAACCAGTTTGCTTCCTGATTGGCTGTTGTTTCATGCCATGTAAAAAAAATACAGAGGACATACATGGCTGTCCTTGGTGCCCTCCACACATCAATATCCCTGATTGTAGATTATTTAACATGTTTGATGTTTATTATTTCCAGTCAGGGCAACCTCATCCTCTTTAGAGAAGATCAGGGAAGGCAGAACCAAGTAAGCTAATCTTACCACCAGATATTCTGGCCCTTGCTGGCTAGGGTAGATACCCTCTAAACCCTAACAGAATAGCAAACTTCAGCAGACTCAGGCTGTATAAAAGCAAGCTCCAGGAGTGACAACACTGATACTACTTCTCCTACATGGCCCTTCGTGCTCTCTCAGCTTTGTAGATTGATGGACAGCAAGATTCAGAACATCATCAGGGTTGTCAAGTAGGGGCCTTCCTTGTTTCGCACAATTAGTCCCACAGCATCTCAGGAAACCCTGACAGTGAGCTCTAGCATCCCAGAGCCAACCTCCTCCATGCTCTCATCGCCCACCACACCAAATTCAATCAGCCATGAAGAAAACATGAAAAATTAAAACAATGAGTCTTTTCAGGGAGCAGGTTTCTCCACAGCTCATCATCCTCTGTTGTATTATTACAACAAACATAAGAGCACAGAGAGCTGGCTGTTAAAGAGGATTATATGCAGATAATCTACAGGGTAAAACAAGAGAGTTTAGCTTTTTAGTGACTAAGGCCTGGTGCACACATGAAGATTTTCGAGAAACTGTGAGACCCCACACATTAAGTCAAATCGTGATAGATTTAATAGTTTTGTTCTTGTCATGTAAGATGTGCCATAAAGAGAGAAACAGCACTCCATACACCACCGATTCATCCCCAGAGAACATTCACAAACTTTCAGGGCCTCTACTCTCGCAGCTTGTAATCTTAAGTGATCAAAAGGGTCTTTAACAAAAAAAAACTTTGCGAACAGTGTCAGACGGCATTAAAAGGTGCCATCAGCTAGCCGTTAGCTTCCTGCAACATCCTTGGTGGATGTCATTTCCCTCCAGCTCCCCCTTTCATCAGTCTGTCTTATATAATTTACCAGTCATGTTGTTTAGATGCTTCTATTTTTTGACATCTATCATCAAGTTGGTCCTCCATTTCTGACATCCCTTTAACTTTATGCTTCGCCTTTACTATTGTTGCCATGGCTGTGTTTGCTTCCTGCCCCAGCCAGCTTGCTCCCTGATTGGTTTTGTGTCATCCCAAAACACAGAGAACATGCTCAGCTGCTCTCAGTGCACATGAGGATTTCAGGTTGTAAGTATTGAACATGTTTAATATTTACTATTTCAAGTCAGGATGGCCCAAATCCTCTTCTGAGAGGATAAAATAACTCATAACACACCTCACACCACAGGTAACCTGTGACCATTCAATATATTTCACTAGTCTATCTGGGAAAGAGCCCATAGAAAGTGTTAAGGGAGGGCAGAAACTTCCAGAAGCATATCCGGCAAGTGATTGGACAATTGTTACGTCAATCAACATTTACTTCAGGCCAATCAGATAATGTTGTAGACAGGAGTTACTGCGCTTCATAACCCAAGCTATTTTGTAAAACAAACTCACCAAAACAGGTCAGAAGTGAAGCGAAAATATCTTTTTGATAGAGAAGTTTGTGGTGTTGATATTTGTTTTTCATTTAACAAAGATATGCTGTCAAAATCTGATAAAACTGCTACTGAAGGTGTTAGCATCTATGCTATTCCTTGGATGTGCAGTCACTTCCTGCTGTCGTCTCGCTTGTAGCTCGTTCCTCTTACTGCTCTTAAGGACTCTGATTGGACCGTGCCCCTTTTGGCCACCCACAATTATTGTAATTATTGGCAAGATGGATGTCCCTGATTACAGACATTAAATCAGGTACATCCAGCTGCCGTGCAAGGTTACACCACAGGATAATCAGGTAATATAATATTCAGGGCCTCCAGAAAATCTGGCCTTTGCTGAGTTTGGCTGGAATCGGGGATCTGAGCTCAAACTGGGGCCGAAAATCATGTAGTGTGTACCTCCCTCAAGTTAAAGAACTTCAGTAGAGTTTATGTTTTGTCCTTTAAGTGACACATGGAGCTTTAATGAGGGGGAAAAAGCAAACCAATGAAAGGAAAAAACAACAACAACAAAGACCCTGGATCAGAACACACACCTTTATTGGCATTCATTCTCTTAAAAAACAGACATGGAAGAGCTGCAGAAAATCCAGCATATTGCCTCCAAACCCCCGTGGGCCCAGTTTAAAATGCTGGTTATTTATGTTTTTCACAACAGTTTGTGACAACAGTAAGACACCTATCAGCTGCTCCAGAGCTCTCTGGTATGAGCCGTGCACTTTTTCATACTGTTATTTTGCTTAAGGCAGGGATACGTGTAGGCACTGCTGGCAGAGAGAGGACTGAGCCAGCACTGTGTCTACAATGTTCTCACATACTCACACAGCACTTTTCAGATGTGCCTCCTAAAGCAAACCTGCCCACAACAAAAGGAACGCACACAGAGACCTTTCAAATCCCTTCATTCAAGCGTGCCGTTTGGTTGGTCAGCACTATTTGAATCAACATGGCAGGAGGTATTTTTGTCACTTTTTCTTCTGTAACTGAAAGTAAAGGGGGTTTGGTTGTCTTCAGTTGTATTCAGCCATACATGATAGTTTAGGTTTGTTTATTTCAAGGGTTTCTGTCAAAGATTTTCTACCTACATAAGAATCCAGAGCACACATGGTGGTGGAGATACAGTGCTATTTGAAATAAGTAACCACAGCTTTATTCTGGGGGGACTTGTACATTTCTGAGTTGTACATGAGCTGAAAAGTTTGGAAACAGTCACTTATATCATCTGCAGCACAGCAGTACTCTAACCTTAATATATCGGTGTTACATTTGAGAGCTAGAACTATTGCCTGGTGGTTTAAGATGATACTGTCAGACACTTTAGGTGTGGTAGTGGGTCAAAAGAAAGGGCTGGGAGGTTGTTGTGATAAGCCCTTTTCACAGTACCTTTGCACACATGCACCGCAATGAAGCTCTGTCATCATTACAGCTTGAGACATTCAGATTAATTCTGTTTAATATCTGTATTGGACTGATGTGTTTCGGCTTGTGGCCTTCATCAGGGTCATTGGAAATGCATTGCAAACATTACAAGTAGGTTGGAAATTGAAAAAAAAAATGAAAAAAGTTGAACAGTTACAAGATTTGACCAGTCATGTGCAGCCACATCTGGGTCAGTCAATAGCTGACCCTGCTTAACTATTTTTTTTTTTTTTTCAATTTCAAACCTACCCTATTTAAGTGATGTTTGTAATGCATTTCTGATGACCCTGATGAAGGCCACCAGCCAAAACGCGTCAGTCTAATTAAGTTGTTTCCTCAACTACAAGTGTTGCTGGAGCTCTTTTGATCTCTTCAAGACTTTTTCTCTCCAAGCACCTTGAAAGTTGGTGAAGTTGTGCCGGAACTTCTGACCTTAGGGTTTAATAACTGTGTCAGTTCACAGTGCAAGATATGGCGAGGGTCAAGGCAGAGAAACTTGACTAATTCAAAGTGCCTTCTTGCAAAAGTGCTGCAGCGAGGTCCAGCTAGAGACATTCACAAGGACACAATATCTGTGTCACTTAGCATTGCAATACGCCTTGGATGCGTGCGACACAGCACATGTTCCCACACACACACAAAGGCAGAGATGCTCACTCGCACCGCTCCTGTCTCCCACTAAGTTAGACCCCCCCCCTCTAATGTGATGCCTCTGTTACTACCTCTGGAGACAGGAAAAAGACTTTTAGAAAGACAAAGCCAAGCCGATTTTGTACATGCAACAACAGCGTGGCTTCATAGTTAAAGAGTGCAGGTACTAGACTGACCTGCCTACAGTCCAGACTTGTCTCCCACTGAAAATGTGTGGTGCATTATGAAGCGTAAAATAAGACAATGGAGACCCCGGAGTCCAAAGAGTTCAACCTACAAAGCTTCAACAATTGGTGTCCTCAGTTAAGCTTACTGAGTGTTGTTAAAAAGAAAGGTGGTGTAACACTAAGGTAAACATGCTGTTAGAGCCCGATATTAACAATGACCCAAAATGTCATTAAAAAAAAAAATGCAATAAAACCCGAAATGTAATAACTGTTCAATAATGTAACAAGATTCTGAGTCCAAAACGTAATAACTTTTTGCCCAAAATGTAACAACTTGATACATTTTGGGTCAGTTATTACATTACAGGGCAGGCAAAATATTTTTCTCCTAAGAGTAAAATAATTTTATTACATCATAGAGTGATTCGGATCAACACTTTTGTTGCATTATTGACCAATTATTACATTTAGGTTTTATTACTTTTTTTTTTTTCTCTTTTTTTTTTTTATAACATTTTGGGTCATTGCTACTTGAATGTTGGTTGAAACAGATTTGCAAATCATTGTACTCTGTTCTTATTCATATTTTACACAGTGTCCCAACTTCATGGGAATTGGAGTTTTGTACAAATTTATGAAATTCTGATGTTAGGAAACAAGAGTTTTTTCTCAACATAAAAATACAGATATTTTTTTAAACATTTAGGCACGAACAGCCCCTGAGAGACAAACAACCCAGAACCCAATGCCTCTGACCCATTTTGACGAAATAAAAAAGAGCTTTATAAAAGTGTCCTAATGGATATTTCATAAAATAAAAAATAACAAAGTCTTTTCTCTGATGAGAAGCTGATGGCAAGCCTGAAAGTCAAATATTCTGCTCTCCAGCTAGCATCCTAAGTGCCACAATTTAAAGGCATGCTACATAAACGACACACTTACATGATTGTAAATGAAGTTATTCAACAATGACGCCCTTTAGTAATTTGGGTGAAGTGACCCAGAAAATTAATCCAAAGAACTCTGATCTTAAGTCACTGGAACCAATCTGATGTATTATTTTCCTATCAGGCTTATGGTCATGATACATGTCATGATATTGAATACGAGTTTGAGTGAATGTCCACTGATGTGAGAATGATGAATCACAGCAGCTGTTATGTCATGGTACAGATAAGAGATCTATTCATCTTTAGTGGCTCTGCTCTTCACTGGTTTAAGGATTTGATTCAACAATGATTATTCTGTCAACGATTCCAGTACATCTTACATCATACAACATGATGCACGGCAATCCTATGTTATTGCACATGGCTACAACATGATCGACAAACACAAGCAGACACATTGATCATCTCCATTTTCATCTTTTAGTATTACTTTAGAAATCATCATCATAAATCCCTTTACTCTGAAAACAAATTCAAAAATCTACAGGTTTATCCACATGATCTTAAAACAATGTCCGAACAGTTTTACAATGCTCTACCAATACTGAATCCACGACCACATTGCAATATATCCTAAACTAGAGTTATATTTTTCTGTCCTCTTTTGATTCAACTAATTCAAAACAGCCCTTTGTTATTTGTTCCGGAAATATAAACTACAATATTAAAACGAAAGGTCAGTGTGTAAGCCAACAGCATAGCCTCCTTGATAGGATTATGACTAAATGCAGCTTAATATGTGCTACAGCTGATTTTTCATGTTCAATTATGTGATACAGTAAATGAGTAAATGGACTTAAAGGTATACCCCAACATTTTTTCTTTTTGTGTCTTGCTTCACTCCCGAGTCCATGACAAGCAGATAGACACCATTCTTTTGACTGTGCAGTAACAAGGAAGAGACGGGCAGAGCTGGTCCACCGCTAATTAGCTCAAACACTGGGTGTCACTGGGTAGCATTAGCCTGCCTCTGCCTACAACCACCAGATAAACTCTTCTGCAAATCTAAACGCTCCTGTGTGCTTGTTTATGTAATTTTCTAAAGAAAAATATACCAAACTAAACCACAAGGCGCATGCATGCACAAACCACCGCGGACGTGCTTTGTTTTGTTGACCTACCTACAAGCGGTAGTTCAACAAAACATGTCACAACAAGCACGCAGGACTATTTAGAGATGCTGAAGAGATTATCTGATGACTGTAGGCAGAGGCGGGCTAACACTACCCACTGACAGTGTTTGAGCTAAGCTAATTAGCGGTGGGTGAGCTCTGCCCGTCTCTTCCTTGTTTCTGCACAAACACTCAATAGAATAATGTCTATCTGATTGTCATGGATTCGGGACTGAGGCGAGAGACGAAAAACAAAAAAACTGTTGGAGTATCCCTTTAAGATACACCATATTATAATCAATATGGTACATCAATACATGTTTCTTAAGAAATAAAGGTGTAGAAAATGTTGGTGTATCCCTTTAAATGGTAAATATAGAGCTTTTCTAGTCCCTTTGACTGATAAGCAGCTTTACACCACAGGTCATATGTACCCATTCCCACCCATACACTCTCACATTCACCCGCTGATGGTTGGAGTTTCTATGTCACTCCATCAGGATCAACCAAGACATTCACACCCTTTAATACCTATCTACACAACGTATAAATGGCATTTTGCCCGTCTTAAACTTGAGGTTAAGTGTCTTGCCCAAATACACATGGCAATGCCACACCTGGGACTTGCAACCTCCTGATCACTGATCAAGTG
This sequence comes from Cetoscarus ocellatus, assembly GCA_037902135.1. Classification (NCBI taxonomy): domain Eukaryota; kingdom Metazoa; phylum Chordata; class Actinopteri; order Labriformes; family Labridae; genus Cetoscarus; species Cetoscarus ocellatus. The sequence goes on along the minus strand of JBAMNC010000100.1, from coordinate 514,584 downwards.
CACTACAGGACTGTGTCACCAATGCCCCAGTATATGTCATGAGCATTAGGGTTGATTCAATCTGCTATAGGACAATGCTCCCCCTCCTTCATCCAGGGAGCGGGAGTCGCGCTAAAAATGAAACTGAAGCTTGAGATTAAGATTTTCATACAGATACATATATTTTGTTTAGTCTCTCTACAAAGGTACAGAAGAATAAATCATGTTGTGCTAAGTTTAAACTCATAGTTCAAGTCGATACGATTTCAAGAGAGTTTGTCATTTAATTCAAATACGTTTGATAATCACCAAAACAGATTCAAAACCACAATAGCAGACAAAGAACTACATCATAATCCTAAATCATGACAAAAAAAATGCTAAAATGTGTTTAATGAAATTGTTCATAAAGCAAAGAAAAAGAAGTTTCACCCTTTATTATGGTAGACCACCACACCAGATACCCAAGTACCCAATAGATCCAACTGTAAGATGGAAAATGTTTAAATACTCTGTGCAATACCCAACATGTTAGTGCTGACAAGACAAGAAAAGGTTTTAAATTAATTGCCTTCAAATTATGTTTTTGGTTAAGTTTCTGTTCATCTAGAATACAAGTTTGCATTGGTAGCAAATTTAAGCTGTTGATATTGTGACAACACTAAAGGAAACACCTCTGATCAATGGTAAAGTCGAGCATTGGTTTCAACTTCGCCTGTGAATTTATCACACCTATTGACCTCGTTGATTCATCTCAAAGAAAGTACTGAAATAAACACCTCACACCACAGAGTACTGCTTTCTAAAGCATCGAGCATGGCAGCACGAGCAAACAGAAAACAGGATGTCTCTCTGTGTTTCAGATTTCTTCGCCCTCTGTAAGCTTCTCTGCAGACATAGAGGATGGATGGGAGATAATCTAGTCTCTGTCGCCCCAGCAGGGCTCAGTTGGTCTGTCTCTCTGTTTTATTCTTTTAGTCGAAGCTTTGCTGCCAAATCTCCTCCTACATTATTCATGCCTCAAGCTTCACCTTAGCCCTTTTCATTTGTAAGGCCAATTTGTGCAAACCTTGCCATTTTTCACAAACTCTCCTCTCCTTACTTTCTACAGCTTTTTTGCCTGCACAGGCTCCAAATGGCCCTCTTGCTTCCATTTTCACAATCTTTCTCTTTTTTCTTAAGCCCACTCTCTGCAGCACTTCTCTCCGTCTCTTGTCCATTTATCTTCCCACCACCTCCTTCCAGTTGCCTTCGCCTTTCTATACCTGTTTGTGAGGAGGGTAGGCAGGGGAGGGGGGAAGGACACACTCTGCTTTCTCTGTAAGAAGCTTGTTAGCGCTGTGAAAAGAGAGATTCACCGCACACTGCTCTCCCTTTCCATCCCCCTGTTCTTAAGCATCTGTACTCCACATAATGACAATGTGTATCTGTAGGTACTAATGGGACGGGCCGCAATCATGTTTGATCAGTTTCTTCTTGGTTCTTTAATGAGAGGCAGCATGAGGAGGGCCTGGCAACATGGTGTGAGAGAGTTGGACTATTTGTCATCTCCTCACAGACAGATATAGAGACAGAGATAGAGGGCGCATGCTGAGCTGTGGGCTGTACAGCACATACTGTAAGAAGGCTGCAACAAACCAGACAGTCTCAGAATAGAGCTGCACATGGATTTTGAGTCTTCACTGGGGTTTGTTCGAAGTTATTTGAACAAGAAAGCAGTGTTCATTTTGTTGACCAAGTATTTTCATCATAGTTTTTGTCAACAACCTTTTTTCCCCTGATGAAAACTGGACAGTAACTAATAAAAACAAGTGCACATGGACAAAAACTAAAACTAAATTAACTGACATTTTCATCAACAAATAAAAACTAGACTAAAATGTTTGACAGAGACTTAATCCAGTCAGACCTAATTTGTTCATGCAGAGTAGGGACGAGTTAGGAACATATCCAATCACAGCTACTTTGGCTGTGTGGAAAGGTTGGATGAGTTAAGAGGGACATCCAGTCACAGCTGCCTTAGCTTCATGGTGGTGCGATTAGTTGGGCAGCGATCCAATCAGAGCTACTCTCTTTATGAATTGATATATTCATGTAGAGCAGGTTCACTGTTTGTTGTCAGTTCTGGTATTGTACCTGAGATGCTCTGCCAGGTAGCCTAAATAAAGGTGACTGCATTTCACACAAAAGTTCAATTTGTTTCTGTTCATTTATACATTCAAACTTCAGAGCATTCAATAAAGGGTTATTAGATGTTTCATTATATCCAAGTGTAAAACATGACTTCAGAAGTTCAAGGAAATTGTTGTCAAAATTAACACTGATGGACAGTAGCTGCTGCTGACAGCTGGCTTCATTTGATACACTCAAAGAATTCATTTGAGGGTTTCTGTTTATCTTAATAGAGAAAAAAAAGGATTCTGGAAATAATTACTCCAACATCATCAGGGTCCTAAAAAATTATTTTAGGTGAATTAGTACTGAGATGGGCGGCATGAGGGCACAGCAGGTCATCCCCGTGCCTCATAGCAAGAAGGTTGCTGGTTCGAATTCTGTGTCAGTCAGGGCCTTTCTCTGTGGAGTTTGCATGCTCTCCCTGTGCATGAGTGGGCTCTCTCTGGGCACTCCGGCTTCCTCCCACAGACCAGAATCATGCTCAGTAGGTTAACTGGTGACTCCAAATTGCTCTTAGGTGTGAGTGTGTATAGTTGTTTATCTCTCCATGTGGCCCTGCGATCGGCTGGCGACTAGTTCAGGGTGTACCCCACCTCTCGCCCAATGTCAGCTGGGATAGGCTTCAGCCCCTTGCTAAGAGATAAGTGGTATAAATGATGGAAGGATGGGTTTTTGTGAGTTCCTTCATTAAGCAGATTCCACTTTAAGAATTTTCTCTTGCATGATTTCTAGTTATTGACTTTTCCTAATACTGCCATCTTTTTATTTAATGTAAACTGCTTTAAAAAAGAAAAGAAAAAGGAAAACCTCTGCACAAGATGCAGCACATTCCTACATGGAAACCTCCACAGTTAAATCTGTACAGAATTTTCACCCTGAAGGAAAAGAAATAAATTGATTCATTTTGGACGCTCTAAACGAGAGCAGATGGGGGGTGTAAGGGTTGGATGGATGATCTTAAGGTTCTCCAGCTGTGGTGCTCTGCTGCAGGGATCTTGAGCTGCTATGTTCTAAAGCCATGCTAAACACCAAAGCTTCCTGCAAGCGGCCACAGGGGTGAGGGCCCCGTCAATACGGATCCATCCCAGCACGTGGCTGTGTGCACCCTGCAGGCTAAATAAGGCTCTGGCACTCTTATCTAGCATACTGGGATACAGCTCAAGACCACAAGCCTTATAAGGCTGCGGTTGGCTGTCTGAATGTTCCCTCCCTGTGTTTGGTGTTTGTCCATCTGTGTTTTATTTTATTTGTTTTATGGCAGGCTGGTCAGTATCAGCATGCTCCCCTGGCTCTCCAGGCTCTGGACTATCTAATAATAGCAACAGCCTGAGATCTATTAACACTAAAACCCTCCTCTCCCCTACGCACCTCTCGTCAAACACTCTGACACCTCTCACCTCTCATTATGTCCCACATAAAATCTCTGTCTTCAAGAATTTACTGGCTAGGGTTGTCTTACTGGGGTCTGCTTTGGTTTCATCTACTTAGAAGGACTCAAGACAATTTTTATCTTTCTTTTATTCACTGAAAATCGAATAAATAATGAAGATTAAAACTGGTATCTGATTGATTTTTAATTAAATGTGAGGGAAGATATTAAAAAAGCAGAAGTAATGAGTGAGACTAATTACCACAGCTAATTATTGGAAGCAAAAAAAAAGCCTCTTCCCAAAAGCCCAAGCGGGGTCTTTATACTGTGTTTTTATATCATTAAATAATTGATGACAGTTGGATATTTCTATTTCCATTTTAATGAATTCTAACCCCCAGTCCCTCTGAAAGTCCCACATTTCTCGAGGGGTTCACGTGAGAAGCAAAATGAGAAGTTTGGCCCGTCAGACACAGTGTGTGAGCTGTTCAGGCTCGATAACTGCGAGCGAGAGCGGAGTTAAATGGGCAGAGACCCTCGGGAGAGGAGGAAAACAAGAAGAATTAGACTGCTTTATGGCCAAAAAGCAGGAAGGAGCTGTTTTTACAGTTGGTAATTTGACCTGCATTTCTACAAATGGAAACGAATGAAGGAATGAAAAGACAAAGACCAAACTTACAGAACTGTACATGTGTGTTTTGGCAAATCGCACAGACAATGGTGTCATTGGAGCAAGAAAATATGGTTTTGTTTGGATATACTGGGTATAAGAGGTATATTTTATGTTACAGAAATCTCAAACCCACATTCTGTTCTTGCCATTTGACGTCTCTCTCCACCAGCTAGATCTGCACAGGGATTTAGCTCAAGCTTACTGTATTTCATTTTCCCCCGAGTATCTTACTGAGCAATACTGATGACTATACTTTAAAATTGAAATTAACATTGAACCTTATTTATTTCAAATACATTCAAAAGAGAGACAAAAAAAACAGAAATAGAAGAAAGAAGATAGTGTAGTTGTTACATACCATATGTTCGAAAAGGAGTGGGAGGAAGTAAAACTGATCAAGTCCCATCCCTTCTCCATCAGTAAATTAAACATAAATGCTTCCATATTTTGAAAAAATAAAAACAGTTTCTATTCAATAACTTAGTGATCTAACAATAGGAAAAAACAAAACGAAAACAAAACAAAGGCAAAACAATAACAACAAGCCAAAAACACAAAGTAGTCATCCTCCAGTTTAGTGCATTACCTCCTGCTCTATCCATGTATTTACTGAAGCACTTTTATACATAAGCACTTTACTTTTATACATTATTTTAAATTTCATCAGGTTTGAGCACTGCTTCAGATCCTGTTGTAACCCTTTCCACAATTGGACACCACACCATGAAACACAAAAGTTTTTCATTCTTGTGCGTGACCTATGAATTTTAAAATTAAAATTTCTCCTTAAATTATGATCCCCATCTCAATCTCTAAAAAGTTTTTGGATTGTAGGTGGTAATGAATTATTCTTGGCCTTGTACTATATTTGTACTGTTTGCAGTTCAACAATATCCATGAATTTAACTAGTTTTGACCTTAAAAAAGTGAACTGGTGTGCTCTAGATATCCAACCTTATGGATGGTTCTATTGCTTTTTTTGTAGAATGATAAGTGGGTGCATACTTCCACACGGTAGCTTAGATATGGTAGAAATACTCATACTCACCCGTGACTTCATACACACCAAGACAGCGTTAATATCAGCACTTCTTAAATATTTATATGGGTCCACACAACAGAGTGTCATCTTCACTCTTTTTGATACTTGATTCGTTGCTGACTCTTTGTTTAGTATATAAAGTAAAATTCTAACTCCTTAAGAGTTAATTCTATATCAACACTGCAAAGTGTAAAAATTGCGGTATTTAATTACTGTATGTCAATGGAGTAGACTAGCTAAAATAAAAATACAATGTTTCGTTAGAGAACATTTAGTCAAAACAAATAAACATAAAAAATAATTGTTGACTCTTTATGGAGTTAAAATTTCAAACTCTGTAAAAGGAGAAAGTCCAAATTCTGAACTTTCTGCAATAATTCTAAGGGAGGTGAAGAGAAGTCATGCTGTTGGGGTATCATCCTGAGAAATCCCCTTCAGGTAAACCAAGAAATTTAATCTGTAAGGACGAGGCTGGGATTGTGACGGCAAAAAATTCCAGCAGCAACAGTATGTGTGTATCAGCAGGGTGACACAGAGCAGTGAGAATGAAGTAATGTTTAAATGGATAAGAGTTGGATACACAAAAATAAACCTGCTGGTTGTCCGCTGACTGCAGCTGAGAATATGACTAACATGTCATGCATGAATAAAAGCTGTAATTCATTTCTTAAAAAAAGGAGAAAACAGACAATGGCCCCTTTTCTCATCTGTAGTTTTACTAGTGACCATGGCCTTGTTTATACATCGATCATCTCTGATAAACATGCATTTTGGGCATTTCAATTCCAAGCTGACTGTGTGTGTGTGATTGCATCAGTTGTTCGACAGATGTGAAGAAGAACATGCTACTCTCATGTAAACTTACTATTTTGGACTGCGTTTCTTTTGTCATCATGTGTCATTTATAGTTTCCTGTTTATTTCTCACACCATGATGTCGTGCTCAGCTTCGTGCCTGCACTGGATCTCCTCAACATGTAATAAAAACTGCTGGTCGCCAGCTCTACTGAAGCACAGTTAAGTTAGAAGACTAACATTATATTTCCCTTAGAAGTTTCACTTGTTAGTCTGTCAATGGGCTTTTTAGATGGAAAAGTCTTACAGGATATTGGCACGTTTACAGCAACAACTCAACAGCCTGAGCATACAAGCAGGGGCATAAGTCAAAACACAGCACTGAGGTACAAGCTACAACTATTTCATAACTTTGTGAACAGTGATTTATAAAAAACACCCTTCTCATATCTTTATAGAGAGTCATGTATACAAACATTCCTCTCTGAAAGAAAGATAACTCTGACAGTTCTTAGTGGATTGTGATGATATTTTTTAGGGAATTTTGGTCATGGCACCAGGCACAAACATGATTTGATTTTGATGGCGATCCGAAATGCGGTTGTGGATCCAGGAACCTTTTAAAGGAAGTGTTAGCATTGTGAGATATTTTCTATAATAACTGTTCTAAGAATGTCAGAAAAGCCTTGGTGGAGGTTTATGCTCTCAGAGTATTTCTAGTTTCAATAATGCCTCGACACAATTCGTGCACAATTATGGCCTGACCCAACAGTCGTTTTTGTATATTTATTTACAAATTAACACATCATCCAACATCACGTTTGTGGATACAAAGTAAAGTTCTGCACTCTAAATACAGTCTGTTTGTTTTGCAGTCTTCAGTGTTGCCCCTCCTCCTTCCACCACCATCATATCAGTTGTTACATGCAGTCGGCTTCAGTCGTGTCTGTAATGCTCGTTGGGCAAGTCACAGCACAAGTTTGTGGCTCTGTGGTCACCTAGTCTGACATACCGATCATTGGTACAGACGAAAAATCTAGATATTAACTGAATATTTCAAGATCATTGCCCATGTAAGACTTTCACAGCTGGTGCAAATTGAGAAGATATCAAATTTTCTTCTAGAAAAATCACAGACTGTTGTTTACCAATAATCTTGTTTTTCATTTCATAACTCGCCTCACTTCCAAGTCAGTGACAAGCAGACAGACACCATTCTTTCAACTGTGTGTGCAGTAACAAGGAAGAGACGCGAAGAGCTTGCCCACTGCTAATTAGCTTAGCTCATACACTGGGAGTCAGTGGGTAGTGTTAGCCTGCCTCTGCTTACAGTCATCAGATAAACTCTTCAGCAACTGTAAACGGTTCCGTGTGCTTGTTGTGAATCATTTTTTACCGTGTTATGTTACGTTATCTATTTTTAGACTAAGATAAGCACTTTATGTAATTTTTGAAATAAATACATATGAAACTAACTGCTCCACTGCAGCAACTTCTCTTTGTGCACGCTCAGCTTCAGAGACATGTCTTCCTCTTCCTCTGGTTCAAACAGGTAAGCTTGTCGACGTTCATCAGTCCCAAAGCAATCATCCTCGTCGCCTTTTACAAAGTCAGCCATAATCATACCAATCTTCTTCTACTCATAAACAGAGGCTTTGTTTTGTTGACCTACTTACAAGCACGTCCGCGGTGGTTTGCGCATGTGCCCTGCGGTTTAGTTTCGTATGTATTTATTTTGAAAAATACATAAAGTGCTGATCTTAGTCTAAAAATAGATAAAGTAACATAACACGGTAAAAAAAGGAGTTCACAACAAGCACACAGGACTGTTTAGAGTTGCTGAAGAGTTTATCTGATGACTGTAGGCAGAGGCAGGCTAACGCTACCCATTGACTCCCAGTGTTTGAGCCAAGCTAATTGGCGGTGGGCAAGCTTCCTTGTTACTACACCCACAATCAAAAGATTGGTGTCTACCTGCTTGTCATGGACTCAGGAGTGAGGCAAGACACAAAAACAAAACAAACTGTTGGTGTACCCCTTTAAGATATACCATACTGACCTTTAATACATGTTACTTAAGAAATAAATGACATATAAAAGACAAAGATGGGAAAAATAAATGACTCATGGTATAGAAAATATTGAGTTGGATGAGTCAGAGAGGTGTACTATCATCACATACATGTCTAATAGTAGCAATAACCTAACTCTCTGCAGACCTGTTATGGTAAAAGAGCAATGAGTGATGTCAAACACTACTATGGAGGTTAACAGAGAACCTGGGGATGGATTAACATCAGACTAAATAGCTTCAGTGATGTCCTCATGGGACAAGAGCCTCCAACACAGCTAGCTCATTACTCCGCCCTCCAACATATTTCATTATTAAAAACTGCTTCTCTATTGCCTGTCTGACAGCGTATCATCGCGCACTGCTGGTGTTTGTACACACTGTGGCAGCCAATATAATTCATTCTACTGCCAGCAACTGCTCTGCTCCGACTCCATCCCCTGTCTCCTTTTGTGTTTGAGGTGCTGAGGCTTCCTCCTCCAAGGCCGTCCAAGTGTGTGAGAACTTGGAGAAGTCTGACACTTGCTGCATATTTAGGCAATTCAGGGGGACGAGGACATTCTGGCTGGGCCATTAGCTGGGTGGATGCCAGGCTGGTGTTTTCTGCATCGACGTACGAAGATCCGTCTGTTTGCATTAACATGAGTATCCTTTCTTTGGTATTCATCCGTCCATCCTCCATCCCTGCACAGTCCTACCATCCTGGTATAATCCAGAGTTTTAGGATAAGATCTTCAAAGGGTAAACATGATCTGCTTTTAAGTACTGGAACTGAAAACACCATCACTTTACTCGAGCCTCTTTTCTCTGCACACATACACACACAGTGGAACCTTGAACGGCTGAGTGCTGAGGTAAGTAACCTAGCAACAGCCTACCACACTCAACAGGTTTTGCAGAGAGGGAGGAGAGGACACAAACAATAAACAGATCTGGAAATGACAACGTCCTTAGCCTTTTACTGCTGCTTGATTTTCACTGTTTGATAACAGTCAGAATCTGATGCAGGATGAGACAAAAGGACTCGACGTGTTTCATACTGTCTGGCTAGTTTGGCTTTAATTCATCCCATTCTCAATTTGATTGATCTAAACACAAATGTCTTCCTCTCTTTCTTAATGCATTTGACAAGTGCATTGCAAATATGTATGAATGCCTAACGAGTTGGTTTTCCCCTCCAGCTATAGTCAGGCAGAAATTAGCCAGCATTACATTCATGCAACCCAATAAACATCATTGACTGAAATCAATTCATCTTGTTTCATTGACTGTAGAGCTGTGCATCTTCACTAGTCTTGTAATTTCAATTTGTTTATATCCGATATTTCTAAAGCAAGGGTGGGTAACTTTGATTAACAAATTTTTTCAGTGCCTGAGGACCACACTGTTACATACTGTTGGGCACTCTCAATGTGGAAAAAAATATATAAATGAACAAAAAATAGCAACTGTAAAGCTTCATAAAAGGATTATACCAAAAAATATATCCTTTACCTCAAACACAATTAAAAATTCACGATTTAATAAGCATGACACATTACTAAAGCCAATTAAAATTTCTTTTTAATGCAATAAAAGAATGGGTGATTACCAGTTTTTAAAGCACAATATATTACCTTTACAACTGTTTCCAAATATAGTTTTTACTAATACTATATATTTTATTGTAGTGCCTCATAAAATATATTTAGAGATACAATCACAGCAAAGTAAGTTATTTATTAACTTGTGAAAAAAAGCATGTAACAGCAATTTAAGGTTAAAAGAAATGTTTTATCACCTATCATATTTTGTGCATTATGTAGTACTGGTTACTCATGGTGAATCATATTTAGCACTTGCTATGTTTTCTTCATATTTCCAATTTTTTTTAAATGATTGGTGGGCCGCCAGTTGCCCTCTCCTGTTTTAAAGGCATTATCACTGAAATCGATATCGATATCAATATCAGTATCAGTATCAGTATCAATATTTTTTTGTCAAGAGTGTAAGGCATTGACTTAGCTAAAATGGACCTGTTTTATTTCTTGGTGGCAAGCCTATTTGTGTTAGAAACTGATGTGAAGAAAGGAAAAAAAAAAAAAATTTAGTCTTTAATAAATGATATTTTTGGTTTATAAAAGTTGACATTCAGTGAAAATAAACCACTATGTTACATTTATGCATTTTGTCAATATTACAGCAAAAATATGGGCTGTTTATGGTAGAGCTTTGCATCTTTATTAGTCTCAGGATTTGATTTGATTACAATTATTATGTTAGTGATTTAATTACATTAAATATCGTGATGGATTATGATGCAACACAGTCAGTGTTATGCTTAATTTTCCATATCAATGCACCAGACTAATTTTTAGCACTCAGACAAGTATGAGCTCCTTTCAATAGTTTAAAATGGGTTTTGAGATCAACTGCAGCAAAAATGTCTTTAATTGTAAATCAGAATAAATACATTTCATAGGTCTCATCTTCCTTCATTTTTTATTCCTCAGAAACAAAACTGATACTGCAGTCCAGTAGCAGCCTCTGCAAGATGAAACAAACTGTTGACCGTCTCTGCATCACGATACATGGATTAAAAGATCATTTTTGACACCCTTAATTTACAGACAAATGAGTGTTTTTTTCCCAGCAGATCCAGAAATTGCTGGAAGTGATGTTTTCTTTCCCTTAAGCTTTGTCTTTTTTGACAGAGGAGAGAGAGTGGACTGAGTCAGTGAGGTGATGAGTAAGCGGAGGTGACGTGTGGGAAACAGGCTACAGGTGAGAACTTAACCCCGACAGCCTGAGCAATTGGTGAGAACCTTAATACATAGCAGAAATGGGCACAAGTCATGTGTTCAAAGTCCTAGTCAAGTCTTCAAGAGGTCATATCATGCCTTTTTAAGTTTAAATGCCCTTTGGTGTGTCTAGTGATGGAGCATCTCTGTGACAAAACAAAAAGTGTGGCATTCAGACTTCTCCCTCTTCCTTTTTGCAGAACCAGCAGCTGCCCAAAACATCTTGATCCCCTGGCCTCCCAAAATAGACCTACCAGCGTTACATCCTACCATTGTTTCATCATCAGTTTTAACCCATTGGCTCGTGGTAGAACACCCACTGCAGATGGTAGAGTCAGAGAAATACTTGCAGTTTGTCCTCTGCCATCATAAGTGTTTGTTTTTATACTTGCCTGTATGTGACGAATGCTACTGGCAGATACCACAAAAGACCTCAGACTGTATTTAACTGTGTTAATAGTAAACTGAAAACATGGCACTTAATCCGAAAGTAAAAGTAACAAAGTAAACACCCATAGTCTCCTCATAAAATACTTGTTAGCAACTGATGACCAGTGGTCAAACCTCAGCATCAGAATCATCTGCTCTCTGTTTTGAGAATATTTTTCCCCCTATACTGTCTCGGTGTAAGGGTGGAATGAGTTACTGTGTTGACTGATGACTTGTAGCAGACTATGCTGATAGGTGTTGTAGTCAAAGCATTGGAAAAGCAGAGGCTGTCCCCCTTAATGCTTCACTGTGAAGTGTTTTATTAAGCACTGTATTAAAGAATACTTCATTAGTTTACATTAGAATAGAGATTAGATTAGATTAGATTGAACGTTATTAATCCTTTTGGGAAACTCCCTCAGGAAAATTAGAATTCTAGTAGCAGTTTGAAAAATAGAAAAAAAGATATATATAAAAAGGATAGATAAAAACAAAAATATAAATAAATATAATAAAAATAAAATAAAATAAAATAAACAAATAAATAAATAAAATTAAATACATATATGTATAAAAATAAATAAATAAAAAAAATACAATAAATAAATATGTGAGAATGGGACATATTTGGACACATTCAGACACTATTTATTAAACAACAGAGTCTTATTATCGACAGAGATTAATGTGCATGTCGTCAAAAAGCCTTTCACTGAAACCAAGTTCATGCACAGGGCTTTTTACCTTCCTGTTTTAAATATTCAGAGCTCCTTTTTCATCCAAACACTTCATTATTTTTCTTGCTGTAACCTGTCAGAGCATGTGTAATGAGTGCGGTGCTGACAGAGATACATACAGAGAGAAAGCAGGGAAGTTAGGGAGAACAGGAGAGTGTCTTTTACTGTTTGTAACACTGTACGATGGGCATCTCCAGAATATTGGGACAAAAATTGGACATTGAAAGGGAATGTTTGGAGGTTGCCTGCTTGTGCCGTGCTCGTCTTTGTCAATGTGGGTGGGGACACGATGTGAGGGGACGATGTCCATTGCTGCTTGTATGTACAAAGAACCAAAGTTACAAAATAATAAGGCTGGGTGTGAGTCTCAAACCTCAAGTCTAGACCAATCAGTTTGTCATACTACCATTGTGACAACTTGGTGCCAGAGGACTGATCAACCATTCAGAGTGGACTGAGCCCATGTGGGGAAGGGAGCCTTAACCCTTTGACTGGCATTGTAACCGTGTGGTTGACTTTTTGCTACCACTACATTTAATACTCTGAAGCCAATCTTTGACTGTTTTTCCTTTTTCACCTCTCTGTATAGTGTTTGTAACACCAATATATATCCACTGGGTGGCGCTGCTGTACAGGAATATAACTGTTCGAAAACTAGAAAAAAAAAAATTAGAAGTGAATCGTTGCTGCATTGCTCCTCAGAAATCTAACAGTAAGAGCATACATTGGAGTAAGAAAAAATATTTTCACATATTTCCAGATCCTCTAACAATCATAATTTTGTTGTAGGAAATAAATTTGATGATAAAAAATGTATCTATGATTCCTTAGAAAATGGAGTCAACGGCTAAATATCTAAATTTTGCTCTCTGTGATGTTTTCATATGAAAATACAAAAAAATTGTTGCAGAAATGAAATAAACCATTCATGCCCAGGATAACCCTTAACGGGCAAGCAAACCAGCAGGTTGACCTGCACACCTGCTTCCCAGTTGGGTAATCTGAAAAATAAAACACGAAATGTTGCTAAATTAAGAAGGAACACAATTTTTTAATAACAAATAATTTTTTGCAAATTTATTCCTTAGTTTGGAAGTAAAAGGGTTAAAGAGGCAGAAACTCTTAGAGTGACAGTACAGCTGTATGAGGGACACTTATTTGAACACTAAGCTGCACACATACCTCACCATGTTCAAAGAAGCTGTGGGTTTGGAGTGATTTGTCCTCTGCTGTTGCTGTAAAGAATGTCCACATGAAAAAGTGCTCCACAGAGTACTGAAGGGCTCGAAGTCCTCCATGATTGCTATTTGTTTATAACACCACTCTACTCTACTAAAGTGTACTGAACCAAACCAGACCACTCAGTGGAAAAGAGGCTTTAGTGAGTGTTAAATTAATCTTGCACAGCAGCTGGACCTGCCTGATTTAAAGTCTGTAATCAGGCAGATCCAACCTACGAATCAACGAATGTGCTCAGCCCAATCAGAGACTTTTAGATCAGGAAGTGGGAGAGACGAGCAAGAAGACAGCAGGGAGAGACTGCACTTAAAGGAACACTCCAACATTTTTGTTGTTTTCATGACTTACTTCACTCCTGAGTCCATGACAAGCAGATAGACATCATTCTTTCGACTGTGCGTCCAGTAACAAGGAAGAGATGGGCAGAGCATGCCCAGCTAATTTTTTACCCCTTTTTGTTACGTTATCTTCTACTATCGTCATATTATCCTCTTCAACTCCTAAACTGAGGCTTTGTTTTGTTGACCTACTTCCGCTGTGGTTTTCGCTAGAGATGTGATGTTCGCGAACGAGTCAAGTCTTTTGAACAGCTCTTTTAAGTGATGAGAACTGAGTTGCAGCTGTGAGTGAGCCACTCGTTTCTTAAATTTGCAGGTAATTTGCATGTAATAATGTCTCGCAACAAACGGTTCACTCAGAACTGCTAACGGATTCTTATTCTTTACTTAAAAGAGCTGTTCAAAAGACTCGTCTCATTTGCGAAAGTAAGATCTCTTGTGAAAACCACCACAGAGGTAGGTCAACAAAACGAAGCCTCTGTTTAGGAGAAGAAGAAGATCTTACTTTCACAAATGAGGATGATAGTAGAAGAAAAGGTACCATAAAGGGGTAAAAAAAAAAGTCACAACAAGCAGACAGGACCATTTACAGCTGCTGAAGAGTTTATCTGATGACTGTAGGCAGAGGCAGGCTAACACTACCCATTGACTCCCAGCATTAGAGCTAAGCTAGCTAGCGGTGGGAAAACTTTGCCCGTCTCTTCCTTGTTGCTGGACACAGAGCTTCAGTAGCAGTTTTTTCAAATCAAATCTGGACCACATGTCTTTATTAAATGCAAAACAAAGCACTACAAAGTTCTCTATAGTCAGGATTTGTTTTTGCTCCACATCCAACATGTTTTGACGAGAGTTTGGCTTACAAAGTGGCTCACATTCTGTAACACAGTAGCTCTGGCCTACGACGTTATCTGATTGGCAGGTAATAAATGTGATTGATGAAATGATCGTCCAATCACCTGCCGGATATGTTCTGCTCTCCCCAAACACTTTCTATGGACTCTCTCCCAGAGGGTCTGGTGTAATTTTTTGAATGGTCTATCTGGTGTGTCAGGTTATGTGAAAATACCCAACCAAAATAAATTTACAAACAAGAGTTAAGGCAAAACATAGGCCTTTTAAGGGAGACTGATGAGGATTGCACGGCTCTGGCAGTTCGACAGCCCTACTGAAAGACTTGCAAATCAACTTTTGCTTGGATCTGAACAGCATTATAAGTTTAGTGAACTGGTGCAAACTCTGATGGGTAAAGTGGGAGTGATTAGTTAAATTAGTCAGCAGAGCAGCATTACTTTCCTCTCACATCCTTTCCCAACTATGACCAATTATTCCTCCACCACAGCTTGTCTCTTACCAAAAATTTCAAACAATGAGTGTCTCCTCAGCCAATAGGAACACACACATGTATATTATCTCCAACAGCTGCCCCCTGAAAGCAACTGAGAAGCAGACAGGATACTCACTTGTTTTGTCACACAAATAAGTGCACTTTAAAACAGACTTGTCTCAAAGTGACTGAACCACATAAATATCTCTGATGAATGGAAGAGAGGGCCTGTTTATGTTCCCCGCTTCAACACTTCCATCCTCAGTGCTGGATTTAACTGATCTCAGCTGAACTATTTGTGAAGCAGACGCTGTACAGTCGTCCGCTGCTGCTGAAACGCCTGTCAACGTCTCGACAGAATAAAGGCTCCGTGACATGAGCAGGATGCACACTGTTTACTGCTCTGACTGTGTCCTTTTTTCACAGATGGATTGCATAGAGCTGAGCGTTCCAAGTAATACAAGCCTCTTGCTGTCTCATGTTGTTTGTTAAAGTACAATAGAGTGTTTTGACATGCTGTCCTTGGCCACCACAGCTCTAAATTGGCTTTTTGTTGGTGTCAATCAATGAAATTTAGGACTGCTGGTTTAAATTCTCGACTGCCCCTCATTCACTGAGGACCTGGAATTTCAAAGTGTAAGCTTTGAATGCTAAAAGGTTGTTTACATAGATGATGCGACCCTCTGGTTTCTAACAAATAAATCAAATTAGAAATTTGAACCTTTTATCAGTCCAGAAACAGGTAAATGGCTTGAATAAAGGTAGGCCATAAGCCTCTTGGCAAACAGCGACACATTCAAGTAAGCCAAGACTTTTATGTATTTCCAAACAGCTCTTGTGCTGAGGCCAGAATATTGTTTTTTTCATCCATTACTATGGTCACCGTGCCAGATTAGGGGATTACAGAGGCATGAATTTGTTATGTGACTTGACCGGCAGACATTACAGACTACACAGCTGTGCTAGGCTAATCATTACAGGTCAGTGGTTCTCAGTAAGCTTGAGTTGGGCCCCCCCCCCTTTAATGTTTATATCTTTAAGTGCTGCCCCCCACCCCCACCCCCACCCCCACCCCACCCCACCCCACAACCTGCAAAGTTAATACAGGGAAAAGTTCAGAATTTTCTAAATACATCTAAAAATGTGAATACTAATTTCTTCATTGAGTGTTAGCATGCAAGCAAAGAAATCCACCCATCCATCCATTATATATACCACTTATCCCTTTTGGGGGGGCTGGAAATCAGTTTAAATGTTGACAATGTCTTTTCCTTAAAAACATGTTTTAGAGGCACATCCCCAGGCACACAAAGAGGCCTTTGTCCTGTCACTTGTGAGTAATGGCTCCATATTATGATGTTTCACATGTGATCAATATCACTGACACGTGCTTATGAAGTGTTTTTTGGCACCTGTGAGAGGAGGTTAGGCCTCGCTGCTGACATGTATTTATCATGCTAACATCAGAAAAATCAATATGGTAATGAGCTGCTCTGTTTTACTGTTATGGCATCTATTGTTAATGCATCATTCTGACTCATTTATGCTGATTTGTATCCAATTTGTAATTAGATGCTTTGACATGGATTGATTCTTGAAAGCATGTGCTGTTTCAAAATCAATGTTGACTGTCCCTCTGAAATGTAGCCAGGTCCTTAACTGCTTTTCAAAAGAGTGTCCACAAATTTCATTTCATGGCTCTTTAAATCACTCTGTGAACACATCAGTACGTTATGGAGTAGAGCTCCGGTTGTAAAAATGATTGAATGGGTGAAAAGATCATATATGAAGTCTTTAATGCACTTGGTAGTCTGAGATCGTCCACATGACGTACATGACTGATCCAAAGCTGCACTCTTAACTCAAGCACACACCCAGCCCTCTCTGCTGGTCGACTTTCTGCAGCAGACAGATAACACAGCTCCAGCAGGACTGCCTGTCCACCGTGACAGCTCCCACACTGGGTGTTTTCATAACCTCTGAGTATTTATTTTTGATTATTGGCAGTATGTGAGTGCCTTCAGCTCACCTGACACTGACCTCTGGCGTCCATCAGGCTGCTTCTGTGTTAATCAACCCACAGCAATGCTGCTAAAATGTGGTTTAATTACCTAACTTTAATTTGGAGACAAAGTGTCTTTCTATGGTCTTTAAATTCCAGTGTCCTCTCAACTTTTACCTGGTTTTTGTCCAAATCTTCATTGCACAGCTCAACATTTAAAGGGACTGCTTCTGGTCCAACAATATAACACTGAAGCATTATTTAGCACTAATGTGAAAAAGCAGAAGCAATCACAAGGGGTCACGAGTGTGCTGTTTGTGACTGGGAAAGTCCACACAGGTGTTTTACCATAAAGCAGGGATGCACATATTGGATTTTTTTTGAGATCCGATATTTCTAAAGTCATTTTCTGCCAATAGCAGAAGGTATTAACTTAACTATAATGGCCCCTTTATTTCATGGTGACAGTCTATTTGTGTTAGAAACAGATATGAAGGAAGAAAAACAACATTTTATTCTCCAATAACTGACATTTTTGATTGATAAAAGTTGACATTCAGAGATAATCAACCAGTATGGTACATTTGTGCATTTTGTCAGTATTACAGCAAAAACACGGGATATTTATGGTAAAGCTGTGCATCTTCATTAGTCTCAGGATTTGATTTGATTACAATTATTAAGTTAATGATTCAATTCCATTGGATATCACGATGCAGCACAATGCAGAACAGTGAATATGTCCTCGATTGTCCATATTACTGCACCAGACTTCTTTTAAGATAAAGAAAAAAATACTTGCAATCAGATAATAATATGATAATAATAAATATGAACTCATTTAATTAATTAGAAATGGCTTTTGAGATTAAGTGCAACAAAATGTACTTTCACTGTGAAACCAAAATATAAACATTTCATGGGTCATCTTCCTAAACTTGGTCTTTTCTTCCTCAAAAACAAAACTGATGCAGCAGTCGAGCAGCAGCCTCTGAAAGATTAAATGATTATGGATTGTCTCTGCATTGATGAGTCAATGAAAAGATTATTTTTGACACCTCTAATTTAAGGCCATTTTGTACAGCTAAAACATCTGTTAATTAAATTTAGTGCAAAACTAGAACTGCTGCAATAGCACAAACCACCAAAGAATTTCTAATATTGTTGAGTGAGTTATTGTCCAAAATGTTGAACATCACATCTCGCGCTGTAAACAAGTTCTTTAAAACCCTCCTGGATCCACATCTGGATAGATCACCACCAAAATGTGATCACTCCTCTCCAGCGCCATTACCAACATTTCCTGAAGATGTCATCCATTTCCGAGAGAACTTGTTGAGTTTTAAGTGAAAATGTGGAAAAACCGCTCTACCTCTTAATGGTGACAAATCCTTTAAAAGACTCCTGAATCAGCATATGTATGTGGATCATCCCTAAATTTCTTGTGCCATGAACAACATTCACCAAAAATATAAGCAAAATTCATTTGTGGCTTTTTGCGTTATCTTGCTCTAAGACAAACAGACATATGCCGACACATAACCTTGTTGGCTGAGGTAACGGCGCTCTTTCTGTTACCCCATTAAGGAATGGTAGCATCAAGGTGGTAAACTCAGATGAACATCCCAGTCCATCCCTTGAATCTTCTAATTATTTACCAATGATTGCCAATGATGTTTCAAGCCAAATTTCACATAAAATGTACATCATCAGTCCAGATGTGTGAACTTAACGTTGTAATACAAAGCTGTGTGAGTGTTAACAATCATTTGTTCAGGAAAATCAGAGCTGAATCTGTACCTCATGCCTTCTGTGGACTTGTTCTGATAGTTGCAGTGAAGCTGTGGTGTCCCCAGCATTGCTTCAATGAAGACAGCCAGAAAGCCCAGGGTCTCCACAAACAGCGCAGAGTCCAGGAAGAGGTAGGTGATGTAGGCCGCCACCAGCGTGAAGGCCAGCACGCATTGCAGGTAGTCTACAAAGTGACTCCACGACCAGAAGTGGTTCCAGTCCAAGTCTAAAGGTGCACAACATCAGAAAAATACAAATGAGTTTACAGAAGTGGACATTTTTAAGAAACTTCCCACCCATTAAAGTGTAAAAAAACATCATGTGATGTGCTGCTCCTGTATTTAAAAAAAAAAGGAAGGGTGAGGAGTGAGAGTTGTCCTTAAAAAAAAGAAAAACTGTGATGTTGTTCCTGTATGAGACAAATAGCACTTTGTAGGTTGCATCACATGGTAGAGTCTCACTCTAAAGAGGGGACTCTGGGGAAAAAAGGATGTTCACTTCATCCCAAAATAAAATATATAACACATTTTCAAATGTCAATGTGTTACTATATGCATTAACATCATACGTATCCTGTCTAATTCTAAAGGGAGCTCATTAAAATTATGACGTATGAGACCTGTGGACTTCAACATGTCACAGTAAAGTCTGAGTGAATTTGATCCGGGCTGCACAGTGGTGCCTCACAGCAAGATGGCTGCCAGTTCGACTTCCCAGCCAATACTTTAATTGGTGACTCTAATTTCCTTTGGGTGTGAGCATGTGTGAAAATGGCTGTCTGTCTCTACATGTCGACCCTGTGAACGGCTGGGGACCAGTCCAGGGAGTACCCTGGCTCTTGTCCAGTGTTATTTGGAATTTGCTTCAGCAGCCGTGTGACTCCTATTAGGATGGATGGAGAAATGGATGGATGGATGGACAGATGGATGGATGGATGGACAGATGGATGGAACTGGATCTGAGAAATTTTGGGTTGACCTATACAGGATATTTCAGCTTTTGAACAAGAGGGCCATTTTTACCACATATCTATAATCTCTCTAAATTTAGAACTTCCTGTCTATACTTTTATCGTCGGGTTATTAACTTAATAAAGGGGAAAATTTAATGGTTTGAGTCTTTGTTAGAAGCCTTGCAACCAGTATTTGTTCAAATTGATTTGATTTGTTATTGCAATATTCACAGAAAATCTATTAAAACAAATCTTTGTTTTCTGAAGCTTAATATTCTGTCTCTGCTTTGGCAGATGGTGCAAAGAGAGGAGGAGAGACTGTGTGAAACAATAACTGTATGAAAAACAATAAAAATAACTAAATGATAACGACAAAAGGAAATCAAATGATAGTGTGGAGTGATAGGACCTAAATGTCATATCACAGGGTGTTTTTCATTTATTCAGTTATTTGTTTGTTTTGTTTCCTCAGTGCAGTGATGAGATCATTGCAAAGCAAAAAGGAAAAGTGTATTAAAAAGGACATTTTCCAGATCTACAGCCTCCCCTCACCACCAAAATCAAGTCAATGATTTCACAAACTTGTGCCTGAGTAAAAAAAACACAGATGTTTTTTTCTTCTTTTTAATCAATATCTGATAGTGTACATGCCTCACAGCAAGAAGGTTGCTGGTTCGATTTCCGTGTCGGCCACTGCCTTTCAGTGCGTAGTTTGCATGTTCTTCCTGTGCATGTGTGGGTTTTCTCCAGGTACTCTGGCTGGCTAAGGTTAAGTCTAAGTCTAAGTCACTCTTGGGTATTGGTGTGAGCGTGAATGATCATCTGTCTCTCTATGTGGCCCTGCAATTGGCTAGCGACTGGTTCAGGGTGTGCCCCACCTCTCGCCTAATATCAGCTGGGATAAGCTCCTGCCAACTGCTAAAAGGCCAAAAGTGTTGTAATAGTGTTGTAATTTCTAAATAAAAAAGATTGAAGAAACAAAATTTTAATTTGAAATTCCAAAGGTTGTTCTTGAATTTAAATAAAAGCACTTAATTGAATTAAAAATAAGTGTTTTTTTCAGTTTCAATATACTTTTGATTAAGCTCTGTGATTACTTTGATAAAATAATTTTAATTTTTTACTCTGAAATATATTTTAACATGTGATGTGTAATTTTGTTCAGTTGCAGGATTAATATTTTTAGATTCAAATCCTATCTTTTTGGTTTCAGATTTCTTCTTTTCAATTTCAGATCTTTTTTTTTTCAGTTTAAATATTTTGGCAGTGTTCTGGAAAGGGGGGCGTGGCTTTGACTGAGGAGGGAAATTTCACTTTCAAATTTTATTTCTTCAATTGTTTTTTTTTTTTTGGTTATTTTTTAGATGACAACACTTTTGGCCTGGATTTAGCTCCATAGGTAAGTGAAATAGAAAATGGATGGATGATTTCAGTTGTGGTCTCTTTTATCTGTAACTGATCCAGTGGTTCATTCTCTCCTGAGTTTTGTTAAGCTGTTGTTTGTAAACATAATTTCCTGTTTTGGCTGTTCACACATTTTCAAAATAAAAGCATATGCCCATAGTTACAGATAAGGACTTTAATTGTGATATTTTTTTTTTTTCAAAAGTCTTGTTCATCACTTATGGAGCTTTGTTTTGCTTAAGTTTATTGACATTTTTGTCATCATCAAACTAACAGAGGAGAGGATACACTGTAAACACACACACTGTGTCTATATATTCAGTAATGGTCCATACCAGTACATTGTCACAGCCCTAATTCATCCTCTGTAGAGCCCAAGTAAGTGAAACAAATTGCCTTATCTTTCTGCCCTGGGCCTTTTCAAATCTAGACTGAAAACTTATTTATTTAGGATGACTTTTAATACCCAGTAGTGTGGTGGCACTTTCACTTTTACTTTATTTTATTTTATTCTTTTTTACTGCTTTTTATTGTTCTTATTTATTCCTTTTTATTTACTATCTATTGTTAAGCACTTTGGTTCACAGAAAGGGTTGCTGTAAAGGGCTTTATTAATAAAGAACATTTACATTTACATTTTATCTGATATTTCCAGTTTGCAAGAGGAAATGTAAGCTTGAACACTAGACAAATCACTTACTAAACATATGCAAAAATAATTTGGAATGACATCAGCCATTTGATTGAAATTTTGGAGCTATCTGTTAAAGAGGATGTCAGATAGTGTACAATTAATTCATTTAAAAATCACTTATTATTATTTATACTTCCTTTTATCAATGGCTAAATTAGGTTTGTAAAACAATCAACTGCACACATGCTTTAAACAAAAAACTGAGTCCCTCAGATAAGTAACATCTCATCATTTACATGGTATGTAAAAAGTGTTCATTTAGGAGTAAATTAATCTGGGTTTCATTTTCAGGTGAGTAATTCAGTTAAGAGACAGTGTTCACTCTTTTGTACCTTGCAGTTAAATCACTAAGCTCTCCCAGTATCCTTCTATAGCCGAGGTAATAATAACCTCGGCTATAGAAGGATACTATAGCCGAGGTTATTATAATAACCTCCTATTGTCTACTGTTTTTTCAGGCCTGTTTCTAGTTGGTAAAAAATAAATAAATAGAACAAAAAAAACTGTACTATTGAAAGTTCTTTTTAACTTGCTTCACACTTGTGCTGTGAATATTCACATGGCTCCCACGGTGTACATTTAGAGTATGTTAGTGCCACAAATAGACCATATGAACAGAAAATAACTTTAAAGCAAACAGAGGCTTCAAACTTTAGACTAGGGGCACCCACAAGGTGCCCGTGAGCACCTGGTACCCCGCAGGGACCCAATGTGGTGCTCTCAGGGACATTTTAAAAATAACACAAGCGCCCACCACAGAACTAAAAATGAATAGACATTTTTAAAATTCAAATGTATGTTTTGCAAATAGATCACATGTGATAGCTACAAAAATAACAAACGTAACATGTGCATTAGATTTTAAAACCACTTAACTTTCCTGAACTTTGACCTGTATGGGGTCAAAGTTCACTTTGATGCTGACACAAACATAAATAACTGAAGATGCATGTAAGTATATTGTTCTCATATAATGCAGTTATCTGTGGTAAAAATTATTGTTGGGAATAATTAAAAGTAAAAAAGTAAACATACAGTGTCATATGTAGCCTATCAAATGCATAATATATATATATTTTCCCTTAAATTATAATATTTTTATTATTTAAGAACATTAAATCAAGCAAGTAGCCCTCCATAACACTCCTTTTCTTTAGGGTAGCTCTCAGGTGCAAAAAGGTTGGTGATCCCTGCTCTAGAGGTTTGTGGGACACAGATGGGTCTATGTTAGAAGAAAATATGATCCTAAAATGTAGTCCTAAGGAAGACTACATCAGCCCAGGTTATTTACATTCCTTGTTGTAGGCATTTATCTGAAAACCCATTCAAAATCCCCACAGAATTTGAGACAAGGGAAATGGTAGATCTGAAATGTTCACTCGCCTTCATGTTTTAGGATTTAATACCACAACAACCCGAGCTGCCTAATTCCTATTGGGAAGAAATGGTCCATAAGAAATATAAGTGATAAAACTTTCCAACCTAAACGTGTGAAATAAGCCCTTTTCATGCCGATACTTAACTTTTTAGGCTGATATCAGCTGATCCCGGTAATGTCATGCATCACTAATTGTAATCTGTTGTTTATTTCAGATACATTCAGAATTTGTAGGATTGAAAGTACATTAAAAATTGATAATATTTGCTTTTTTACAAAACAATCTGGACTTTATTTAAGTGGCAGCTTTCATATGTAAAAATGTAGGCTGATGAAAATATTGATCTAATTTCAGGGTCTTGTTTGTAATTTTAATGCTTTGCGTTAATGCGCGACAACACTAGTTCAAACGATAAACAATATTACTTTAAGAAGTATGAAAATGCTGGGAATTATTCATTCAATCAACATTCACTATATTGATATGAATACCACTGTCCTCCGCAGTATCTCCTTCAGAAAGTATCAATATTATGCCTAGCTCTGCATGGTACCAATGGCTTAGTTTGAGTTGTGGATACTGTTGAATGATTTAAACCTTGTTTTCTGTCACAACACCTCTGGTGAATTTATTCTCCAAACAAAATGATGGCCAGTAGATTCAGAGCACAACACCCCTCAGCCACAGAGCCAATACTAATGGCACCATGAGACTATTCTCAGGGCTGCACACTAAAGCGTGGACTGCCTCAGGTATCACTTTATCCACAGCTGATGAGGAAACAGGGACGTTAAGCACAGGGAGAACCCTCTCTAATTTCTTCGACACACATAACATTTTGTTACAGCGCAGGGCGGAGAAAGGAGGACACATGTGGCTGCTGGTTAAATGTCTGAGCAGAGGACAGGGGAAGATTTTATCATGAAAATCTAATTATGGCTGAAAGCGGAAGATGTTTCTGCGCTGCTGTATCTTAAATGGGATTTCCAAGAGCCTCAGAGAAATAAAGCTGATTTGTTTAATCACAGCTGAAGGAGGCTCTTTTATCTATGAGGCACATCTCAGCACTCAGAGGAGGCCCGCTGGACAGGCCCGCAGAGGGTCCCAAGGAAGGCCCACACACTCAATTAGAAGAAATCAGAAAAGAGAAGAAAGGAAAAATATTGGTATCTTCAGAATAACTTTACCATTTGGTACAAAAATGGAACAAAGCTCTCATTTTTTATCAAAAAGAGACACAAACAGTATAATGATTTTGGCTTAAAGTTACCATGACACAAAATATTGTCTCAAAAGGAGCAAGAAAATATCCCCTACACCATAAACCAACACCATCGGCCTGAACCGTTGACACAAGGCAGGATGGATCGATGCTTTTATGTTGCTTACACCAAATTCCGACCCTACCATCTGAATGTCACTGGAAAAAATGAGTCCTATCAGACCAGACGACAGTGAAGTCTTATATTGTCCAACTGCAGCCTCAGTTTCCAGTTCTTAGCTGGCAGGAGTGGCACCCAGTGTGGTCTTCAGACACTGTAGCCCACTTGCTTCATGATTTGATGTGTTTATTGAGAAATAGTTTTCTGTTTATCTTAGTTTTAGGGCATGCTTATTTTGAGTGTTGTCTTTCTATTATCTCGAATCACTTTGACCATTCTTCTTTGACCTCTCAACTGGGTATTTTTGCCAAAAGAACTGCTGTTTGCTGGACACTCTCTCTCTTTTGGACCATTTGGTCTATTTGCTGTAAACTGGGAAAATCCCAGATCAGCCATTTCTAAAAAAAACAGACCATTGTATACATACATAAACATACACACGGACAAAATTGTTGGTATCCTTCCGTTAAAGAAAGAAAAACCCACAATGGTCACTGAAATAACTTGAAACTGACAAAAGCAATAATAAATAAAAAAAATACTGAATTAACAAATGAAAATCAGACACTGCTTTTGAATTGTGGTTCAACAGAATCGTTTTAAAAAACAAAATAAACTAAATTAAAAAGTGCTGTCAAAATTAACACTGATCTGGAGTCTGGAAATGATGGACTGGCCAAGTCAAAGACCAGATCTGAATCCTGCTGAACACATTTAGGATAAAGCAGATTCAAAGGTTGATCGCACAAAAGTTTGATCTAAAGCAAGTCTGTGGAAAAAGCTGGAAACTGTTAACTCAAAAACAAAAGAAGTTGAAAAGAACATTAAGACAATGCAGCACCAATGAAGCTATTATTAAGGCCAAAGGAGGTCAAACAAAATATAAAGTTGAAAAAGGACTTTTTAGTTGTTTCAGTTTGTTATTTGTCAAATAAATAACAATAACATGTTTAGTTTTACACAAGGTTTTTGAAGGGTTTCTAAAATATTAACGTTTTCTAGTTTTTATGACAGGGAGTCTAGTAAATATATTAAGTCATGTGTCTCTTTGTAAAACCATGTTTCTGCCTCCTCCCACCTTGCCATCTATGGTGCAGCCCTACAACTGCAGACAAAAATCATCATAAAACAGAATAAACCAGGTCAGAGCCTTCTGTGAAACCGCATCTCCATACACAAAGATTTCCTTACAGCTATGTGGGATGGCAACACAAAGTAGTGTTGAACAAAAGATAAGGAAACGTCCTCTAACATGTACAACAGGGCATGTTTCATTGTGTCCTCTGCTTAATCAGCACTGAGAATATCCTTCAAGGACTTCTGTGTGCATTCTGTTTTACAGTGTTCACTCTGTAGGTGTTGTGGCTGCTGATTCCTGGTGTGGTTTTAAAAGCCTTGTTGGCAGCAGAGCCAGATGACTGTGAATCTGGGCCAACAAAGACCGGGCTGGTGCTGCTTGATAACAGCCAAATCCAGAAAGAGGCATTGAGAGGCGAAAGAGCAGCGCTTTACACCTGCTTCACTATTAGCATGTACAGTAAGGTGTTACATTAAAAACAACACAAACATATGATTCAAACCCTAAAAGCTCACAAACAAAAAACCGTGTTTGTCTAATTTCTAGTCAAAATACCCAAATACACTTTTTCTGAGCCTCAATTACCAAACATGAACATCTTATGTCTTAAAGTGTTTCTGCTAATTCTACAGGAACAGCAAAGAGGTTATTGAGGGGAAAGCGTGTTTTTTATTTATTATAATTTCTTTATTTCCTTTTCACCAATACTGTTTTTCATGAGATCATTCTTTGTGCAGTTAATGATAAAACATTTTAGAAAAAAAAACATTAAAAAATAATGACATAAGTTTATATGAATCAAAAAATGTAACCTAATGTAACTGTAGTTCGAAAAGATGCTGCTATATTAACTAGCACCAGCCCTCTCCAACTTATAATGATTACAGTTGTTACTGTTCATATTAGATTGATCTCTCTATCGGTGGTTGTTATTGATCCATAATGAATAACTTTACAACCATTTAGACACGAGGACCCTCTTGAAAATGAGATGCCACATTTCACGGGGCTAACCTCGAATACATCTATATTCAGTAGAGACAAATATGATGAGGACAGATTTATGATCCGGGCGCTCATACATTTTTTTAAAATCATGTATTTTTATTTTAGTCCCTTTGTCTCTGCCCACCTCTGTACTCCTGCCTGCTGACACTGGAAACACAGCTTCAGTGGTTGGCTGTTCAACACACGTGCCAAGGTTTGCTGCTACCAATCGTGGCAGACCCAGGGGACGAGTTTGTCTTCAACCTGCTCTACTGTAAAGTTTCATGAGATAACACTTGTTATGATTTGGCGCTATACTAATAAAGATTGACTGATTGATTGATTTGCTTTTTAGTCACAGCAAACAGTTGTTATACCTTTTTATAAAATTCTGACAAAACAAATTTGACCACCAAACAACTATAACTTTCAAAACTTTAAGACCAAAAATAAAATTTTTGTTTCTCTAAATTACCTTTGAACACATCATTGTGATACTTTACTCCCAAATCTAATCCTCCCTTTTCTGACCTGTGGTTGAACACATCATAATGTGGCCATTACCATCTGCTTATTATGGGTCATTAAGTTTGTTTCTATCGGAATCCTGCTGATCTCAGCAAGGACTTCATCCTTTTGTCTGCAGTATGAAAGGATCAATTCTTTCACAAGTACTGTTTTAGTATTAAGACATGTCTGATCGGTCTCCACAGCCACATAACATGGAAAGTGACACTGCCTTGGCATGGAGAGAGAGAAAAAAGACTGAAAACATTCTGGAGGACTTTACAGAAAAAACATTTTGTTTTAGGATGGTTACATGGTATCGGCATTATAGTGAAGTAATCAACACCAAAAGAATATTTGTAAAATAACTGATACTTTGATACCTGATATTGATACTCCCATTCGTAATCAGCGATAATGAGTTCAGAAATGTTGGCATATCGGATACCACGAATGTCCAATGTGAAAAAAGGCATAAATAATAAAACAAGATAAAAAAAAACACATAACCTAGTTTATTTTCTAACTACCAGCTGTTAGGAAATTGGGAGAGGGGGAGCGATACCTCATGAATTTCATCTGAAGTAAAATCTAAAAAAAAAAAAAACAAAAAACCATCTTGCAACTTTGTTTGGAGGCACAGGATTTCCACAGAACAGGCAACCTTTTTTAAGAAGACTGTTTTAATTATTTGTGCTGTTCTCATCTCAGCCTCATGTTTTACTAATTACACTCCTTCATGCTGCTGCTGTGCCGTCACCATCTCTTAATCCTGCGTGTGCTTACTTAAAAAGACACGCAAATCACCCTCATATGGCAAGAAGCAGAAGATGTAAAACACAATGTCTTTACTGCAGATCAGTGAGTCACACTATTTAACCCTGACCGCTGAAGACTGTTTATCAGAGCTGTTCCTCAGCCATCCCCTGCCTTCCATCCTCTCATGCTGTACCCCTCGTGTACCCGCGGGCACTCTCCTCCTCCTCTTTAATCCCCGTGCTGTGCAGCAGCCGTGGCAGCGCTGTGTGGGAACAGACTGGAGCTGCATACAATAGACTGCCTGTGGTGGCCAAACATCTTGTGCACGGCTCAGTTTGAAGTCCCACAGAGTTGCGGTGCGTGTGTAGGCAGACTCAGGTCATAGTCTGTGATTTCAATCCCTGTTTACTGATGCTATGCTGCCAACTTGAGTTAGGGCTCGGAGAAGTCTGCGTGTGGCTGTCAGTCAAAAGCACGCCATGGAGGAGGCAGGGAAATGATAGTGCGAGGCAGCTAGCAGCCTCCAAAATGGAAGTTTGGGTTTTGACAAGATTTTTTTAAGAATTCTGACCGATAGCATTTTTTTTTTTTTTTTTTGACATTGGCTAATAAGCTTCCACTGCCAAGCTCTCTGCGCTGACAGTGAGCAGAGTTGCCAGGTCCGCTCAATATAAGCAACTTTGGGCTTCTTTTTTTGGGCTTGTTGTGCTCCAAAACCCAGGAGGGATCTGATGTACACTCTACAATCAATATAAACTCAATTCAGAGGTTATACAAATTATTTTCTCCCACTCTAAACACAAATGTAAAGTTTACTGTAAAAAGAGGGGCAAAATTGATGTTTCCCCCAAAAATAAACCCTAATAGCCAGAAATTAAATTATTTCTAATGTAGGTATTACTGTTTTCACCATAATAAAGCTGTAGAGGATCAACATAAAACTTAGATAAAGCCTGACCATTAGGGCTGAAAGATTTATCAATTTCGGATCGAAATCACAATTTCAGACAACGCAATCATGATTGCCAAAGCTGCAATTTTTTGCAACGCTCCTGACTGATCCAGGATCTGTTGTGTCAGTTATTTTACTCATACTATTTAATGAATTTGCAGGCTATTTGCATTTAAAAATGGCGTACAAATGAAGAGTTTACTTATAACCGGGAATCAGCTCTCATTGTTCACTTAATAGAGCAGTTCAAAAGAGTCGACTTGTTTGTGAACGTCACATCTCCACCGTGGGAGTGGAGTAAGAAGGTCAACAACACAAAGCCTCTGTTTAAGTGTAGAAGTTGGAGTATCCCTTAAATAATGAAAACAGATTCTTTATCCTCAATATTAGATGATGAATAATGTGTTAGGTGCTTTTTTATCATTGATTTCCTCACTGTTGTCTATACTGTAAACATAGTGAATACTGCACTGAAGCTTGATTTGAAGAAAATCATGGATCGAATTGAAATTGCAATATCTGCCAGGAAAATCACATTTAGATTGTTAGATCTTAAAATCGTTCAGCCCTACTGACTATGTTCGTTTGGTTACAAAATCAAGCTTAGACAGACTGTTTAGTGATAACAGAGTTATAAATAACAGTAGCTCCTCCCTTCACTTCTGTATAAAGAAAAGGATGCTCCACTTCAAAACAAAAGGATGTTGAAGAAGTAAATTAAGAGCCAAGTAAGAAAAAATGTCACTGTGAATTTGAAATGTAATGTAGAAGAAAATCAACACACTTTATGATTTATCTTAAAAACAAAAAAGTAATAAATCACATTGGAAAAAAACCCAGCTGGACTTCCATTGTTTTGGGCTTGTTTTTATCAACTTGGTTGCTTATTTCTTTCTTAATCTGGCAACACTGACAGCAAGGCTAAATGCTGTGGCTCCACTATTAAGGGAGTGAAGCAAAAAGTTAAGCCTCCATCTGCCCTGAGGAAGAGGAACACTGCTCCTACAGGATAAAGTGATTTATTCTGAGCTGACAGAGCCACTGAAGCAACAGGTACAGACCCCCATGGGAGCAGCATGAGCAATGAGCCACAACAAAACATGAGAAAGAAATGGAATCACTTACTATATTGCTGTGTGGTCGTGTAACATAATCAGACCAATGTCTCTGCTGGGGGAGGATCACACAATCATTGTGACACGATCAAGACAACTGCAGATGATATTAAAGTTTTACTGATTGATTTCAAAGAGCACAGACCTATATTTGTGGGGGAAAATGTGATTTTTCTTCTTCTTTTGATGACCAAAGTCTGAAATCTTTTGTAACATCTAATTGTTTGTATGTGTGATGCTCAAACTCCTACTCCCAAATGGGGGTGGACAATACAACCCCCAAAAATTATGACCATTCTCCCCCCATTTTGACATTTTAACATGTTTTATTTAATCCTATGTTTAAGCTTTGTTTGCGATAGCATTCTTACCAAACAACCTTTTATTATTTATCTCAATCTATTTATTTATTTTTATTCTATTACGTATATTCTGGTATATTTTTGCACTTTTATCTCCAGTGCTTTCTCATTTTGAACTTAGGAAGGTGTTTCCACAGTTCCTTGCTCACACACAGTTCTGTTAAATGAAGGTCTTTGATTATGTTTTGAATTTATTTTTCATTATTTCTTCATTTTATTTATTTCTTCATTTAGCTTAATTTGTCTTTGTTCTTATTATTGTTTTTTAAGTTTTTTTTGCACATACTTTCTCCTATTTGTTCTCAGTTTATGTAAATTGCTTTGTGCTGCATAAAATATGATGACTAATTGATTGACTGACTGATTGATTGATTGATTGATTGATTGCTTGAAAATTATATCACATATCAAGAACTGAGTGGCACGGTTCTGCAGCTGGTAGCGCACATGCCCCACAACAAGAAGGTGGCCAGTTTGATCCCTGGCTGGGCCTTTCCATGTGAGGTTTTCATGTTCTCGCTGTGAATGACTGGGTTTTCTCCGGGCACTCCAGCTTCCTCCCACAGGCCAAAAACATGCTCATTAGTGACTGGCGACTCCAAATTGTCCTTAGCTTTAAGTGTGAGTGACCGGTTGCCTGTCTCTCTATGTGGCCCTGCGATTGGCTGGTGTCCAGTCCAGGGTGTACCCCCCCTCTTGTCCTGTGTCAGCTGGGAAAGGCTCCAGCTCTCTGTGACCCAGAAAGGGATAAGTGGCATAGATAATGGATGGATATCAAGAATAGCGCTGTGCTTTCTCAAACCATCAACAATGTAGGCAATAGAGAAATGCTCTACCATGATATCATTAATGCACTACATGCAACTTTTTTGTGCTGCTTCGTGCATTTGGCTTCTACTGACAACTTGTTATGTTTTTGTGAATTGCACCATGGATGATATTACCAAAGGTGTATTTTACCAAAGGTAAAGCTGTCATAGCCTTTTGCAGGCCTACCTTTCACCACTATCACCCGAGTCAGCTGGTTATTCAGTCCAAGATGACATTGAGGAAGAGGAGAATAGTAAGGACAAACAGATGCTTCATAGCGAATAACCAAGCCAACAGCAGTGCTAGAGAAATCTAGGCACAGGCTCATGCCTGCAATGGAGCCGAGGCGTCAGAATGATATTACAGTTCTAATATGTGCGCATCTGGTGATGCTGGCCCCCTCCACTTTAAAACACTGAGAAGGTGTTTTTGTTTACTGGGTGCAAAAAAAAAACAAGCCCAACTAAGGATTAACCTGACACACCAGACAGACCATTCAGTATATTTTGCTGGTCCATCTGGCAAAGGCTTATAGAAAGGGTTTGAGAAGGGGAAGAACTTTTCAGACTTTTTCCTGTCTGGCAAGTGATTGGTAACCTTGTAGAGCAGATGGTCCTGCCTGATTTATCGTCTGAAATCATGCAGCTCCATCTTGCCAAGCTCCAATCCCTTACAACTTCACTCTGCTAAAAGCTGAACAACCCAATCAGGGGAGAGAGGTGGGAGCTGCAGATAAGTCTGTGGCAATATCTGTGGTTTTATAAGAAATGGACTCAATTTCTTCTTTAAAAGAAGAGCAAAGAAAGTCATGTAAAGCTTTTCTTCCGGCAAACCATGTTTTTGCTCTTCTCCTGATCGGTTTCGGTAAGAGTTTGATCTACCGACTGGCTCCTGTGGTCATGAAAAAGATGGGAAGGACACAAAACCCCATGGTGATAATCATGTCTCCGCTGGTTGTCCTCATGGCTGATCAAATCAGAATAACTGGGAAGCTGAGACAGAATGTGGAAATCCTCCGTGGATGAGGCCCGTTAGTCTATGGTAGTCATGGTTACTCAGCGATACCTGGCAAAATATGCTCTCCTCAGATGTTTACCAGGAGAACTTGGTGGGGATTGTCTTTGACGAGGTTCATGTCACATATAAGCAGTACAGTAGTAGTAAGTAGTACGTCATACTGTGGCTTTATATGGATTGGTCTGTGATGAGTGTGACTGGCAGAACAATCGTCCAATCACCAGCTGCAGTTGTTTTTAAAGGTTCTGCCCTCTGAAAACATTTTCTATGGGCTCTTCTCCAGATGGACCAGTGAAATATTTCTGTGACAGATATATGGAACTGTCCGTCTGGCGTGTCAGGTTAAAGCTTGGTCTACGATTTGGAAGCTTGGTACATCTTAATAACACCGTTTATAAGGCTGTTATGGCCCTATGGTCCGATCTACGCAATATAAAGACCAAAAAGAATGAAAAAAATCCATTCAGTATATCTGCTGCAAAGCGGCATAATAGTTGACCAATCCGAACAAACAAAAAGTTTCGAGGAAAAGGCTGAAGTAAGGAAGAAATATGAGCAATACAGGTCCCAACGGAGACTCAACATTGGAGAATCTTACGACCGGTGGAAAAAGCTGCAGAATGATTTGGGACTGAAAACTGACGCTGAGACAGCCGAATTTCTGTTGAACAGGTAATAACTTTGTTTACTACAGTGGGAGATGTCTGCTGAATAACTCTGGTTAGTCTGTTTCTATACTGGCTAATGACTGAACGTTGTTGGTCGGAACAGGTAGGCTCTGTCAATAGATTTTAGCATAAGTCAGCCATGCATCGTTAGCATTGTAAACTGAGCTGGTGAAGACATGCCGAGAAAGGTAAATCCTGATCGGCTAACAGTGGCGACGCCAGACCCGCTTCGCCGCCGGTCCAATTGAAATGGCTACCACTGTGTGTTACAAGGGTGATGACTGTCGTGTTTGTTACTTTCAGCTATGAGCAATCTCAAGTTGTTGTTGCTGCTGATATTTTCTGCCGGCCGGCTTCGTGCTCTATCGGAGGGGGCGTGTTGTTAGGAGGCAACACGAGCTGGGGGGCGGGATCTTGGAACACGAAGGGGAGGGGTGAGTGAAGGGGGGGCAGGCTGCGTTTTTCAAATCTGTCTTAAAACTGGTTTGCAGATCGTAGACCATAGCTTTAAGTGATTGGATGATCATTGCATCAGTCATATTCACTAGATGAGTGCTACTGTCACAGTGTAAAATACAAAAACAGGAGCCACTACATAGAGCAAACTCACCAAAACAAAAGCACTGTGGGTTAGTGTAATAGTACACTTGGTCCATGCTGGTGAAACAGCCAGGGTGAAACTTTAAGACTTTATTTTCTTGTTAAGAAAGTGACCCTGAAGTAAAGTGTACTGAGGACTGAAAGTTTGTAGAGGACGAGCCTTTTCCTCCAAGTTTCTTGACAGATTTATTTCATGAGTGGTTTGCCGCTGCAATACCAAAAACGAATAACAGGATTAAACTGAGCTGAAAGTGACGAAAACTGTGATGGAGCAGACAGAGCTGGAAACAAACAGGCTCTCACCCCTGGAGTCGGAAACCACAGATGCTCCAAAGTTTGCATACAGAATTTGTAATCCTGATGCAGGGCCCTGTTTGATGGAAGCTTGCTGACACATTTTCATTTACATGCTGCTGGAGATTTTGAAAATTGCTGTCAGAGCACTCGATTGTAAAAAAGCGTAATTTTGGCACAGGCAGACATGGGAACTTTTTTAACTCCCATCAAACTCTCCAAACAAACGCCTCATCCTACGGCATCCTTCCAAAACTTTCTACCCCCATCTGAGTGATCGCCAACATCCTAGATTCTGACAGAGCCAGATGATCTGATCTCTTAATCTCCTTAAAAAAATCACAGTCTGCAGTCTTCCTTATGAATCACAGTGAGCTCTTGTTTAAAATAATAAAACTACACGACCTTCAACAAAGGAACAAACTGTGCGGCACAGCTGCAGCGAGGTTTGTCATTATGCTTGAGGCACCT
Organism: Cetoscarus ocellatus; assembly: GCA_037902135.1. Classification (NCBI taxonomy): domain Eukaryota; kingdom Metazoa; phylum Chordata; class Actinopteri; order Labriformes; family Labridae; genus Cetoscarus; species Cetoscarus ocellatus. The sequence goes on along the minus strand of JBAMNC010000100.1, from coordinate 480,410 downwards.
CAGGCAGTTCCTGAACCCGTAGTGCTCTTACTTACAAGATGTTTATCACCCATACAGAATTATGCATTGTGAAGTTCAGTGTCGACTGTTCACAGCTTTTTGTACCTGTCAGAAGAAAAAAGTCTTATGTGGGCATCACAGGAAGCTCCATTAAATGTCAGCCACCTGGTGCTTTTCTGTCTGAGTATGAAACCTCCAGCTGTTTGACGGAAGTGGCTGGTGTGATAATGACACTATGCTGCTTTGAGAACAAATATGTGCAAAGATGACGGCTCGGAGGGACATAGAGAGAACAAAATGAGCAATCAGAGAAATACACAGGTTGACAGTTTGTCCTGCTGACTAAACACAATGGTGAGTCGCCGAAGAAAGCTTTAAATGAAGCTGGTCTATATTACACCTGCACACCAACGGTGGGAAGTATTGGCTAAATGGACTATAAGGGTTCTATATATAACTTCTCTATTGCTGTGTTAGCCAGGACTCTAACCCCCTGTTGCTGCAGGCCTCTAAATTGGTGGTTATTACCGGCCTCAGAGCCCATTTGAACCCATTCAATGGGTAAATGCAACTAAAAATGTCAAAATAAAATTCAACCACTCAAAAGTCTTTAAGTTTGGGCCTTAAATAGAACAAGCAGATGGCTTGAAGAAACAGGAAAAGTGTTTGAATGTTAAACCTAGATCCACAGCGAGTGTCTTTGGGACCATTTCTTGCAAATACGTTTTACTTGTGCAGCAGCAGAGCATGCATATTTTCATCTTTCATCTTTCATTTCTGTGAACATGTTATTAAGCTGGGGCTTTCAGACTGCCAGAGTGAGCTGTATGCCTCACACGCATCTCCTGCTCCGAAAATCTTGTGAAAAAATGCTTGCTTGAGTACTGGCATGTCTTAAACAGCACAGACAGGGAAATGAGAAAGAGAGAGTCACATTTACCTTAATCCAGCAGGTATCAGCAGCATTAGAATATTTCACAGAAAAGATATAAACCACCTGTTAAACCCTAGCCTCTTTTTAAGCCTTCTGCTCGAAAATTACATGCCCATAAAGAAAAGAGTATGTCTCTGCAACTACAAGGTCTATTTCAATAATTTTGGTGCCATAATAAAGGGAACACTTGTGAAATTTGTTCAGATGTGTAAATATCAGTATGTATGTTACTGGGTCAGAGTAAATGAAGATGGCACACAGCTTAAATGAAAGATTTCATTTTCGCTTAAAAAAAAATTACACTTTCATAGTGAATATCCCTTTGGAATGACGCAGTTGCAGCTTTAAATCTCTAAAAGTGAATAAAAAATTTGTGAATATTACCTCTGCCAAAGTTAATTCTGATTGAGTGAAGCACAGCAAAATTAGAGAGGGAAGAGTATAGATTGGTCAGGTGAAATCAATGAATAAAAGCAAAATCTGACAATGCAATCTGTAAAAATGCATATGCAGCACTTCCTCCATGGAATAACCTATGTTGGATCGTTGTCCTGACATTTTTTACTCAAAAATGCCTCCAAAGAAGTAAAAAAACTGTGTTAATTGAGGTCTGAAATGTCAGTTGAGGTCTACTGCTTACACAGACTGTAAGATATGCAGGGCAATATCTCGCAGTTGATTGGTCGATTTATGTGATTGACACCTCTATCAAACTGTCAGAGCCAATAGAATTTAGGGGCAGTACTGAAATCCACACTAAAAACACTGTTGGCCAACCACAAGCAAGCAAAGGCATTGTGATCCAATTAAATCCTGCTGCATCCTCCCCTTATAAAACCCTCCCCCCATGCAAATGATCATGGGAATTGTAGTTCCTGAGTGTCCAAACAAACATGGAGGCGTAGTGCCATCGTAATCCAGCGTTTATTGTTCTCAAATGCAATGTTTCATCACAAAACAGCAAAGGTAAGACCGATTATTTGTTTCCCGCTGTCCAGAAGTGATTTTTTTCCTGTTGTCTTGAAAGTGGGGCCTTGGGGTTCATTACACTTCCTGTCTGTGCTCCTCAAAGTTAAAGCTCTGTTTGCCTCCTCTGTGGAGAAACTCTCCTTGTTTGTACAGAATGCTTTCATTCTGCAGTTTCCCCAGATCAATTATTCAATGCATCAAGTCACTTGTGGGGGGGATTTGTTTTGGTTCCTCCTGAACTTTATGTAGATGTTTATTATAGAGTGGTGCAGGAATGAGTCCAAAAACGCAGAAGTGAGTAAGCATGTAGCACTTCCTGGTTCTCATGTTCAAAACTAAATGGGATTTAGAATACTGGTGTCGGATAAATGCCTGAAATAAAATTGGGATGAGCACACACATGAGATTTTAATGTTTGATAGGAAATAATAAAATGCATCTGATGGCTTGTTTTTGAATATTATATCGTTGTGTTTAAGCGTTTAATGTTTGTTCACTAACTGCTTATGAGGGCTACAAAAATGGCCGGGGAACCAGCAGCAAGCATAGCTGATTATTTTAATAATCAATTATTCATACACTATTGCCACAGCCATCAGGACCAACTTGATCAAGTCGTTCAGTTACGAGGAAATTCTCAAAGTAGTGCATGCAGCAAGACCCTATACATTGGAAATATTGTAGTTGCTTCTAAGTCGAACCACCATGCCGTACGTCCATAGCAGCTTAAAAATATTTTTTCAGCTTTGCTGATTAGGTATAAGCTTAAAAAAAATAGAAAAAGTGGGTTAGTTTGTGAAGATTATCACAAAGAACAGAAAATGTAAGTTTGGTAATATTTTATCCTTCACAGAGTTTATTATCAGCTATAATCCTTTCAGTGGGCTTGCAGTCAAGGGAACCAGCTAATGCTAACTCCCACATTGGCCTAGAAAAATATGTCATGCCTGCACCACTCTATAGCGGTTCAGTTTATGGAGATATGGAGCCGTGACAGCAGGGAGATGCATGCTTATTTAAGTCAGTGCTCCTCTCAACTCTTTCCTCGATGCTGTTGATATGCTTTACTGAAGTAAGGATATAAACTGTGATCATGGCTCTGCTTCTCTGTCCACCATATAAGGAACAATGACTTCTGCTGTGTATTTTTGATGTTGTGTCCAGTATCAGCAACCCCTCAGCCCCACTCCACCACTTCTCCTGCAGAGAGGAGCAAGTGAGAACAACCATATCAGGAAAAACCTGGACATTATCCTGATAATGGCAGGGCTGCATGTATGAAAAGGGCTGAAGAAAAAAAACTAATGATGAATAAAGTCTGCTTTAGAAGTAAAAACGTTTTACAGAATTAAGTTTGGTGTATCAGTTTAACCAGTTACCATGTAAATAAGTGACTTTACGTTATTAGCTTCTGACGGTAAATCCATAGTGCAGGGTAGGACTGGGCAACATATCGACTAAATCGATTAATTAAAAAAAATTTCTGCAGAAGATTTAAAATGAAAAATCAAGATTTTTTTTTCTCAACTTAAACTTAGGGTCCGTCCCAATTGACCCCTACGCCCTCATCTTATCCCTTAGCCCTTGGTTTTGTGCATTCACGTCTAGTGAAGGGGTGTCCCAATTCTCTGTAGGGCTAAGGGGAAGGGCTAAGACGAAGGGCTACACAGCCCTTGAAACGAAGACAGACCGAGACCTCACTTGAAACGAAGGGGTATTTGAATTTCCCATAATACACCGCGCCCGCTGACAAGAAGGCAGAGCGGAGACCGAAGGAAGCGTATAATTATAAGTAATTATTAAATCATCAAGTAAATATTAATCATGTTTTGAATTGTTGGTACGGGTGTTGTTGCATCTGCCTACGTCACAGCCAGCGAGCGGCTCTGGGTGACGACGTAATAGGAATCAAGTGACGTCTCGTTTCTTAGGAGCGCGTTTTCACCCCTTCCTCTTAGCCCTCAAAACAGAGGGCCAAGGGGAAATGGTAAGATGAAGGGGAAAGGCTAAGGGGTACAATTGGGATTTACCCTTACTCCATCCATAAGTTGTTGCAATGTTTGAAAATATAATTACTAAAGATGTACAGTTTTCATGATGGTAGGCCTTTTTAGGTTTTGCACAAGCACATGTTTAGGCTTTGTTTTTGTTTCTTAACTGAGATTAAATATTAATCAGATGTCATGTCAATATACTGTGAAAATAGCTCATCTTTCAGTGTTTATGTAGACAGGCCTCGCTACGTTCAAACCACATAATCAACATTTTATGACAAAATTACAGCATGCATTTTAACTATAAGAGGGATTGTCTGTTTAGATTTGGAACATAATTTGATAACATAAGAACAAAACTTGAGTTAAGTAATTTTGTGTCACTTACAGGTTTTTTTTTTTTGAGAGGGGAAAAAAAAAAATACTTAAATCGTAAATCGAGTTTTGTGGAAAATATTGGGGATTTATTTTTAGGTCATATCGCCCAGTCCTAGTACAGAGAGTATTAAGGTTAAAAAAATGATAAAATACTTCACAGAGAGCCACTCTGTCTTTTCTGGTGTTTTAACAACAACTGAAAGTCATCAGTTAACACAGTCACACGTTAAACCATAACACCAAGACAGTTACAACAATGGACAAAGCAGACAGAAGTGATGATGTGGTCTGACCATTGATTATCAGTTGCCTAAACATATCTGATCAGATCACTGATTCATGGTGTTAATTTTCTTACTTTTCTTATAATTAGTGTAACTACTGACATGTTTCTAGTTAACTCCCCAAACACTAGGGTGCTTAAATAGCATGGCTTTCAGTCTCATTGTCCTCTGGTTGTATCCTCTAGTAACACAAGTCACATATGAGATCATTCATGACACCGGTGGGTACAAACTGAAACACAAGGACAAAAGAAAGCATTATTCCTGGTTATATTTTTTTCAGACACATATTGTGACTCACTGAAAACAGTTCCATGACCCACCAGCTGAGAACCACTGATGCTGTTAGACTAATTATTCCACAGCTTTTTCTCACTTTGACTCCCCCCCTCCCTCCACCTGTGTGTTTTCATGTGTCTGTCAACAGCAGACAACTACACGCTCACGCCTGATATTTCCATTAACTGATCAATGAGCAGGCACACACCCGCAAAGCTGCGATCAAAGAACACGGGTCCCTGTCAGTTCTAATGATGCTTGGCAGAGCTCACTGATCGATGACTGCTTGCAGAGGCTTAGGGGCTCTGGCCCGCTTCAACCTGTGGCTGAAAGCAGCTGATGGCCGAGGACAGAAACAGACAAACAAGCTTAACCACAAAAGCCACCATGTTGATGAAAGATGCTCCTGTTTCTCTTAAAATGATTGAAAACATCCAGGGATTAGAGGGGGTTCAGTGGCTCATCGTATGGCAGGACATCTACTGTCCCAAGAGGAAAATGTTCAAGACAAAGTTGCCAGGTCTGCTTATTATAAGCGACTTTGGGCTTATAATATTGTCAGATGCAGGTTAATATTTTAGGGCTTGTTCCAAAAGTGCAGTTGATCAGTTGGACTTGTTGTGCTCTCAAACCCAGGAGGGATCTGAAACACACTCTACTACCAATATAAACTCAATTCAGAAGTTACACAAACTATTTTCTCCCACTCCAAACACAAATGTAAATTTGACTGTAAAAAGAGGGGCAAAATGATGTTTCCACCAAAAATAAATCCATACAGCCAGAATTACATTTATTTCTAATGTCACTTTACTGTTTTCACCATAATAACGCTGTAGAGGATCAACATAAAACTTTGATAAAAGCCTGACTATGTCTGTTTGGTTACAAAAATCAAGCTTAGACAGACTGTTAAGTGATAACAGAGTTATAAATAACAGTAGCCACGCCCTACATTTCTGTATAGAGAAAAGGATACTGAATAAGTAAATTAGGAAACAAATAAGAAAAAATGTCACTGTGAAATTGAAATGTGATGTAGATGATAATCAAAACATGCTTTATGTAAATTTCTCTTTTTAAAAAAATAAGTAACATATCACATTAGAAAAGAATAGCTGGAGGTTGCTTGTTTTGGGCTTGTTTATCGACCTGGTTGCTTATTTCAGTCGAAAAATCTGGCAACACTGGTTAGAGCACACTGAGCCAAGTGCACGCAGTGTTACACAAATGACAGTATTATTCTGCCATCTAGTGGACAGTTGAGGAAGGACAACCACTTCATGCTGGCAGTGCTGGTCTCCGCACAGTGCACTAACGGGTAGTTTGAAAGCTTTAACATATAATCTACGAAAGTTTGATAACACAACACGAGGGCAGTCATATCACACAAACTGAATCAGGAGTCCTATGGAGCTGTGGACTGTAATAAGAGAAGGGGAAACAACCATCATAATAATTGTTAATGTTATAAAGCATGTTTTGTCACTATTTGAGGGCCAGCTCACAGCATTAACAGGACAGTGAGAACCTGGGGAACAACTGAAGAAATTCAGGTTAGACTGGACTTCGACGAATCTAATCTAATATAATATATTAACCATCCATCAACTATACCACTCATCCCTTTTGGGGTTGCGGGGGGGCTAGAGCCTATCCCAGCTGACACTTGGCAAGAGGCGGGTACACTCTGGACCAGTCATCATCCAATCGCAGGGCCATATAGAGAGACAGACAACCATTCATGCTCACACTCATACCTAAGGACAATTTGTAGGGATGCACAATATTATCCGTTTGATATTAGCCCCCTGCCTTTGGGGTAGTTATAGTCTGTTGTCCTGTGAATGTCTCAGCTCAGAATAACAGGGATTATTCCAGTCTGACGGGACCTTTCTGTGTGGAGTGTGCATGTTCTCCTCATGTATGTGTGGGTTATCTCTGTGTACTCCACTTTCCTCCCATTGGACAAAAATATGCTTGTTAGGATAACTGGTATCTCTCAACTGCCCTCGCATGTAAGTGTGTGTGTGTGAGTGGTTGTCTCTGTATTTAAGACCTGTGATTGGCTGGCAGAAAGTACAAGGTGTATTCAGCCTCATGCCCAATGTCAGCTGGCCCTCCCCCATGACCCCCAAAAGAGACAAGGCATATAGATGATGGATGAATGGATGGATGGATGGATGGAAGAAATCCCTGTATGCAGGAGACAAGACCAAAACGTTGCTCCATTGGCTGAGGAAGAGATCAGAAAACATTGTCTCCGCAGACAAAATCCTACACTGAGCATAAATGGGATGCCATTCACTTCCATGTTTGCAGAAATTGGTCCCCTCAGTTTGTACGTGCTTACAGAGGGATGAGAAAGGTGATGCTACAGAGAGATACACATGAGCCTGTCTCAGATTTGACAAGTGGTGCAGGCATCAAATTCAAAATGGGTGCTTGACTTTCAAAAATAAACACGATTTTTGTTTCCCTCACTTGGAAAGTTTGCTATTTTCAAACTATTTTGGAGTTGTTCTGTTGGGCAAATCATCACTTTTTGTTCTTATTGATATTTTGCCACTCTAGGGCAGCACAGTGCTGCAGCAGGATAGTGCCTGTGCCTCACAGCAAGAAGATTGTTGTGACTCCCGGTGTTGACCAGAGAATTTCTGTGTGGAGCTTGCATAGTCTCCTCGTACCTGTGTGGGTTTTCTACTGACACTCTGGTTTCCTTGGTGACCCTAAACTACCCTTAAAAGGATATAAAAACATTTTTTTTTGTTTTCATGTGTTGCCTCGCACCCGAGTCCATGACAAGCAGCATAGACACCATTCTTTGACTGTGTGTGAAGTAACAAGGAAGATACAGGCAGAGCTAGCCCATCACTACTTAGCTTAGCTCAAACACTGAGAGTCAATGGGTAGTGTTAGCCTGCCTCTGCCTACAGTCATCAGATAAACTCTTCAGCGACTCTAAATGGTCATGTGTGCTTGTGTTTTTACCCCATTATGTTATGTTATCTATTTTAAGACTATGATTAGCACTTTATGTAATTTTTCGAAAGAATTACATACGAAACTAAACTGCAGGGTGCATGCACAAACCTCTGCAGACGTGCTTGTAAGTAGGTCAACAAAACAAAGCCTCAAGACAAAGCAACAGTTGAAAGAATGTTGTCTAACTGTCATGGACTCAGGAGAGAGGCAAGATATGAAAAAAAAAATGTTTTAGTACCCCTTTAAGAAAGAGTGGGAATGGTTGACTGTCTCTACATGTAGCCCTGTGATTAAATGGCAACCGGTTCAGGCTGTAAGAGTGCCCTTTGTGACCCTGGAAGTGATAAGCAGTACTGATGATGGATGGATAGTTGGATTAATGTCCTACTACTTTAAATTTCAGGCTTGTTACAGTTGAAATTGTGTAATGTGCCTTTAAGGCATGCTGAGTTGCTAAATTACTCTGTGAGCTACGTCACAGGTTTTTGCCCCTCAAGTCTGTTTGAGTGGTGCTCTTGCGATGGACACACGGAGCTGGGCTTAGTAATGTTTTCTGATTTTATCATCAGGGCTCTCAAGTCTCATGCATTCAGCGTGTGGCACATGCATTTGAACCTTTTCACACTATCACAAGCCAAACCTGGTATTTCTCACGCATGAAAATTTATTATGTAACACCCACCGAGTTTCACCGCTACATACGCACTGGAACCTGACGCTCTGAGCATCATAGAGCTCAATGGGAGCTTGACACAACCCAGTCAAAAAGATCAACTACCCATCAGTCAGTCAAAAAAAAACAAATAGCTACATTTCAGCCAATCAGAAAATAGCACCACTGTATCTGGGTAAGATACAGTTGATCTGACCACAGAAGATGCATACTGCACGGGAGAGCCTTATTACATGAGTACAGTAAGTTATCTCATCATTTGATTTTCTGGCCCACTTATTAATGAAATTACTTATTGTGCAAAAGGAAAAAAACGAGAGCGTATTCTTAGTCTTCCTCCACACCTACCATTAAACAGTAAAGCAAAGTCTAATAATCACATTGACATACAAACTGTGGTTACCAGGCATCATATTAAAACAAAATCATCGATGTTAAGTTAGTTAAGTTAATAGTTCTACTTAGACCATGAGAAATGTCTGGCGATAATTAAAATAAAATCTGCACATTTTTTGTTTGAAAGAGCATGGTCAAATGTTATAAATTAAGGTAAATAATAATAAAACGAACAATAATGATTTGTATTATTATGTTGCATCATTACTAGATAAAAAATCCTAACATCACAAAGCAACAATAAGATCCGTTCGGTAACTGTGGGGGCAAAAAAAAGCAGCAGACTACTAATTAACCCAATTTTAATTCTAAATATGAAATTTGAATCCTTTATAAACTACCCCACCCCCTGAGCCCTGTATCATACATGCTAAAATAGTAGCCATACAACTTTGCAAGGTTGATGTGTAGTTTGTATTAGATGGAGAGCATTTTAGACCCCATGTGTACTTTTGGCTAACTTGCATGTCACCATTGCTCACTACAACTCCATTAACTAAATAACATGGACCCAAACCGTTACAGGCTGTACAGACACATCAATGTAAACACACAGCACACTTTCAAATTCAGGCTGAGTCAACATGAACACTCCCTGCATGTGAAAAACAGACGTTTGAAGTATCAGAGGTATGTGCCTGAACAGCAGGTTAGAAGACAACATCAGTTAGCATAGAGACATCAACATTGCAGGGGAGGGTACAAACGGCATGCAACAGTTTGAGGTCATCAAACACAATAAAAACATTCGCTTTGAGAGATTATTTCAAGAGAATCATTTCAAACACAAAACACAAAAGTAGAAAGATGTTATCGAAGTTGTTAAGTTCATTTAAAAGTACTACCAGTTGGTGAATCTCATGTTAATCATTAATTGTCTAAAGCCTGTTCTAGTTAAAAGACATTAAATATGATGCAGTACAATTCTAGTTAGTGATTTTTTACTCATTGTTAAACTGTGCACCCTAATTTGTAACAAGCAAGCATGCAGTCTAACGTGCATAAACACATCACATCAGCGACCACAATGGCCGGACTCGATGGAAAGCTGTTTGGGCCTAAAATTGATATTGGTGATATCAACGGTAGTTCAGCTCTACTAGTACTCAATTTTGGAGTAAATGTACATAATGTTGGTTATCTAGTTTGCCAGTAGACTTTACTAGTGAATCAAAAAATGTCACTAATACTACTAGCAGACTTTAAAACATTCACTAGTACTTCTAACAGGCCTTAAATGCTAATGAAGGGGTGGGGAAAAGTAAATTCTGGCTTCCCATTAGCTTTGAAAATATTACAACCAATCAGGGTGCTGGATTTGGTTGTAATCCCTTCTACTTCATTTGCATTAGGTCTGCTAGTACTACTAGTGAATCTCATGGGTTTACTTGTACTACTAGGAGACTAAAAACAGTCTACTTGTGAGATATTTTGAGTTTACTAGTGGTACTAGCAAACAACATTTTGCCTTACTAGTAAAGGTTTTTGGCACACAAGCGCATGTTTAGAGCTTACTAGTAAAGCAAAATCATCTACTAGTACAAAATTTACTAGAAGTACTAGCAACATTTTTGCTTCACCAGTAAATTCTACTCGTGCACCAGTTGACCAAAATTGAGTACATGTACCCCAAATTTGAGTAGTTTTTGTCAACAACCTTTTTCCCCTGATGAAAACCAGACAGTAATGAATAAAACGGACAAAAACTAAAACTAAATTGACTGACATTTTCATCAACAAATAAAAACTAGACTAAAATGTTTGACAGAGACTTAATCCAATCAGACCTAATTTGGTCATGTAGAAAGTAGAGACAAGTTAGGAATATATCCAATCACATCTACTCTGGTTGTGTGAAAGGTTGGATGAGTTAAGAAGGACATCCAATTAGCATCGTGGTGGTGGGATAAGTTGGGGAGCGATCCAATCAGAGCTCCTCTCTTTATGAATTGATATATTCATGTAGAGCAGGTTCACTGTTTGTTGTCAGTTCTGGTATTGTAACTGAGATGCTCTGCCAGGTAGCCTAAATAAAGGTGACTGCATTTCACACAAAAGTTCAATTTGTTTCTGTTCATTTATACATTCAAACTTTACTAGCATTCAATAAAGGGTTATTAGATGTTTCATTTTATCCAAGTGTAAAACATGACTTCAGAAATTCAAGGAAACATAAAAAATGCCTTACACTTTACACTTCATGTTTTGGTCGACTAACTTTACAGTAGATTCTGTCGACTAAAATGTGAAATTTCATCGACTAAAATTAGACTAAAATTCAAACAATTTAGATGACTAAAGTATGACTAAAACTAAAATATATTTTAGGCACAAGATTACAAGTAAAACTAAATTAAAAAGTGCTGTCAAAATTTACACTGTAGTAGAGCTGAACGACCGTTGATATCACCAATATCAAATTTATGCCCAAATACTTTTTATAGGACTCTAATGAAGTTCAATGAGTGAAACTTGGATGCAAAAACAGGACCACATGCAGATGAAATGGGCTCATGCTTCACTCAGACATGTGTCAGATGTTGTATCTGGTGTTAGTCATCGTTAGTGTCGGCTGGAAGAGGGGAATAGCCACACTAGGTCAGCATGCACAGGACACAGAGATGGAGTAACAGTGGCAGATGAACTTAAACTGATGTTTGATGGCAGACACAGTAAGTTCTGTACATACCCAGAAAGATCCTCTTAGGGATTCTGATCTCCTCGTCCTTACTGTCTGTTGCTACAGACAAAAAATGAAAATAAAGAATAAAAAAACAGGAAAGGAAGAGAAAGAAGAAAGCCAGAGGTGACCCATTATGTTTCAAGTTTTACTGGATCATTGTTATACTTACTCGTATAACTGGTCTTATGAGTACTTTGTATACAACTCATCATGTTCATTTCCTGATTTGTACTGTCACTCATCATAAAGCATTTGATGTAAAACACCACAGGGCAGGGATGGGCAACTTTGTTTGAAAAGAGGGCCATAGACAACCTTTTCTTCCTGCCTCAGGGCTGCATTATAAGAAATGTTCGATACTCTTGACAGGGAAAAATATTAGACAAACGTAGCAAATACAAAGCCATGATAAAAAAATTATCATATCAACATTTATACATTACAACTCAAACACAGTAATAAAGAATGATTAAATTAGCTTGACATAAACCCCATTCACACTTGCAAAAACTAAAGTTACTTGACCCGGGTAATTTTCTCACACCTCTCTAGTATTTTATCCCTGTAAAGTCTGAACCCTGCAGCTAACAGCCCGAGTACTTCACTGAGGCAAATGTAGAGGGCTAATGACATCATCCCGCGCGACCGAAGAAAAATCAGTAAAGGGAGACTTGACAGGACGGATAAAAACAACTGTTGTTGCAGGAGAAGTTCATTTGACTGTAAGGAGAGTAACACAAACTTAAATGTGCATCTGGACATTTAAAAGTGTGGTTTTCACTGCACATCATCAAAGTTCTGTTGATCATCTACTCTAAAACCATCATCAGTGGTCTCTCGCACATCCACAGAGCAGTCTCACACTGCTGTTGGATATGGAGCTAAAACTCTGCAGCTTTCTTTCTTTGTGTATAATTATCACGCACATCGTGACAATGCTTCATATTCACTTCTGCTGCTTCAGTGTTCCTCTAAACTCTTTAATCGATGCTGTTGATACACTTTTAACATGTCTCACTGTAGTAAGGACATGAATTGTGTTCATGGCGTGAAGCTCTGCTCTGCCCTGCTGCTGCGTTATGATCACCGACTTTGGCTGTGTATTTTTACAGGCTTACTCCTTGCTGAGAAGAGGGGTCGTGAACGACCATGTTGGGGAATTACCCAGGTGAGCTGCACGGACATTATCCCAATAATATCAGGAAATATGAAAAGGGTCACAGAATTAGGGATGGGAATCGAAAACCAATTCCAGTTGTGAATCGATAACAACTGCCTTAAGGAATCGATTACTTATCAATTCACTTTGTTCTGCATGCCTTTCAAGTCAAGGGCCACATGCTCTCATCAGAAATGAGAGATGATAACAAAACAGTCAAAGACATGATCATGGCAGACTTGGTCAGAATGGTGGCCTAGTTTCAAACAAAAAGAAGTTTACTGCATGTTAAGTGGGTAAAAACACCGACAAATTGTAGAAGCACTTGTTAATGCAGACTGAATAAAATATCAAGAGTGACGTGTCTGACAATGTTGCCACTGCAAAACCTACAAAGGCCAATGTTTTCCCACGAAAGAAAACCCACAGGAATCGATAAGGATATTGTTGAAGAATCAGATCAATAACAGAATCGATAATGGAATTGGTCTTAAAAAAAACTGTATCAATTTCCATCCCTACATATAATTAAAGCCAATTTACACAGAATAAAAGTCAATTTAAGTTTTGGTTTAAATGCAACATAACAATGAGTGTTTACTTTTTTTTTTGGTCCAACCTATTTAACTTTACCATTTTAAAATATATATACTAATACTTAATATTATGCTCTAAATTACTGCTTCATAAAAAAGATTAAGAAAAATATATATACTAATAAAAATATAAATATTTCTACTACCTAATTTGTGCATAAGGTTGTACTGTAACCTCAGTTCAACTCACGTTAAGACTTCTGTCTTGTTTTCTTCATATAAACACTTTCTTGATTTTTGGAAATGACTGGTGGGTTGCGTTGCTATGGATTGCTGAATTAATCACATTACAGCACGCAGCATTTCAGAATGCAATCCAGATGTGAAGCAAATAAGGAATTTGTACCAGTGGTTTGAGTCTCAAATCAACAGTCAAGTACAGTACAGTCTAGGCTTAAACATTTATTATTTAAATGGTGCTAAACAGCTGCACCGTATGGTCATAAACCATCATTTAGAGGTATGAGACAGCTTTGAAGTGCTTCTTTGGAGTCTAATATGATTTCACTTCAAAACTCAGAGATATGCAGAGGTGCGTGAACAAAATAACTTACTACAAGTGCTGAACTACCTTCACACCCCCTCCTACCACATATCAAAAGAGTGGTGTTCCTTCATAGTGCTGCGTCTCTATCAAAGCAATAGGGATGTTTTGTCCCAGCTTTACTGCACTGCTACTCATGGCAGGAGTTTTCTCACCTATGTGCACTGACTCACAGGCACAAATTCAGCAGAGCAGATACAGAGAGAAAAGAGCAACAAAGATTAAAAGCTGTCTGTACTCAGAACCAATAATACTGCAATTCAAATGTGTGTATTGAACCTTGGATGGCAAAGGGTCAATTTTATTTTACTGAGAATTGTGGCATCCCTTTAGAGATAAATACGTAGGCTTAGGTGTGCATGGCATTGGGAGGAGATTTTTAAAGGTACAGTTCTGGATTTTTGAAGTGGGGTTGTAGAGGTACAGGGAATTAGCCTGATTATTGGCCACAGTGACAGAAATCTGCTCTGTGTCTGTACAGAAATAGTCAGCACCGAAGCAAGGTCTACATAGTGCTGCACATGGGGCCATCAACTCCAGGTGAAAATTAGCTACAAAAACAGTGTAGGGTGATTGTATGCTATATCTATTTTCTTAACAAAACTCACTTTTCCATCACCAAGGTGCTTTGTTTTGGTACTGCTTTGGTACATTCTATATTCTGTAGGACTCAAAAGAGGAAACAGCAGCTACCAAACCCTAGACATGGGTGCTTTCTGTGGCTAATATGACTGCTGTTTACTTTGAATCCTTCAAGATACTATTATGCACTGAAGTACACACAGGACAAACCTCTGGAGATGGAGAGTCGAGTCAGGTCTGAATGAAAATGCAAAAGCATGCAATCGCCCTTCACTGTTTATTAGCATGTTTTCAACTCGAACTCTTTAAATTCTGTGGAATTTAAAAAGAGCTTCTGTGCCAACATTTTTGGTACAGACACAGAGTAGACCTCTGTCACTGTAGCTTGTGTTCAGCCTAGTGCTACCAATCAATCAATCAACTGATCAATCTTCATTTGTATAGCAATAATTCGAAATAAGTGTGATCTCAAGGCACTTTACAATTGAGCAGGCTGAAGCCATACCCTTCATTCTGTAGATACACATATACACATACATACATCCAGAGATGGATCCATCCAGGCAGAGACAAAGGGACTAAAAATAAGAATTTATGATAACAACAAAGTTATGGATGCCCAGATCATGAATCTGTCCTTACTACATTTGTCTCTGCTGAATATAGATTAATTAAAGGCAATCCGCTTGAGATGTGGCATCTCATTTTCAAGAGGGCCCTCATGTCAATATGGTTGTAAAGGTATTTATGAGGAATAATCAATAACAACCACAGATAGAGAGATCAATCTAACATTAACATTAACATCTATAATGATTATAATCTGGAGAGGAACGATGTTGATTAATATAGCAGCATCCAGCTGAATTGCCATTACAATGTGTTTTAACGGGTCTAAAAGTCTGAATTTATGTTAACTGATGTCTTTTCTGTTGATGGTTGATGCATAACAAAGCACATGGAGTTGAGCAGGTCCACAGCAGCAGATCATCCTTGATTGTTTGTCGGGGTCATACTAATTATGTGTGCAGTTTGCAGGAACTACCATGTATTTAATTTTGTTGATCTCTCTGAAGATAATATCAGGAAGTGTAATGATAATGGAAGTGGTTTGAAGGACAGGCCAAATATTTCTAGCTCACACAACCTCTCTTCAAGATCCGAATATAATTATTTTCACCCAACGGGCTGCCCTGCAGAAAACTTTGAGAACCGTTGATCTATATTATGATCAGCAACTTAGAAACCAAAAAAGAACCATATTTGGGAGGAAAGTCGAAAAGTTCATGAGAGAAAAAAATAACATTGGATTATAAAGCAAACAAAAGCTTATGATGAGTTTGTTTGCTCTGATGTTCCTGCGCCTTCAATGACCTGAAAAACATGTTCTTAAATACCGTAAACTGTTGCTGAAAGAGGGACCCTCAGAGTTTTTCGTTCTTTTCTTAAAGCAGGAAAAATACAATACATGACACAAAGCATTGGTCTATGGGTGCAACTTAGCCTGCTCTAAGTTGAGCAGACAAGGTTACAGTAAATCTATCAAAGCCTTAATGAACCGTCACGTAATAGTAATTTTAGAAAAATCATAAAAACCAAAAGAAAATTTCTGCTTTATTTTTGGTAAAAATATAATCATAATATGAAATGTTGAAAATACAGTACCACATGTTTGAACAGATGTGTATATTAAGACTTATTTGTTCTCATAGTGCTGTAGTGGATTTAGGTTCGAGTGTTGGAGTGTTTGTACCGCATTTATTAAATTTAGTTAGTCTGTACATTTGTAATGATGTAAAAATGGACAAAAATGTTCTAGCACGCCCCTTCATACCAATAACACTGACTCTGATTCAAAATTAGCTCATTGCTTTCAAATAATTAAAAGGGCAAAAACATGATTTCTATTCAGGACAAAAAAAAAGTTATTCATTCAGCGGTAAAGCATTGTTTCTCCATTTCCTGGAAGGTAGCCATGTTGGGAATAAGAGACATACATGCTTTGTTTTGTTGACCTACTTACAAGCATGTCTGCAGTAGTTTGTGAGTGCGCCTTCTGGTTTAGTTTGTATGTATATCATTCCAAAATTACATCAAGTGCAAATCTTAGTCTAAACATATGTAAAGTAACATAACATGGTTAAAAAAATGAGTCACAACAAGCACATAGGACTGTTTAGAGTTGCTGAAGAGTTTATCTGGTGGCTGTATGCAGAGGCAGGCTAGCTATACCCATTGACTCCCAGTGTTTGAGCTAAGCCAATTAGCGGTGTGTGAGCTCTGTCCTGCTCTTCCTTGTTACTGCACACACAGTCCAAAGAATAGTGTCTATCTGTAGGGCCTCATAAAATCTGTGATCACGGAATCGCGGATGGAATCACGGAATTAGACATTAAACGCTGAATTCTGTATAAATATGGAATATCACGAAAATGGCCAATATTTTACGTAAAAGCGTTTTTTTCTGACTAAAAAGGAACGTATCTCTCAGGAAAATGCCCCAAGGGGTCACTAAGGTTGCGGACAATACACGCTTCACTTCCTCTCCCCCTGCTCCTCCCCTCTTAATGATGTTAACATGTCACAGCGGTCGTCTGAGACACTGGCTGACCCTGTGTTCACACCAAAAGCGATCTGAGCATTCTCGGCGTCCAGCTGCCATTCATTTTCAATGATCGCTGGCGTTGAGGGGCGACAGGCGGCGCGATGCAAGCGACCCGAGAGACATCGAGCGGCACGTAAGTCAGCAAAGAAGCTACGAAACTCCAGGCTAACTCTAGAGTACAGGGCAGAGCAGTTTGCCAATGATTATTATGTGTCAGGAGATCATATGTTCTGCAAATTTTGTCAACATTCTGTTGACTGGACCCGAAATGATACGTGTGAGGACCACCTGAAGAGTGAGTGTCTATATTTCATTACTTTATACTGTGTCTCTGGGTTAAATTTGCGTAAAATACTAAAAACCGAATTCTCAAAAAATTAAAACGGAAAAAAACGCAATATGGGAAAAATTAAAACGGAATTTGGGGAAAAATAACATGGATTTTATAGGGTCCTATATCTGCATGTCATGGACTCGGGAGTGAGGCAAGACACAGAAAAGAAAAAAATGTTGGCGTACCCCTTTACTGCTGGTTCTGATAGAAGGTGTCAGAATACACTGAGCTTCACAGTTTGTTGTGTATGAGGCTGTGGGTGGCAGGTGGTCATAATGCTATGCCTGATCGGTGTACACTTTGTTTTGCCATCCAGCTAAAAACTGCTTTAGGTTCATATCACCCTGGTAATACTTGATGTTATGACAAGCTCAAACACTTGAATGCACATCTATTTACACACATGTCATTCTCCTCGACGCTGTCATATGCACCTGCCTACACACACTGGAGGCTGCTTGCTGTTGGGTATCTCCCAACCCTGTATCACTCAGTTTTACACACGAACACTCCCACAGGCAAACCTGCTCTTTCATAACATTTGTAGCTGCACTCAAAAAGCTAAAGTGGCTTTCCTGTGCACAGTAAAGAGGCCCTACAGAGGGTTTCTGACCTATGAAGGATCTTCTTTTGGTGTTGAGTTCAGTGGCCATGCGGACATCGGTGCACAGGTTCAACATGACGAGCATGGTGGCGATCATGATAATGCTCTGCCAGAGCAGCAGAGTCTCAAAGTAGCGGCCGAACCTGAAGAATAAAACAAGAGAGGGTGAGGAGAAAAATGCAGTCAAGACAAGCTTATAAAATGACAACACTGAGCTGTAGAGAAATGAATGAATGACACCAGGGAAAAATGAATAAAATAAAATAAATAGATACGTAAATATATCATTAAAGCATCACCTGATTCCATGAAAGCCATACTATGTGACAAATGTAAAGTAATACTAACCATGAGAACAATGATACAGGAAAACCAACTGGTTTACTGCTGTAAGAAAAATCCAAACAGTGTCCCAAATTGGTTTCCTGTCTGTTTCAAGCAGAACTGGGTACATGCCACTCAGTGTTAATTTTGTCGACTAATTATTTTCATCATAGTTTTCGTCAACAAACTTTCTTCCCCTGACGAAAACTAGAGTATAACAAAAAAAAAACAAAAAACAAATGTACATTGACAAAAACTAAACTAAATTAACTGACATTTTCCTCAACAAATATAAACTAGACTAAAATGTCTGACAGAGACTTAATCCAGTCAGACATAATTTCATCATGTAGAAAGTAGGGACAAGTAAGGAATATATCCAATCACAGCTGCTTTGGTCATGTGTAAAGTTTTGGATGGGTTAAGAGGGACATCCAGTCACAACTGCCTTAGCTTCATGTTGGCTTGATCCAAGTGTAAAACATGACTTCAGAAATTCAAGGAAACATAAAAATATGCCTTATACTATATACTCCATATTTTAGTCGAGTAAATTTACAATTGATTTCATCGACAACAGTATTGTGAAATTTTATCAATTAAAACTAGACTAAAATTAAAACAGTTTAGATGACTAAATTCTGACTAAAAAACTAAAATATATTTTAGGCAACGAACTATAACTAAAACTAAAATTAACACTGACGCCACTAAGTTATTCTTATTAACTTAGAAACTACTAGATCACTCATCTTATCTTCAAAAATGTTTAATTATTAGGGGATAGAAATAGATATAACAAACACACACACTTTTGCCATCCCAAATTGTGAACAGCTTCCACCTGAAGAGTCTTTTTGTAGCACTGAATAATCAGGCAGTTAAACTGGGGCATCGGTGGCTTCTGGACTTTTCTGCTATATGTCATGTGCTGGACTCGACTTTACTGTTTTTTTTTGGCTTTTGTTGGTGATTGTACCTGGTAAAGTTCAGTGTTAATTTTGTTAAACATTTTGGTCAACAAATAAAAACTTGATGAAAATGTCTGACAGAGACTTGATCCAATCAGACCTAATTTGGTCGCGTAGAAAGTAGGGACAAGTTAGGAATATATCCAATCACAGCTACTCTGGTTGTGTGGAAAGGTTGGATGAGTTAAGAGGGACATCCAGTCACAAATGCCTGAGCTTCATGGTGGTGGGATAAGTTGGGGAGCGATCCAATCAGAGCTACTCTCTTTATGAATTGATATATTCATGTAGAGCAGGTTCACTGTTTGTTGTCAGTATTGTAACTGAGATGCTCTGCCAGGTAGTCTAAATAAAGGTGACTGCGTTTCACACAAAACTTCAATTTGTTTCTTTTCATTTATAAATTCAAACTTTACTAGCATTCAATAAAGGGTTATTAGATGTTTCATTTTATCCAAGTGTAAAACATAAAAAATGCCTTACACTTTACACTTCATATTTCTACTAAATTCACAATAGATTTCGTCGACTAAAATGTTGTGAAATTTCATCAACTAAAACTAGACTAAAATTAAAACAATTATCTGACTAAATTATGACTAAAACTAAAGATATTTTAGGCAAAAGACCCTTACAATAACTAAATTAATTCTCCTTTGTTTGTAATTGTTGTTGTATGCATTTTGTTACCAGTTTGTCATAACTTGTGAGTAACTTGTTTTGATTTTTTTTCTCATTTGTTGTATGATATATGTACATACAATATAATATTGTGTAACCTTATATAGTTTAGGTGGAGGCTTCAAATAAGTCCTTAGGGCTTTTCACCTCTCCCTGCACTACATATAATTTGTTATCTTTGTCTATTGTGTATTTCATAATTTTGCAAAAATAAATACATAAAAAATACTTGCACACTAGTGTGCCAGGAACCTTCACTGGTAAAACAAAAACTTTGTTTACTAGTACGATTATTAAACTCAAAATATCTCACTAGTAGTACTACTAGACTGTTTTTAGTCTACTAGTACTACTAGTAAAGTCAAAAGACTCATTAGTAGTACTAGTAGACTAAATGCAAATGAAGTAGGAGGTATTACAACCAAATCCAGTACCCTGATTGGTAGTAATATTTTCGAAAGCCAATGGGAAGCCTGAATTTGCTTTCCCCTGCCCTCTTATTCGCATATAAGCCCTGTTAGTGGTGCTAGTGAACATTTTAAAGTCTATTAGTACTAGGACTGGGCAATATATCAGTTAAATTGATTAAACAGAATTATTTTCTGCAGAAGATTTAAAAATTAAAAAATCTGGATTTTTTTCTTGACCTACTTCAATTGTAAGTTGTTGGCATGTTTGAAAATATAAATACTGAAAATGTACAATTTTCACGATGGTAGGTCTTGTCAGGTTTTGCACAAGCACTTTTTGGGCTTGTATTTGTTTAAAAGATTAAATTAAATATTAATCAGAGAGTTTTCTTGACCAGAAATATCGATATCAGGGATTACGAGTCAAAAAATATCGGTATATCGGATATCAGCAAAAATCCAATATCGTGCATCCCTACCCATAGGAGTTAAAGTGTTAAGGACAACTCATGTAAGATTACTTTGATACATTACTCTGGAGACAACTCAACCATCTGATCGTAAAGAGTATTCAAAGCTGATCTGAGGAGCAGTATTTATTCACCTGAAGAGTATTCGGAGGATATTTGCCACCAGGAGGACCAGGCACACATAGGTGGAGAAGCCCTCAGCATTCTGGGTCCTGCGGATGTGTCTGTACTGGGGGATGTAGGGGATCACTCCTCCAAACACCATGGCACCAGCAGCGACCCACGACACCAGCCCGTGAAACACGACCACCAGCTGATCCAGCACCTCATCCTCCATCTTCAGCTCCAGCCTGCAGCCGCTGAGTGATGTTGGCTGAGTGTCACTGGAGACTATTCACAGGCCTCCTCTGTGCTCCTCGATTCAGGAACATCCGGATTGTCCATGCAGAGCATCAGAGTAGGACATCAGTGAGCTCGACAACGATACTGTTAACAAGATTACAAAGCGGAAGTGCTGTTTCCACCGGAGGACAGGGCAGTATCTGGATACTTCAGACGTCTTATTGCTCCAATGCAACACTTCTGGTCATGCTCGGAGGATTTTAAAATGATGCCCTAAACTCAAAAGAACAAATAATTCAAGTTACCGAATCACACAAACTCCTCTCTAAACTCCTGAAGCTAAACTGCTGTTTTTGTCGCCGTTATCGCAACAGTTTCATCCAAGTCTAGCACCTATCCGGTGTATTTCCATTCTGTTGAAGCCCTCACTTCCTGGAACGTCTTACGTCACGAGTTACGCAAAAGATCACCGAGTGGATCAAGATAGTTCACCTAACACGGCACCCTGCAGACCAATCTTTCGGTTAAACTAGAAGCGAGGGATGTGTTGTTGTATTATGATGATAAAAAAAAAAAAATCTGCATCTCATTAATCTGATGACTTTTATACCAAATTTCACATCCACAAAGCCAAGTTCTCTAAATGTCGACCTTCTATTCCAGTTTTCCATCTTGATTTTAAGCACTACATTGAATGTATAAAAATGATTGACAATAAAAAATGTCTTAATAGTACGACTATAGTTCAATAACTATTTAGAGAATTGTGATCCTCACTGCCTGTTTTTTATGTTAAACTATTAAAATTTAGATTCTGTTCTCATGTATGAGTCTGTTTTTCTCTATTATCTGTCTTTTATCTATTTATTAGGATGCCAAACTTTGCTCTGTAGCCAGTATGTCAGTTGTTGTTGATTGTAATTGATAATATTTTTCAATAAAGTCTTGGGAAAAAAAACCACACAATACTGTAATCCAATTTTACGCCTCTCAAGACACAAAGGCCATACAAACCTTAAAATCAAGTTAAATGTTTAATATAACATAACTGAATGACATAATACCTTATTAAATGATATAATATAATATAATATAATATAATATAATATAATATACATCCATCATCTATACCACTTATCACTTTTGAGGTCTTCGGGGGCTGGAGCCTATCCCAGCTGACATTAGGCAAGAGGTGTGTCACACACCCTAAACCAGTCTCCAGCCAATCGCAGGGTCACATAGAGAGACAGACAACCATTCACGTTCACACTCATACTTTAGGGCAATTTGGAGTCACCAACCTAAAATAATATAATATAATATAATATAATATAATATAATATAATATAATATAATATAATATAATAAATGGACGGACTTTTTGAAAATGATGGTCACTATAATTTGCCATTATCTTTAACCGTTCAGCCTATATATACCTATATCGTCTGACCATATTACAACTTTCTGTTTATGAGTGTTTCTTTTCAGTTGCTCCATTTTGGTACAGAGGCCGATTCAGAGGGGGCACCCACAAACGGCTTTCTGGGTTTCTAGCTAACACACAAACGGACTGACAAACCTGGCAAAAACATAACCTCCTTGGTGGTGGTAGTAAAATAATAAGAAGAAACTTGTAAGAATAATGAAATAAAGTAAAGGACGAAATGACATCTAATAACTTCAAGTTTTTAACAGTTTTGTACAAGCTACTAAAATTATGAATCATTTATTCATCATTGCTTCAAAGTAATCAAACCTCTTTATTTTACCATTTTCAAAAATATCACTAACAGGCTGAAAAAACGACAAAAATATCCTCAAAAAAAGGTCTATAACAAACAGTTTTGGTCTTTATTTCAGAGACAAACTCAAAATTAAGACAAGGTGAAAATACATTTACTTTTACAGAAATGACTGTAACTTGTGTACTTTTAATTTTTTTTTTTTAATTTAAAACCTTAATAGTAAAAAAATTAGTCTTATGTTTTGGAATGATCTCAGTAACATGCCATTGAATCTGAGCACAAAGTAAAAATGTGTTTATTTCACAAATCTAAACCTTTCAAAAGTTTCCATGATCTAGTTTTGTCACCATACAGAATTTTTCTAATTTAATGTGATAAGCTACTCTGAAAAAAAAAAAAGTTCTGTTTTAATTCTTGAGACCTTGGTAGGCCTATTCATTATTTATCTAGAGAAAACAAAGCTCAGATGGAAACTATACTCAGAGAACATAAAAAATGTAAAATGTCTTCACTGACATCTTCAATATTTTTTGAATGTTATAATTGTAATTTTCTTAATCAAAGCAAGCTTCTACCTATCTTCTACACTTTAAAGCATTTGAATTTAAATTTATTTTTAATCTTACTTGAGTTTATTTATTTAAAGCAAAGAAGCTTTCCAAACCTCTAGGCACACTTAGGTGAAATTATCAAAATATATCAGAGCAAATGCACCTTCACTTGAGTACATTGTTAGTGCACTCTTTCAAATTAACAATAACAAATAAAATAATAAAATACATTTACATAAGAAAGAGGTTTATGGAGATACGTCGTCAATAACAAAGTTTTTAATGGTGTTGGGCAAGTTAATCAAATATTTTAATACATTTCTTACTACACATTATTTCTTAAAAAGTTCATAAAATTACTTAACTTATTAAGTAGTTTTTAAAGTATCAAATTAATTTACTTATAAGTTACTTATTACTTTTCCCTCCTCAAAAAAGTAGAACAAAGTTTATAAAGAACAACATTGTTCTTGTTTTGCAGGATGCAAACTCAAAATAAAGAGACTACCTTCAGTTTAAGTCGTAGTTGTATTTTTTTGACTAGGTCAAAAAAAAAAGATTCTATGTATATAGACATGGCAAAAAAATATACAAAAGTGAAAAAACAAAGACCAGCTTAACAGAGAAAACAACTATTTATAATATCATTTACATGCCCAAAATGGAGTGAACTTTACCCATGCATCTCCAAGCCATTTTCTTCTTTTTTTAATATGGTTGGATGTTTTTTGTAATAATGGATGGGCTTGAGCCTACTGGATTTTAAGTTGGCTACCAGGTGAAAATTCAAAATTCTGCACTATTATTGGCTATTTGCTGTTTTATGGATGGGGTTTATTGAAAAATATGTGGGCTGTCTAACATGTTTCTGGTGGCCTTTTTAATGTAAATGTGGAAAATATTCTTGTTTAGGGCTTTAAATTGTGACTTTGGGCTTAAATTTGTTATTTCAGTCTTCAGATAAATAAGCATGGAATTTTTACTTTGTTAATCTCTGTTTTTACTCACATAATGGAAAAATTAGTGTTCACATGCTTGGATGTATTTAGAAAAATCTTAACTCTATTCTTTAAGTCAGAGCCGACCTCATCCTATGTGGCGCAGTAGGCAAGTATTTTTTGTTTTCCCCTTCATCGGTGATTTACATAGGTTTACAAAAGAAATTGAACATATTGTCACCAAATTTACATGCTTAACAAATAAGAAATAAATACAAAAAATATAAATACCCTT
Source organism: Cetoscarus ocellatus (assembly GCA_037902135.1). NCBI lineage: Eukaryota > Metazoa > Chordata > Actinopteri > Labriformes > Labridae > Cetoscarus > Cetoscarus ocellatus. The sequence goes on along the minus strand of JBAMNC010000100.1, from coordinate 455,681 downwards.
ACTACAAAATAAAAATACTATTTTTCAGCACTGCCTTAATCCTCTTGGGCATGGAGTTCACCACAGCTTCACATTTTGCCACTGAAATCCTTTTCCACTCCCCCATGACCACATCACGGAGCTGGTGGATGTTAGAGACCTTGCACTCCTCCACCTTCCGTTTGTGGACGCCCCACAGATGCTCAATAGAGTGTTTTGGGTCATGACAGGACAGGTTCCCCCCAGAACAGGCCTCGCCATGGTCTACCAAAGAACTTGAGTGCATTTGCTCACCATCAAATCCAGATTCTGTCTTTGGACAGGGTCAGCCTGTCAGTGCTCAGACCATACGCAGCACACTGCATTAAATCGGTCTGCATGGCTGTCGTCCCAGAAGGAGGTGTCATCTAAAGATGATGCTCAAGAAAATCCTTAAACAGTTTACTGAGGACAAGCAGTCTAAGGACTTGGATTACTGGAACCATGTCCTGTGGCCTGATGAGACCAAGATAAACTTATTTGGTTCAGATGGTGTCAAGCATGTGTGGCGGCAACCAGGTGAGGAACACAAAAACAAGCGTGTCTAGCCTACAATGAAGCATGGGGGTGGGAGTGTTATGGTCTGGGGCTGCATGAGTGCTGCTGGCACTGGGGAGCTACACTTCACTGAGGGAACAATAAATGCCAACATGTACTGTGACATACTGAAGCAGAGCATTATCTCCTCTCTTCAGAAAAGGGGCCCCAGGGCAGTATTCCAACATGATAATGACCCCAAAACACTCCTCCATGATGACCACTGCCTTGTTAAAGAAGCTGAGGGTAAAGGTGATGGACTGGCCAAGCTTGTCTCCAGACCTGAACCCTATTGAGCATCTGTGGGGTGTCCTCAGAAGGAAGGCAGAGGAGCACAAGGTCTCTAACATCCACCAGCTCTGTGATGTGGTCATGGGGGAGTGGAAAAGGATTCCAGCGACAAAATGTGAAGCTCTGGCGAACTCCATGCCCAAGAGCGTTTTTTTTTTTTTTTTTTTTGTGAGATACTGTATGAATCTATGCATATATGTGTATCCATGAAATGAAGAGTATGTCTTCAGCCTGCTCTATTGTAAAGTGTCTTGAGATAACAGTTGTGATTTGGCGCTATACAGACAAAGATTGATTGATTGATTGATTGACATGCCAGGTTACAACAGCAAGGTCATTGCCATAGTACTAAAATAAGAAAGCCATCTGAACCAGTCAAACACAACCTTCTGTAGTGGTTTAAGTTTTATTACACTCATTAATTCATAATTCTAATGCTATGTAAAGATGAGAGTTAACCCTTTCCTCCCTGTCACCCTTGACCAAGATCATACCCCGCTCCACAGGAGCTGAAGAATGACCCTCACAAGACGGCCACAGAGGAGGCTTGCAGAGAGCGAGGGTCTAGTTCTGCATACTTTTCTTTTTTTTTGTCATACATCTTTAATATTTCATGCATTATGGTTTATTCCTATAGTTGCACAGCACTCCAAACATCGCTTTAAAGCCAACCTGTTTCGACAGAATACAGACACCACCAACCCTAAATCCAGATTATGAAGATTTATCATAGCTTAATGAAGGTTATATAAGCTCCAGAGCAGACAGGACTCTGGTCTGTCATCTGTCGGAGTGATCCAGGATCAGCTGTTATATAAAAGCCTCTGGTTGGGGAGAGGGAGGTGAAGCCCCCTCATCCACATCAGCTGAAACAGTGACCCGCCCAAGAGGATAAACCAGCCCACAAAGGGTTAAGAAAAACGCAACCATGCATACATATGACTGCGGATGTCAGAGCCAAGATCCTCAAAGTTAGACACCACACAACTGGAAACTGGAAAACATTCACCTTCACAATAAAAGCACTGAGCCTTCAAGGCGTGTTGGATCCACAGCTGGAATTTTCTGTGTGCCAACTATTGTGGGAACGACACAAAAATCAGTCAGTAGTTTGAGTTTTGAAATTAGATTTTGCAAATAAGAGGTTTTTCAGGAGCCTGGATTTACCACCTATATAATAATAAAATGATATGGTTCCATGTTCCAGACATAAATGAGAGCGTCACCCTGTTGGTGACACATGCACAGATGCAGCTGCTTCAGTTTTGCCCCTTCAGCCGAATGCCTGCAGAGGTCCCGCCTATAACCAGCCAACATCCCGCCAATAGGAGTGCCCAAATTCCACCATAAATATGCCCATTTGATGGTACTTCCCTCACAAAACCACATCAAATGGGCTTTTTCTTCATGGAGTAGCATTAGTGTTAACCAGTTTCTGTCATGTGATTGCAGGGGATCTCATCAGTCACTACAGTGAGCAGGTCCCAGCATGATCCAGTCACAGACCCAGCAATGGAAAGTGGGGAAAATTTAAGTGGCTTCATCTGTTTGTTGCTTTTTTACATGTTCAATACATGATTTTTCACACATTGTTGTGAAAATGATGATTTAGATTAGTGGAGCTGCATGATTAAAACATGTCTTTGAAATGTCACATTTCTGGATGACATGAAAAAATATTTTTTCAGGGATGTAAGAAATTAACAATACGCCAATAAAAAGTGATACTTTGCAGCAATAGTAATATCAAGGGTTTACTACTAAAGAATCTATAATATATTTGGATTTTTCTTGTTATTTATTAACTTTTTTTTAACATGAATGAGTGATTTCAAACAGATTTCTTTCTTTCTTTACTTATTTAATTAATTTTTTTATTTTCACCAAAATCTGAGTCGCTTACTGGGCTTCTCTGAAAAGTCTGAAATGAATCAAGAATAATTTTTATCCACGAAAATAATTGATCTGTTTGGGAATGTTTGTAAATACAACTATAATTTGACACATTCATTAATAAATAAAAACGTGCTTTACTATTTTTTTCAGTTTTTTTTTTTTTGTAAAACAGTACATTTGAAAATTCATAGATAATGTCTTCAGCCTGTTCTAATGTAAATACACATTGATTGATTGATTGATTGATAACTGAGGGGTTGATAAATCAAGATGAGTAAATTATTTGGCTTTATTATAAAAAAAAGAATCAGAACTGCACCCATGGCTTCACCAAAAATACTCATTTCCAGAACGTTTCCTCGGGGGCTCTTATTTTGAAAAGAAAAAGTCAAACGAGCGGAAGTCAGGATATTTCCACGCACATGACTCAACTTTGCACAAAGTTCTTGGAGTCAGAGGCGGCGCTGCAGGAGGAAACAGAGTTTAATGTCAGTTTGAGTAAATAAAGGGAGTTGGACTGTGAGGAAAACAGGCCTGAATGATTTTACAGGTCCTGAAGACACCATGTCAAACACGGACAACAAAGCAGCTAAAGACATGACAGAGGCGGTGAGTTTGGTTTGAGCTGGTCTGAATGTCTCACATGAACCTTTTCTGACTTTGACTTTGTCTTCATAGATGGAGCAAACCATGCAGCGACTGCAGGGACGATTCCAGTCCGTCTCTGAGCAGCTGGAGGGCAAAAATATCCTTTCCTGATACCTGGTCCGTCTGTGACCAGACCACAGCCTGTCAGAATACAGCTTTAACTCCACTTCACAGTTTTAGGTGTGAAATGTCGCAGCTTCGGGCTTTATTATTTATTATAAGTGTTTCCTGTTTAACACACCTTTTAATCAGACACGTCCTCTCTGCCAAACCTTAAATGTCCACTAGGGGGCGTCCAAGCCGTATATAGTATTCTATTGATCTATTTTAACTTTGTCGATAAACATGCAGGAAAGACACAAGCACACTGATTGATACGTTTTTTTTTTTTAAACATATAAAGGTAGGCTAAATGAAAGTACAGACAGAAAAAGAGCAAGTTGGCGCAGATACATGTCTGAAAAGCGATGAGAAGAAGTCAGAACTTATTTAATCCGACCCCCTGTCCATCAATTAATTTCCTATTATTTAGCTTCCCAATCTATTTAAATATAAAAATGTAATTAGTTTTTCAAATTAAATTTTATCTATGTCTAAAAAAAACAAGTCTTAATAATTTAATGAAAAAAATCAGACGTGCTTTTTCTATCAAAAATGTTATTGAATTATGAATGGAATTGTGTTGAATTGAAAAATGCAAAAAAAACCCCCAAAAAACAACAATGTTTAATAAGTAATAAGAAAAACAAAATTCACCAGTTCCAATAAAGGAAAAAGCCAGCCATGCGAAACAAAGATGTATATCCTTTGATGGATTTGGACATAAGTGCTGACATGTGACAACATCGCCACCAGCAAATAGTTGACACAGCAGATCCTGGGTCAGTCAGGAGCGCTGCAGAAAATTGCAGCTTCCTCAATCTCATGATCACGTTGTCCGAAATAGCAATTTCAATCAGAAAACGATACGTCGTTCAGCCCTACACAGCAGGTACTGCATGTGCCTCACAGCAAAAAGGTTGCCGGTTCAATCCCGGGGTCATTCAGGGCTTTTCTGTGTGCATGCTTGCATGTTCTCCCAGTGCATGTGTGGGTTTTCTTCTGGCACTCTGGCTTCCTCCCACAGACCAAAAACATGCTCATTCAGTTGATTGGTGACTCTAAATTGCCCTTAGGTATGAGTGGGAGAATGAATGGATGTCTGTCTCTCTATGTGACTCTGTGATTGACAAGCAGCTGGTACAGGGTGCACCCTGCCTTTCACCCAATGTCAGCTGGGATAGGCTCCAACCCCCCATAAGTGGTAAAGATAATGGATGGATGGACTGTTATTTTTGCAATGATATGTAAACATCATATTTTTTCTTCACTATAGTGAACAGCTGGCAACTGAAAAAATAGGGAGGACAGGAGGAAAACCAACCCACAGCATTGAGTATTGTGTTATTTATTACTAATTGACTACTTATCCATACCTCCTTATATTCAATGAATATTAAGTAATAAAACAATGGCTTTCTTTTAAAGGTTTTACTCAGTCCTGTTGTTTCCAGATTAACCACACAAGCTTAATGCAGAAGAGTTTTCATCAAGGATGTGAGATGTAACAAGAAGTAGACCAGTGACCACATTATAACTAATATTTTGTTTAAAATTGATGAGCTATTGTGCTTTAAATTACATCGATAATTTCATTCAAATGTGCTTGTAAAATGGACATCATTAAATTGTCAGCTGTAGCTTCCTACACGTAAATTGAGCTTTAATAAATGCGAGAAACATACATTCCCCATAGGAATCCTATTGCCTCGGTCGCATTGTTTGGAACTATCGAGGGCTCCCATGATCCTCCATTGCTGTCAAATAATTGGCCCATTAGCGTCTACAGAGTTGACGTAACTCTCTGGTTCGACGGCTCTGTCTCACAGGAGTGTGTTGCTGCTGCCCCTGATTTCCCCCTCACCTAATATGAGAATAGGTGTATACACTTGCTTTATCAGCTTCCTGCTCCATCACTTGCTGAGTTCCTGGCAGAATCTTCCTTTACTTCCACACTCGATGAGATGGGGACCCGCATCGACGACCTTGAGAAGAACATTTCTGAGCTCATGACCCAGGCAGGCATGGAGGAGCAGGCCAGTGTAAAGTGACCTCAGGTCCAGCAGCCATCTGCTCAACTTCAAATGATGACGTCTCCTGTTAGGCCCACAATGTTGCCACCTAAATGGTGACTACAAAGATCCACACATGCATCAAAATGCTTAAAATTAGATCAACTTTAGTTTCATTATATCCAAATTGTGTACTGTATGAGTGCTAACAGACCTGTGTATCTGCATTACAGGTGGAAGGACTTTGTGATGACATGCTCAGACATTATTTATTTTTGTAGAAAACTTTCTATTCGATATCACAAAAATGTAAAATCTATATTATTTGGATAATTAAGTTTGTTTTATTAGATATGAGTTGGTGCTAAGGATGACTGATCAGTGTTTATCGTGGACAAATATGCATTCCTTGGCAAATTCTTGCTTCACCTTCACTTCTAACAAATGAACTACCTCATACAGTTTTCTCTAAAGCCTTCATGACGGATCTTTGCACCTGTGTTCTGTACAGTCTGCTGCCACAAACTGTGTATGTTCACTGGTGCACCTTATGTTAACATGTGCTGTCTTCCACTATTAAGGCTTGAGACACCTTTTCTTACATTCTTATAATGCAGCATAAATCAGTGTATGTGGAAACATAGTCCAGTGATTAATTGCTACAAGGCTGCACATAAATGTTGGGGAGGGAGATGTAAAGAGTTATCGCCAAAGAAAATATCAGGGACCGTGTTCAGAAGCTTTCTAACAGTCGTCTCAGAGGGCTTCTATCTTATATTCCTCCTAGTTCAGAGTCCTTGTGGGAATTTCTCAGTGCACAACTCAAAACTGTTATCTTCTAGAGTGGTGCTAGGCTGACTCAGAAGTTAACAATGCGCTGGTTTACTCAACCCAAAGCCTGTTGGATTCTTCTATGTGTTTGTATAATAAGATTTGTAAGGATAGGTGAACAGAAGTTCATGAAACATGCATGTTTTGTTCACCAAGATGGCCACATAGAACATTACTTTAGCAATTTTTTTAAGGTGTTATCAATCTATTTTGAAACTATAACTCTGCAGTTCAACCTAGAAGCTGCTACAACAATTCCAGCATATAATTCTAGTCAGTGATTACATTTATTAACAATGCTGAATTAGCACTGAGGTCGTGCTTATGAGTAACATAGACCAGCCAAGTAAGACAGTGTGCAGGATTGTATGTACCTGTCTTATCTGTCACGTCAGCAAAGTTTTCATTCTCAATTTGAACCACTAACAAATAATCTACACCATGTTGATATGTAAGGAAGCAATAAGCAGCCAGTGGCAACACTTCTCAGCTCTAACAAGATAAATCATGTTATTTAGGTTAAAATATGCACCAGGGCAGCCATTTTCCTGCCAATCTTTTAGTCCATCTCTATTCCCTGGAATAATAACCAAAGAGACAAAACAAAAATGCACAGATAAATGCTAAATGAGCCTTTTAACATCTTAATAAAGTTCCCTTAAGTCTTGTGTATTAGGGAAAAAATAAAAGTATGCAAAGAAAATCACAACAGAATTATTTACACATTGATACTCATCCATCCAGATTATTTTTTTTTTCTTTATATCGTCATTTGGAAGCAGTTTCTGCCCCAAATGTTAGAAAAGGCTTCGTTGCTCCACACGTTTTCTTTTTAATTATTAATGGAGCTGACAGATTATTATCTTTTCTTATGCTGACATTTGGTGAGAAGTTGGGAGCATCTGTTTGGTCGATAGACTGACAGAGAGTTGTCGTTTTCTATTGTGGTCAAAACTTGGGTCTAATAATGTGACTGCTATGTCTTTCTTTAAGAAAGTGTGATAAAAATACATAACATTCTGAATTTACTGCTATGGATCCACAAATATAATGTTTAAAAAACTGGACTCAATGGCTGGGTTAAAACATTTCTATAAGTTAAACATCTGACCTAATGTCCTCCACAGAATGACAAAAGAGTGAGCCTTCAAACACAGCTGTCCTCACAATAATCTGTAAACAGTGTCAGAGATATAAGGACGAGCTTGGGGGCTTGGGCGATCCAGTGGAGTTGGGAGGGTTAAAATGGGGTCCATGACACCCCCTGTGGCATAAATATGCCTCACACTGAAGCTGAACACATACACTGTGCTGTTGATGTTTCTTTTTTATGCAGCAGATAATGAGAGTATTTCATGACCACATGCGTATAAAGACCAGTGTATGCTGTCTCAGTCTTGTGCGGCACTGCATGTGTACTGAAATGCACTCAGTGGTATCTTAATGGAAGATTAATTCAACAAAAAAATCACCAAAGCCTTTTATATGTAAACTGTGTTTTTAATGTATTTAAAGCTTCTTTATTTACCACAAAGCACAGTTCGTACAGTCCTCAGTGTCCCAGCTGATGGAAAATGCAGAATAAAGCTGGAGATATACTTGCAGTTTGTTCCTGTGTTGGTGTCATTGGCGTTTTTGTTTCTATACTTACCTGTATGTGACATGTGTTATTGGAGGACACCACTAGAGTGTGCAAAAGACCTCGGGCTGTGTGTTACCTAGAAGTAAACTGCAAACATGGCAGTATTTCTGAGAGTAAAAGTGACAAAAAAAACACTCCTAATCAATATTATTTTTAAGTATTTGTTGACAACTGATTAGCAGTTGTCAGACCTTACCATCAAAATTATCTGCCCTCTGTTCCTCCTCCCGGAACAATCTCCTTGTATGGGTGTAATGAGTTACAGTGTTAACTGATGCCTTACTGCTGACTGTCATAGTCAAAACAACAGAAAAAAACTGAGGGTGAGCCCTTCAGTGCTTCACTTTGTTAATCATTGTATTAAAGATTACTTCATTAGTTTATGTGAGAAAATACAGCAAAGGAAACTAAGCTAATGCAAACATCTACAAAGAAAGTCAGCCATGTTGTCAACTCCAAGTCACCAATGTACACGGTCACCAGTTGAATTAGTACACCAAACATATTTCCTTGTACTCTAAAGGAGATTTTATCTGTCGTCAGTGGATGATCTGTCAGTCGTATACATATATGTTGAGGACTCTGGTCTTGAATTATCAGTTTGTCTTGTAAAATGTCCATTTTATTTGTTTCTGCTGCTGTGATCAATCTGTCTCTCCTCTGATCCTACTGGTGACGTGCAGACTGCAGCTTGCGTCTGTATCACGTCAATTCTGGACAGTCTGCACAACCAATGCGCTGAATCAATGCAGCAGATGCATGGCAGCCATCATGCGTACGTGTAATTAACAGCAAGTATATCTGTAGCGTTAGATAAGCAGCCAAGCAGCTTTGCATTGTTGATTCTTTATGTCAACATCATATGCACGCTGAGAAGGATTTTCAGTCAATGTACTCGAGCAATACCAGGGGTGTCCAAACATTGGTTGGGAGAGGAGGACATTTTTAAGCATGTTTTATGCTTGAAGCGCTTGAAGTGTCCGAAAAAGCGAGCTTGACGTCACATATTAAAACACGCCTCTGCATTGGAGGTCTGCTTGGCTGATTTTTGGCTGGATGCACACATCCCGAAAATTTTAACAGACTCGGGCGCGGACAACAACAAGCCCGGAAATGCACTGATTCATTATTGTGTCAACATATATCAACACCTAGGCAACAGCCACTAGAAGACAAAGAGGAAATGGCGAAGTTTGAAGGGCAGCAGCTGTTAGAAGCAGTATTAATTTTGACAGCACTTTTTAATTTAGTTTTAGTTTTAGTCTTTTGCGTAAAATATCTTTTTTTTTGCCATAATTTCCTCATCTAAATTGGTTTAATTTCAGTCTAGTTTTAATTGATGAAATTTCACAACATTTTAGTCGACAAAATTAGTCGACTAAAATGTGAAGTGTAAAGTTGAAGGCATTTTTTATGTTTCCTTGAATTTCTGAAGTCATGTTTAACGCTTGGATAAAATGAAACATCTAATAACCCTTTACAAACAGTGAACCTGCTCTACATGAATATATCAGTTCATTAAGAGTCGCTCTGATTGGATCACTCCCCAACTTTTCCCGCCACCACAAAGCTAAGGTTGTGATTGGATGTCTGTCGTAACTCATCCAACCTTTCCACACAACCAAAGTAGCTGTGATTGGATATATTCCTAACTTGTCTCTGCTTTCTACATGATGATATTAGGTCTGATTTGATAAAGTCTCTGTCAAACGTGTTCGTCTAGTTTTTATTTGTTGACCAAAATGTCAGTTAATTTAGTTTTAGTTTTTGTCCGTGTGCTTTTGTTTTTATTAGTTACTGTCTAGTTTTTGTCAGGGGAGAAAAGGTTGTTGATGAAAACTATGAGGAAAATAATTATTCAACAAAACCATCTCTATGACTGTTAATGAAAGAACACCAGGACATTTTGACAGCAAATGTTCTTCTTCTTCTTTGGCCTTGCCAGTATCAACAAACTTTTTTCTCTTATGACTTCCTGGAAATCACTCTGTATGTGAGTTGTTGAGGACACTGCCCCCTACAGTTTGGGAGAACATGTGTTTGGGCTAATGCGAGAGCAGCATTTCCTTCCATGCTGAAAGTATAATCGAGCCTTTAGTCGGACTGCAGTCTAAAAATAAATAAAATTTGGCTTCAATTTTTGGCTTAAGCGTGACTGATGAGCAGAGACAAATGGATGACAGCAGCACAAATAATGCATTTGCTCCACTCTCTGTCACCACTGACACCTTTATGATTGTGGCTACTTCTTGCAGTTTGTTCTTGTTTTGTGTCCGACTGTAATGAGCCATCAGCATCCTACCCTCTATGCTGCCCAGAGCATCATCTTTACCCTGACAATGGGCTGATTCAAGGGTGGCCAGAACAAAACCGAGATTTCTTGAAGTTTTATTGGTCATCCCGAAACTCCAGTCATCCAATCATTTGCCGTTTGACTTGACCAGCCATCACCGCAGAGCTGTAATTTAAGTTGTTTTTATATTTTTAAGTACACTGGATGGATTTTACTAACCAAAAACAGCTTAATGTGGTCCCTCTGTTTTTGGCCGGTGGCCTTTTATATAAAAGTGTGGACACCCCTGACATGTAATTTCTGTTACAATTATGCAAGTATTATTCTAAAAGATGTCATCTATGTATAACTGTATCTCATATTATGATTAATCTGACCACTTAACCTTTGAACTCTGGTTTCCTCACATATTGCTGCAGCCAGACAGTAGTAAGATCAACGCCATACTGAAGATGCAATTCTGACTGTTTTTACTGGGCACCTAAGCTAATATTCAATAAAGATTGTTTTTTTATTGCATTCCCTCAGATTCAGTGTTTCATGACTGCTTTTAATTTTATGTCTGTTGGAACTGAATTGAATATTGATATTGAATATTGTCCTTATTGACACGTCTGCCCTGAGCCTGAGATTCTGAGCTCTTCAAGCTGATATGAAGAGGTATTACCATCTAGTGGTCACATGTGCTCATTACAATGAGTCTATATCACTGACCATGGTCCTGAATTTTCTTTTTGACAGCTTATGCTTAAATATTTGCTGATAAAAAGCACAAAACTGGAGTGTGTGAGGGTTTCTCCTAGTTTATAGGGCAGGGATGTTTCTGCAGTATAGTCCTAGATAACTGAGATCTACTGTGGTTTTATGCCTCTGCAAGGTGAAGACCTGCAGAGCTGACTCCTCCCACTCTAAATTAATCACTGGATTCCATCTACAAGGTGAATAACTATAATAATAATTAAAAGTTTTAATTATTAACTCCACCAAGGAGGTTATGTTTTTGTCTGTGTTTGTTTATTTGTTTGTGTGTTTGTTTTTTAGCAAGATTATGCAAAAACTACTGGACAGATTTTTCTGAAATATTCAGGAAATGTTAGTAATGGCACAACTTAAAAATGATTTGATTTTGGTGGTGATCCAGTTAACCATCATTAGTGAATGATCTTTTTTGCTCAATAACTGTCTAACTTATAATGATATCAACATGATTCTGAGTGCTAGGTGTGGGTTTTCAGCGTCAAGGAATCGTATTATGATGGTAACTTTATCATGGAACTATTGCTTATAGATGTAACAGCAATATGTGAGCCTCCTGGTGGAGTATTGTGCTGTTTGAGTGCTTTCTAGTCTTGAATATGTATTATTATGACGTGCTGCTGACCTCTTGGCCAGGTAGCCCAAATGAGATCCTGATCTCAATGGTAATTATCAAGTTCAAAAAAGGTTCAATGAAAATAAATAAAAATGACATCACCAATTTCTGTAAAAATAAAAATAACATTCAAAGTGAAACATTTTCAATATATTTAAGGCAAAGTGAAATTTGCTCTGTCTTTGATGTAAAAAGTTTTAAAGGTCCAAGTCACCTCTGCCGTAAAGTCTTTTGGAAAAAAAGCTAAACTTATAAAAAGTGTAAACAAGGCCTGAGAACAGCTGCTTTGTTAATACAGGTGTGCAGTGAGCTACATTTACTAATCTGAGTAGCTCAGGAGCATGTCAATCACTCACTCACCTGTCAAGGGCATGGCACACTGATTCAATCTGCAACAAGCCATGGATCAAGTTCTCAAGGAGAGCCACCCACTCCTCCTCTGCCTCTGTTGACCTGAATGGGAAGCCAGCAGTCTCATTCATTTCCTTGTTACCAATCACAGACATGTCCAAGATTGTAATAATCACCACTTTGCATTCAAAATACTGAAAATATTTCAATATTATTGTGTTTTTGAACAGAAATTGGTGATGTCATCACATGCACTGGCATTGAAAGGGTTAAAATTGTGAAAATATTTGAAATCATGACAGTTATGATCGGGACTGAAGTGGATCAAAAGGTTTATGAAGAAAAAGTGAAAAACATATTAACGTGATACTTTTAGGGTGCTTTTTCAGAAATTAGGGAGTTCCTGTTATCAGATATGAGGGTTAAAGAATTTATTGAAAAAGTCAAAAATGCAACAAATTTTGGGTATTTACATTGAATTTGGAATCAGAACAAAACATTGAAGTTTAAAATCATAATCATATCTCTTTGAGGAAAAGTCTCAATATTTTTCATCATTTTCAGGAGAGAAAGACTAAGACCTGAACGGCTTTTTTAATTAGTCAAAGTGACGTGAGCCATTCTTAACAGTCACAACAAGGCTCTCAGGCTGTACCTGCCGTGGTGTTTATATGCTAACCAGGTTAAAAAGTTTGAGATGGAGCTTCTCCCTTTACAGAAAACTTTGCAAGTCCTGCGAAGGACTGTCCACACCCTTGTAAACATCCTAAATACTCAGAAGAAACACAACACCCATTTTTTGTAAGGTCACCTGGTTGTCCTAGCCGTTTGATCATTTTACACTTAGCAACCACAACATATTCACCCGAGTTTAAGGTCTCTCAGAAAGTCACATATGAGTTCAAACACCACTGAAACTAAATAAAATAAATGAATACGGCATTTTTAAATTTAGTTTTAGTTTTACTCTTGTGCCTTAAAAACTTTTAGTTTTAGTCATAATTTAGTCTTGTAAATTGTTTTAATTTTAGTCTAGTTTTAGTTGATGAAATTTCACATTTAATTCAATGACATCTACTGTAAGTTTAGCTGACTAAAATATGAAGTGTAAAGGGTAAGGAATTTTTTTTAATGTTTCCTTGAATTTCTGAAGTCATGTTTTACACTTGGATAAAATGAAACATCTAATAACCCTTTATTTAATGCTAGTAAAGTTTGAATGTATAAATGAACAGAAACAAATTTAACAAATCCAACAATTGCATATATTTTCAGTTCTTTCAACAGAAAACATTCACAGATAATCACAAGCTTGTGTCTTCAACATGACAGTGAGTTCACTGTTCTCCAGTGGCCTCTAAAGTCACCAGACCGAGGCTCAAAAGAGCACCTTTGGGATGTGTTTTTAAACAGTTTTGTTTGTTTGTTTGTTTGTTTGTTTGTTTGTTTTAGTCAAAGATATGCAGCCAACAAACTGCAGCAGCATCTCGTAGGAAGTTTCCAGAACCTTGTTAAATTATGCCACAAAGAAGTATGGCAGCTCTGATGGCAAAAGGAGGTCCAACCTGGTACCAGAAAAGTGTTACACAGTCTGCCTTAAGTCCGTATTAATTAATAAAGAGTTTTATTGGAGGGCTGTTCAGCAGTACATATCAGACTCTTGGCATTGTAAGCAAATTTAAAATCCATCACCCATTACCTGTATCACTTATCCCTTTTCAGGGTTGTGGGGGGCTGGAGCCTACCCCAGCTGACTTTGAGTGAAAGGCAGGATGCACCCTGTACCAGCTGCTTGTCAATCACAGAGTCACATAGAGAGACAGACATCCATTCACTCTCACACTCATACCTAAGGGCAATTTGGAGTCACCAATCAACCTAACAAGCATGTTTTGGTCTGTAGGTGGAAGCTGGAGTGCCTGGAGAGAACCCATGCATGCATGGGGAGAACATGCAAACTACACACAAAAGGCCCTGGAGGTTCAAACCAGCAACTGTCTTGCTGTGAGGCACGTGCACTACCTGCTGCGTCACTGTGCTGCCCCGATTTAAAATCTCACAATTCGAACAATCTTAGATAAGTGCCACAGTTTTAGGGCAATTTCGACTCACCAAAGTACGCTGGAGTGCCCGGAGAGAACCATTTCATGCACAGTGAGAACATGTAAACTCCACACAGAAACGGCCCTGCCCAACACGGGGATTGAACCAGGAATCTTCTTGATGTGAGGTATGTGCACTACCTGCTGCACCACAGTGCTGAAAACAAAATTCAACATTTTCAGACAAAATATTTTGATTTTTTTGAGTTGTGTCACAAAATGAACAAGAACAAATATTTACTGAAGAAAAGGATGTTTTGACTTTAGAGGATTTGTATAGCGTGACATAAACTCCGTGTGAAGTGGACACGCCTGCATGTGCGTGTGAAGAGGTTGAAACGTGTGACTTCACTTCACTCACTGATGTGCCTCACTGTGATGCTCACCAAAGCCAAAGAGCAGGAATGCTGCTGAACATGTTGCTACGGCAACCTGTGCCAGAGCAGACCTGTCAGTTTGTGTAAGTGTGTTTGCTTGTTGGTGTGCGGAGTTGTGTGTTCACTTGATAGTGTGTTGTTGGGAGTAAGCCAAGGCAGGGCAAGAGGAGAATTTCTCTAAAAGTGTTGGGCTGATGTTTTCTGCTCCTGATTCGGTCTGAGTGTTGGAGACACAGTCAGTGCTTCACATCTCCACATCAGGATCGGGGCTGACGAATGAAGTGCACACACTGTCCTCCTGTGGTGGAGCACTGAGTGGGTGTGTGGAGAGCCAGGGCCAGCAGAGAGAGGGAGGCTGAGAGGTTCAGCCCTGTGGCCCACGCCTGGTGCTCTCCACTGGGAGGGGAGGGGATGTAATTGCTGTCTGCATGGTCAGCATCCTGAACTGGGTAGGGGGAAACACTTTAGGGCCTATGTGTGTGTAATCTGTGTGATGTTTATGTGCAAGTATGTGGGTGTGTACACATGTCATTCCCATTTCTCCCTCTAATGGCACTAAAGCACACTTCACTTAGGAGGTGAAAGACAACATAAATGCCAACAGGCTAACTGATCTATCAGTCTATCTATCTATCTATCTATCTATCTATCTATCTATCTATTAATACATTTATAAGTATTTATTTATCATCAATATTTTTCTTTATTTGAATGGTATAGTGCACATTAATGAACATTGAACAAGTTGTAGGAGCCTATACAAAATAGATGTAAATATGCAGGATTTAGCACGTTTATTTCCATTTATCGTCCCAAACATAAAAAGAAAAAAAGAAAAAGCTACAATGTTACAGACATTTTAGTACAATATAGTTACAATAAAACAGAGATAAATACATGCCAATATCATTGTTTTATATGAAAACACAGCATTGATGTTTTAGGACCTCCATTTTGAAACCTGGAGAAAGGGACAACTTCCTGTCAGTCTATTGACTCAGCGTGTCATTGGCTTCCACAGGGTCAAATCAGGTGGAGACAAAGGTCAGTAAGTGACAGCAGTTATTCGTCATTTCCTGGAAGACTCAAAAAAGACATTTGAGTAATGCTATGTGGCCGTTTTTAAACATTTGTAACAAAAACTGTTTCTAGAGCTGGCACAAATTACTAAACAGAGCGAAAAAAAAGTCTGGAGAAATAAGTGTAATTATACCATGGTCTGGGTGAATACTCGATTCTGATTGGCCGCAGGGTGTCCGTTAAAAAGTGTTGTAGGACACCTATAAAAAAAAGTTCCGGTCAAATAGCCTGATTGTTCTAAATTATTGCGCTTGCTCAAATGCTAATTGGTATCTGTGGTAACAGAAACTCAGAACATACGTTATTTCACAGTTAATTTATCACAACGGTAAGACAGTAGACAAACATGAGGGATTTTGTAGTTTCCTTTAACCTATTTGGTGAATTTTATGATTATGAAGACTGGGATGCAGCAGAAGAGAAAGAGAGAACAGAATATAAGAAGAAGGAGATGCGACACAAGGAGGTGACACCAGAGAGATTGAACAATTAACAGGATGACAAAGACGTGGTAAACACAAAGAAAACCACAAAATGGGCAGTTAAAACATTAAGAGACTTCCTGGCTCAGAAAAACATGGACATCAACTTTGAGAGCTACTCTGCCACTACTCTCAATGACATTTTGCGACTGTTTTATGTGTCTGAATTTACAGCTGTGGCCGACCGAGCTGCAGGTTCTGTGGCCAGAGCCAATTACCTTGGCAACGCTTCACAATGAGAGATATTAAATAGTCCACTTCTTGTGAAAACGATTTTAACGGTAGAAAACAACATTAATGTATTAATAATTGATTTAATATTTATTTATTTTGCAAGTGACCATGGTATAAGCGGGATAATGCCCTTTGAGGTGTCCATTATCAGAAATGAATGGACTCTGCGAAAGCAACCGTCCGATGCCTCTGTGTCGTCCATTCATTTCTGATAATGGACACCTCATCGGGCATTATCGCTTACGTATGTTAGTACCTTTTGCTGTAAGTCCCGTTGTATCCTTAAATGTTGTTATAACAGAAAATGTCTGACAGAATCATAATCAGATGTGAAAAGGCTCATTCATCTTTGATCTGTGTGTGATTTGAGTTCTGCGAGAATTTCGTCATCTTTATAAAAGTCAAAATTCTGAAAAGAATTTGATGATGCTGGACCTGAAAAGTCAAATTTAGGCCCCTTGCTATAAAGCATCACTTCAATCACTGAATCAAGCCATAACTGTACATCAACTTCTGTACATGTAAAAGTATTTAGTGTATTGATTCTCAAATTTGGGTGACCAAGAAACCACTAAAAGTTGTAATAAAGTCATTTCCCCAAACATGTGTATCTGCAGCCATGCGTACATGCACATGGTCTCCTTGCTGCAGCTGCAGAAAGACCTCGTTTCCGCCGTTATCAGCTCCGTCAGTGCTCGATCTGTGGTCAGCGGTCTCCACCATCAACCTGGAGTTTTGGAACAGCAGCAGATGTGATCTCTGTTCCCCTCCGGCGTGATAGAAGATGGAAAAATAATAAACACCTGAAACAGGTGCGCTGAAGATACCTGTAGAAACAACAGAATATTAGAGCCTTTCATCAGATTAATGAACACAAACATTAACTCCAGCCCTCCTGCTGCAGAGCCAAAGTAACCGAGTATTACCTGTGGCTGAATTGTAGGCGTTGCCGATGTTTGTGATGACTGTTCTGTAGATTAAAGTTGTTTCTGTGTTGAAAGGTCCGATGGGTGTTTGTCCTCCTCCTGTGGCTGCACTGAAGATCACCTTTGTTCTTTCTGTGTCAGACACAGTAATGCAACCATATTTGAAAAGTACATCCTTTTTACTCCAACAAATGCAAATATTATTATTATTATTGCTGGGCCTGATAACATCCCTGGCCGTGTACTTAAAACATGTGCCATCCAGCTAGTAGATGTCATTACTGACAGCTTGAACATATCACTGTCACAGGAGAGTGCTCCCACTTGCTTAAAGACAGCCTCCATCCTGCCTAAAAAGTCTGCAGTGTCTGATCTAAATGACCACCGCCCTGTGGAGCTCACCCCCATCCTGATGAAGTGCTTTGAGAAACTGATTCTCCAGCACATAAACAACAACATCCCTGCCAGTCTGGACCCTCACCAGTTTGATTTAAGAACCAACAGATCCACAGAGGACGCCATCTCCACTGCCCTTCACTCAGTCTACACTCACCTTGAGAAAAGCAACTCCTACCTCAGAATGCTGTTTGTTGACTTCAGCTCAGCATTAACACAATCTCCCCCATGAAGCTGATTGGAAAACTCAACACTCTGGGCATCAGTACCACTCCCCGCCACTGGATACTGGACTTCCTCACAAACAGACTGCTGTCTGTTCGGATTGGCCGTTTCTTTTCCTCCACTCTAGTGCTCAACAGTGGAGTCCTCCAGGGCTGTGTGCTCAGCCTCCTCCTGTTCACACTGTATGCCCACAACTGCCCCCCCGACATGGAGAGAACTCTACTGTGATGTTCATGAATGGCACCATCATCTTCGATTGGATTTCCAACAATGATGAGACTTCATATGGGGAAGAAATCAACCATCTTCCTACCCTCACCTGGAGTCACGAGCTGTGGGTAGTGACCGAAAGAACAAGATCGCGGGTACAAGTGGCTGAAATGAGTTTCCTTAGCAGGGTGTCCGGGCTCTCACTTAGAGATAGGGTGAGAAGCTCGGTCATCTGGCAGGGACTCGGAGTAGGGCCGCTGCTCCTCCACGTTGAGAGGAGCCAGATGAGGTGGCTCGGGCATCTAATTAGGATGCCCCTTGGACACCTCTGGTGAGGTGTTCCGGGCACATCCCACCAGGAGGAGACCTCAGGGAAGACCCAGGACATGCTGGAGGGACTGTGTCTCTCAGCTGGCTTGGGAACACCTCGGGATCCCCCAGGAAGAGCTGGACGAAGTGGCCGGGGAGCTTCCCTGCTCAGGCTGCTGCCCCTAGACCCAATCACGAATAAGCGGAAGAAGATGGTGATGAAGATGATGATGATAATGATGAGCAACCATCTTGTGGAATGGTGCAGAAAAAAACAACTTACTGCTCAACGTCAATGAAACCAAAGAGCTGATAGTTGATTTTAGAAAAAAGGAGGCAAAGACACAGAACCCTGCCTACATCAGTGGAGCTGAGGTGGACCAAGTGAGCAGTGAGAACCTGTCTTGGACTTTAAATGTCTCTGCCCTGGGTTAGAAACAGCTGTATTTTTTAAGGAAATTTAAAATAGAAAAATTCCCATGCCAAGTTCTAGTCAGCTTTTACAAAGGAGCGATTGAAAGCATACTGACTGGAAACATCATAAACTGGCATGGGATGTGCACGGCCATGGACAGGAGGACTCTGCAAAGAGTGATAAAAACTGTCCAAAATATCATTGGTGCCCATAAACAGAGCATCAATGATATCGGGGAGGTGAGGTGCCTTTGCAGAACCAAGAGGATAATGGAGGACAACAGCATCTTGTGCTATAATTCTGGTTGTTTTTATGTCAGTGATTAAAGTCTAATCACCTATCTTTACAGAGACTGATGAAACTTTTCTGTTATCTTGCTTGAACAAAAAAAGTCTCCTTACCTTTGTTTTCAATGTCCTGCAGCCTGCTCTCCAGAGCTCTGAGACTTTCTCTCATTGCTAGATCACACATATCAGGAATGCTGATCTGCTTTTCTTTCCCATTGTCGTCCTCTTGGGCCGAAGTCCAGCTACAAGACAGCAAAGAGAAACCACAAAAAATGATGAAATTCATTGTTAAAGTTGCTCTGAATCCAAGTCAACCAAACTCTCCCTCTTGTGATACCCCCGTCTGGTTATATACTTCTTCAGGACCATCTGTTAATGTTTAGCATACCATTTCATTCTTTATTACCTTTATCACGAGAAGCCTGGAATCAAAGTCTTAGAGAAGCTAAATGGAGCAGCAACAAAGATATCAAGATTTAAAAAAAAAAATGAGATCAGTATTAGAGCAGGGCTGAGAGGTTATCTTATCAGAAGAAAATGAAATAGGTCTTTACAGCACTTCTCGGTAACACCCTGTCTAAGAATTTAAGGGAAAAGAAGATTAAACATTTAAAGATCATGGTGGATCATTTCAAGTAAATGACTGAAAAGACAGCAAAATAAATGCAGTCAACAAAACCATGTCAAACTATTGTGCTTTAACTTTAAAAACCACATGACGTGATGTCTTGTGGTATTATAACCTTTATTAGGATGAGATATACTTCCTTCAGACATGGATGCACGATGACCTCCAGGTTACCTTCAGCTCAGGTAAGTTCACTTTCACCTTTCGTAAAGAATAAGCACTTAGTCATGGTGCTTTTTTATCAAATCACACTGGTATGACAGCTAATTTAAATGATAAATATTATTCTCAAACTCAGATATTAATGTCATATAAGTGACCTTTTAAGTTTAATTTCAAGGACAGATTTGGCAATGAGCAATCAATATGAAGCAAATAAATGCATTTTTTAAACCTTATGGTCTGACAGCACTATTGTTACCATTATGACAGCGCTTGTTTTTATTTATATATTTTTTTTAAGAATGATCCTCAATATATTGGAAGCTAGCAGGGCCTTTTTCCTGAGATTGCCTTTCAGTGAACTTGCATATAATTTAGGTTAACATTTAAGTTTTCATTGCTATGAATGAGAGTGTACTTGTGTACCCTGAAGACTGTGATCAAACATTTTAGAGATTTTAATTGCTTTGATTTGTGGAGGTGTTTTTTTTAATCAGCAGCTGAGCAGATTTGCAGCACCTGGTGTGAAAACCAAGTCTGTTATAGCTGAACACTCCCTGGATGCTTTTGGTCATTAAAGTGCCTTTGTATATAGTAATTGTTTTTGTCAAGACTGTTTTATGGATTATTCATTTGTTTTCATGAAGTTGATATTATTATTTTATTTTGTAATTGTTATTTAAGATGTTATAATAATGATAATAATAATAATAATAATAATAATAATAATAATAATAATAATAACAATAAGAATAATAAGAATGATAATAACACTTTAAACACAAATCACCATGCACCAAACTTCACCAGGACAGCACAGGTTGGAAATATTCAAGATTGATTTCTAAAATGGGAGGATATTCAATAAAATATAACAGAATGTTCCTAAGATTGTCAATACTAACTGAAGTTATTATTAACCTTGACTTAACCAGTTAAAAACCCATTGAGATCAAGATCTCTTTCACAAGGGTGACCTGGCCAAAGGGTCATAAAACCAATACTTTATTTCAATTGATATGAGTTATCTGCTCCATTATCCAAACTTTGAGCTGTTTAAAGACAAACTGTTGATTTTTAACAGCTATTTTGCATATATCTGTATTATCTTATTTGGAGGAATTTGTTATGAAATCGTGTCAGTTAACCAAGCAATAAGGAAACGATCCATTCAGTGGAATCAGTTTTATTGGTTGTGTGTGTACCTTGTGTCAATAATCGGGTCGTATCTGTCCTGTAGGCCACCTGGGGTGTGGACCGCCTGCTGCTGTGGACTTATGAAGCTTCAATAACTATAATTAGAAATATTTGGCCATTTCTTTATCCCCATTTAATACCGTTACAGTTCCTGATATTAGATTTAGATAGATCAACTAAATCAATTATATGTTAGTTCCTGCAAACAGCACACATATTAGTATGACCATGACAGACAGTCATGGATGACCTCCTGAGCTCCAAGTGCTTTATCCTGCATCAAACATCAACAGAAATGACATCATTTAACACAAATTCTTATTTTTAGACCAGTTAAATCTGTTTTTATGTCAGTTCAGCTACATGCTGCTAATCAACATCATTCCTTCAGGTTATAATCATTATAGATGTTAATGTTAGTATTGGAATGATCTCTCTATCTGTGGTTGTATTGATTATACATCTTGTCTTGAACATAGCACAGAGGAGTCAGACACAAATGCACAACACTGAGAACAGGGTCAAATAGGCAAATGGTTTAATATAAAAAAGGTAAGGGTCGATCCACAGGTAAGCAGTCAGCAAGACAACAGTGTCAAAAGATGTGAGGCAAAACACAGGAATGGAGAGCAGGCAGGAGTCGGTACACAAAAAGAGAATCAGATCAGGCAGGAAAAAACAGAAAATGTGAGGCAAAAGGTGAGGTCAGAAAAGCAGGTAAGGTTATACATGGCTAGACAAACTATGAAGAATGCTGGGATGACGGCTGTGAGGTACGATGAACTGGCGACCAGACAGTGAGAGACATGAGGTTAAATATAAGAGGTAATGAGGGCTGATGGGAAACAGGTGGTGTGAAACAATCAGGGGGCAGGTGTGACAAGACAGAGGCAGGACAGACAGGAACACAGGCCTGAAAAAGAGACAAGGGAAAAACAAGACATGAGACATGAATGTGCAAAATAAATGAAAGCTGAACTGACATGACACATCCATGGTAACGATCTTTACAACCATAGACATGAGGTACCTCTTGAAAATGAGATGCCACATCTCAAGAGGATTACCTTTAATAAATCTAAATCCATAAAAACAATGAGGTCTGAGCGCAAAGTTTGTCGCTAAAAATAAAAATTTTTAGTAAATAATTGTCATTCTGACGCTGTTATATTATTCAGCATCAGTCATCTCTACCTCATAATCACTGTATATGTAAATGTTAATATTAGATTAAATACTCTTTTCATGGTTGTTATTCATTATATTTCTATAAAAACTACCTTACAACCACATAAGCACCAGGACCCTCCTAAAAACTAGATGTTGCATCTCAAGGGGCTTACCATTGATGAATTTATATTCAGTAGAAACAAATATGATGAAGACAGGTCTATGATTGGCCCATGGATCTGTTACTGGCTTCAGTTCTTACTTTAGTCCGCTTGTCTCTGCCAACCCAGCTTCCTTCAGCCACACACCCAACACAGCTTTGGTGGATGGCTGTTCATCATGGGACTGGATCTGCTCGAGACCTCCAGCTGCTCAACAGAGGGTTTTTCTTGCAACCGTTACTGTAAGCCCCCCTACAGACGCACTTTCCTGTAGTTTGGTTGGCCCAGTGCTGTGCTCATGATGGATTCATGTTGGGTTTGGATATATGTATGTGTGTATATGTATATGTGTATTTTATATATGTATATGTATCTATGTGTATCTATAAAATGAAGAGTTTGTCCTCAGCCTGTTTTATTGTGAAGTGCAAGGGTATCAGTTGTTTTTAAAAGTGCTGGGGGCTATAACTATAATTTTGAGTGTGGTTTGAAAAGTGCTGGGTACAATTATGTATTCATCAGTTTGACGTTTCATTACAATAAGCACTGCATTACAGTGTATTGATTGATGATGTGTTGAAAATCGTATTCAATCAATTGATTGTTCACTGCGTTTTGATTCGTGCTTCTGTAAAGTGTCTTCTCTAAGTAAAAGCGTTCTACAGATAAAAATTATTATTAAAAGTTGAAAGCCACACACGTGTTTAGTCTTGTTTTCAAAACGGTGTTGGAAACCATTAGGCTACTGGCCAAGGGTTAAAGCACAGTGTTGGCAAGTCCCCCTCCTGACAAAGGTTTACCAGACAAACATTGCCTGACCATAGGCTATTATATATAGAGAGGGAGTTATGAAAGGAAACAATGTCCTGAGCATGAGCATCACCTTTTGTAGAGGAGCAAGAATTTGTGGTTGATTGCCTGCCCTGCTATGTATCACAAAAACAATCACACAGAAAAAATTGAAAAGGAAAATCCACTGAGAATTGCATCCATCAAATTTTCACCAGCAACACTGCAAAGGTTGACTTCACTCATCGTTACACCATCATATAAACAGACTGACTGCAAGTGCAACTCCTTTTACAGTTTAGGAGAATCCCACAGGTTATGCAAGAAAATGGTTTTTAGGATACCAAACTAGTCTAATGTTAACTTAGGTCTTAACCAGACAGACCACTATCCACATTGGCATGTTAATAATACCACGGTGTGTAGCTGCAATGCAACATAAGCCACCCATCAATAGGCAATTCTATCTGGAGAAACAACCAGATCATATTCAACCAGCTGCAAAGTTTAAGTAAACTAAATGTCTTACCTTATGATCTGATTCAGTGCTATTGTCACCTCTCTCACTCCTCATCCCTCTCCTCTCAGAGCATCAGTCAGTGGATCGGGCGTTTTGGTTTAACTGGTGACTGTGTTAACTGGTGACTCACTTCCTCACATTACAAGATAATCTACGCTAATAAAGCTAACACAACATCGCCCTGTAGCCACCTAATGACAGGCAGCTATGTCCCCTGTTTAGTATCCAGACATTTTTATAAATAACAAGGAGGAGTAATACAATATTGTAGTAGTACTCCTGCATTGAACAGACTCTGAAGAGGACAGCGTAACGGGGATTAGCAGCAGAAGCTAACGTTATTTATTTTTCATATATATCTTTTTCTGTGCCTTTTGTTTGTCACTGTCAGGTTTGGTTTATCACTTCAAATGTTGACTCAGACTTGTTAACATTGTTTTACTCTGTACACTGGTTGTGCATCTGTGAAGTCAATTTTAAAAAAACAAAAAACAAAGGTCAAAAGGCAGTAGGGCTACACCCTGAGTTCTAGCAGACTAAACATAGGACCACAACATGCAAGTAAAACAATAAAAATCCAACTGAACCTAGCTCACTGACATGGCCTTAGAAAGGATTAGCTTGAAAATTTACCTCCTCCTAGTATTCATTATATTGAAGATTGTTGATGCCGCCCTACGGAGGAAATGCCGTTATTTAAAAAAAAATTTTTTTTTATCACAGTCCACATCCCCTCGTTTGCCCCACGCAAAGACAAGAACAGGCAAGTGGTGCAGGCAGGCCCTTTCCATTTCCAGGTGGAGGTTGATCATTCATGCTGTCATGATATGTCATTGTGATTCGTGCGTGCCAATCACGTGATTAATTTTTAATCAAAGTCACATTGTTGCAAGTCAGACAAAGTCATGCCGACCGATCGTTTTGGATGTTTTGGTTGATTATGTGGTTACAATATGCCACCAACATTTTGTCCTTCTTTAATGATAAATTGAGAAACATTTTAAAAGTGGTGGGGACAAAATTGTTCATAATAAATAGTGCTGGGGACATGTCCCCAGCTAATCTGACACCCCTGGTAAAGTGCCTTGAGATAACACTTGTTATGAACTGGTGCTATACACATAAAGATTGATTGAAGTCAGTTTGTACTGTTTATTAAGACACTTTGAAAACATGATATTAAAGATGTTATTAAACTAAGCTTTGTATGCATCCCTACAGGCCACTTTATTAGTACCTACCTGGTTGGACTCCCTTTGGCCTTCAGAGCTGCCTTAATCCTGTATGGTCTAGATTCAACAAGGTGCTGAAACATTCTTCACAGATTAGACACAGACATGACATGATAGTGTCACACAGCTACTTATCTGCTTTGTTATTTCAATTAATAAGCCACCTTCATCATGATTTATCTGCTCCATTGTCCAAACTTATAGCTGTTTGAAGACAACCTACTGATTTTAAACAGCTATTTTGCACGTGTCTGTGTTATCTTAATGGCTGAATCTGTTATCAAATAAGGTCAGTGGGACAACAAGCAATAAGAAAATTCATTCAGTGAAATCAGTTTTATTGGTTGAGCGTGTGTGTGGTTTTGAGATGGTCTCGTGTCAATAGTTAAGTCAGTTTGTTCAGTTTGTTATGACACTTTAAAAATATAAAATTAAAGATGTTTTTTAAACTACATTGGGTGTGCATACCTACAGGCCACCTTTTTAGTACCTAACTGCTTGGGCTTCCTTTGGCCCTCAGACCTGCCCTTATTCTTTATTTTCTAAATTCAACAAGGTGCTGGAAATATTCTTCACAGGTTTTGGTCCTTAATGACATGATAGCATCGCACAGCTACTTATCTGCTTTGTTATTTCAATTAATAAGCCACCTTCACCATGACTTATTTGCTCCATTGTCCAAACTCCTTACCTTTGTTTTCAATGTCCTGCAGCCTGCTCTCCTGAGCTCTGAGACTTTCTCTCATTGCTAGATCACACATATCAGGAATGCTGATCTGCTTTTCTTTCCCATTGTCATCCTCTTGGGCTGAAGTCCAGCCACAAAACAGCAAAGAGAAACCACAAAAAAGATGAAATTCATTGTTAAAGATGCTCTGAATCCAAGTTAACCAAACTCTCACTCTTGTGATACCCCCGTCTGGTTATATACTTCTTCAGGACCTTCTGTTAATGTTTAGCGTATCATTTCACGTGTATCTTTATGATAATAATCAAACTCTCAGAGAAGCTAAATGGAGCAGCAACAAAGATATCAAGATTAAAAAAATAGTATCAAGTGTTAGAGCAGGGCTGAAAGGTTAATCTCAACAGAAGAAAATGAAATAGGTCTTTACAGCACTTCTCAGTAACACCCTATTTAAGAAATTAAGGGAATGAAGATAAAACATTAAAAAGTCATGGCTGATCATTTCAAATAAATGACTGAAAAGACAGCAAAATAAATCCAGCCACTAAAACCATGCCAAAGTATTGTACTGTAACTATAAAGAACATGTTCTTGATGTGTTGGTGGTATCCCCTTTATTAGGATGAGATTTACTTCCTTCATAGTTCACCTACAAAGACATGGATTCACAATGACCATCAGGTTGAGGGTGAGATTGTGGTGTCAAGTTGCTCTCAGTTGATCTGGCAGCTGATTTACTGACCAAAGAAAAGTTTGAGGCTCTGTCATCTTGTGAGGGAAAGACCATCTCATGGAGACACCCTACAAATACATGAATGGGTGTGTTTTCAATGGATTTAAAACACAACCTCAGAGAGGTGAGGGGCTTCCTGTGGCTGGAAGTTGGCAAGCAGCTGACAGGGAGGGGAAAATTGAATCAACTGGATTTGTACGAAGGAAAAAACCAACAAGATATCCACATATATGAGTTTGTAGTTACAGAGCCTGCAGTGAAGAGGTAATGATGTTTTTCTTTCGCCAGGTGTCATTCTTTTGGGGATGTTTATGGCTGTTTACTTTTTAATGACTGACAATAACGGCATCAGGGGATTGCAAAATGGTGGCTGTATATATTCAAGCTTATTCAAAGTTATTGCATTGCAACAGTCAAAATTATAAATCATTATACTAAATTCCATGGCAGACCATGACATCAGGAGGTCTAGTTTAATCCCCTAAAATGCTTAAGCAAATACATAAATCCACAAAAGCTTTCAAAAAACAAAAAAAGCTGTTAAAGCTACGACCATACCAGAGACAATGAAGGCCATGAGAGTCGAGGATATTCAACTTAGGTTTATTAAAAGTTATGCTGACAGAAAAATAAAAATGGTGATCATAAAAATCTGATTCCTACTTTAGCATGATAATGAAAGGCACATTAAAGTAGGTCCAGAAAAAAATGTTATAAGGTACACTGTTGTTAAAAGACAATGTTAAAGACTTTTAATGTAACAGAAAATATATCTTCTGATTAACATAAAGAGTTGTACATCTGGTATAACACACATAAAATCAAATTCTTGTTGTTTACAAGTTGGAACTTGAGTTTTGCCTAAAAGACAAAAGACTGATAATCCAGTAAAATGTAATGACAGTTTATGCACACATACCACATAAGGTCCACATTAACATCTGGCTTTTGGATTGAGAATTTAACAACACTACAAAAGGCAGAGGCAAAGGCAGTAGTCCAGTTCACTGACAAGGACCACACCATCAACAAGATGAATCTGACCTTTATTTATTAGTGATGTTAGAAGAGATAACAGAATTTTGGTATAACGTAGCCAAAACCATTTTGGAAACCTCTTAGGGGATCTGCTGTGGCTCCTGGGCACAACGGACCCCCATTAAGGCCCTGATGTTTGGAGGAAAGACAAAATAGAAAAAGGGGAGGGGGGAAGGGGTGCGTCATGCAAACAAAACAGAGGGAGGAAATGGTCATGTTTGAATTTACAGAAAAATGGGAAGAGGCATGGTTGAGATGTGGTCCTCCGAAACTTTGCTATAAATCATCACTTCAATCACCAAATCAAGCCATAATTGTATCTCAACCTCTGTGCACGTAAACGTATCTAATGTATTGACTCTCAAATTTGAGTGACCAAGAAACCACTAAAAGTTGTAACAACGTCATTTCCCCAAACATGTGAATTTGCACCCATGCGTACATACACATGGTCTCCTTGCTGCAGCTGCAGAAAGACTGCATTTCCCCCATTATCAGCTCCGTCAGCACTCGAACTGTGGTCAGCGGTATCCACCATATACCTGGAGTTCTTGAACAGAATCAGATGTGATCTGTGTGCCCCTCCAGCGTGATAGAAGATGGAAAAATAATAAACACCTGAAACAGGTGCACTGAAGATACCTGTAGAAACAACAGAATATTAGAGCCTTTCATCAGATCAATGAACGCAAACATTAACTCCAGCCCTCCTGTTGCAGAGCCAAAGTAACTGAGTACTACCTGTGGCTGGATTGTAGGCGTTGCCGATGTTTGTGATGACTGTTCTGTAGATTAAAGTTCTTTCTGTGCTGAAAGGTCCGATGTGTCTATTTCCTCCTCCTGTGGCTGCACTGAAGATCACCTTCGTTCTTTCTGTGTATCAGACACAGTAATGCAGCCACACTTGAAAAGTAAATCCTTCTCACTCCAATAAATGCAAATATTATTATGGGAACTCTGGTTGGTTTTATGCCAGTAATTTAAGTCTGACCACCAATCTGTATAGAGACTTTGTGAACCTTTTCTCAGTTATTTTGGATGAACAATACAAACAAAGTCTCCTTACCTCTGTTTTCACTGTCCTGCAGCCTGGTCTCCAGAGCGCTGAGACTTTCTCTCATGGCACGAAATTCTCTCTGGAGATCACAGAAATCAGGAATGCAGATCTGCTTCTCATTCCCATTATCATTCTCTTGGGCTGAAGTCCAGCCACAAAACAGCAAAGAGAAACAACAAAAAATGATGAAATTCATCGTTAAAGTTCCTTTAAATCCAAATCAACCAAACTCTCACTCTTATGATACCCCCGTCTGGTTATATACTTCCTCAGGACCGTCTGTTAATGATTAGTATACCATTTCATGTGTATCTTTATGACTCCTATCACGAGAAGCCTATAATCAAACTCTTAGAGAAGCTAAATGGAGCAGTAACAAAGATATCAAGATTTTTAAAAAATGATATCAGTAGTAGAGCAGGGCTGAGAGGTTAATCTTATCAGAAAAAAATGAAAAAGGTCTTTACAGCACTTCTCAGTAACACCCTGTCTAAGAATTTAAGGGAAAAGAAGATTCAACATTTAAAGATCATGGTGGATCATTTCAAATAAATGACTGAAAAGAGAGCAAAATAAATTCAATCATGAAAACCATGCCAAACTATAGCTATACTGTAACTATAAAGAACATGTTCTTGATGTGTTGGTGGTATCCCCTTTATTAGGATGAGATTTACTTCCTTGAGATTGTGTTATCAAGTTACTCTCAGTTGATCTGGCAGCTGATTTACTGACCAAAGAAAAGTTTGAGGCTCTGTCATCTTGTGAGGGAAAGACCATCTCATGGAGACACCCTACAAATACATGAATGGGTGTGTTTTCAATGGATTTAAAGCACAACCTCAGAGAGGTGAGGGGCTTCCTGTGGCTGGAAGTTGGCAGGCAGGTGACAGGGAGGGGGAAATTGAATGGACTGGATCAGCCTGAAGGAAAGCGTGACAAGATATCCACATATATGAGTTTGTAG
The DNA here is from genome assembly GCA_037902135.1 of Cetoscarus ocellatus. Classification (NCBI taxonomy): domain Eukaryota; kingdom Metazoa; phylum Chordata; class Actinopteri; order Labriformes; family Labridae; genus Cetoscarus; species Cetoscarus ocellatus. The sequence continues at coordinate 426,306 of JBAMNC010000100.1, read as the reverse complement.
TTACATAGCCTGCAGTGAAGAGGTAAAGATGTTTATCTTTTGCTGGGTGTGATTCCTCTGGGATGTTTTTGGCTGTTTACTTTTCAATGGCTGTTAATCACGACATAAGGAGATTACAAAATTATGGCTGTGTGAATTCAAGCTTACGGTATGCAAAGTTATTGTATTGTAACAGTCAAAATTATAAATCATTATACTAAATTCCATGGCAGACCATGACATCAGGAGGTCAAGTTTAATCTCATAAGATGCTTAAACAAATACATAAATCCCACAAAAGCTTTCAAAAAATAAAGACCAGCTGTTGCATTAAAGCTACAACCATACCACAGACAATGAAGGCCATGAGAGTTCAGGATATTCAGTTTAAGTTTATTGAAAGTTATGCTGACAGAAAAGTAAGATTGATGATCATGAAAATCTGATTCTTACTTTAGCATGATAATGAAAGTCACATTAAAGCAGATCCAGAAAAATATGTTATTAGGTACAGTGTTGTTAAAAGACAATGTTAAAGACTTTTAATGTAACAGAAAATATATCTTCTGATTAACATAAAGAGTTGTACATCAGGTATAATACACATAAAATCAAATTCTTGTTGTTTACAAGTTGGAACTTGAGTTTTGCCTAAAAGACAAAAGACTGATAATCCAGTAAAATGTGATGACAGTTTATGCACACATACCACATAAGGTCCACATTAAGATCTGGCTTTTGGATTGAGAATTTAACAACGCTACAAAATTCTACAATTAGTTCATATGGTTGTGACAATTATTTCTGCTTTGATTTTCTCATTTTGTGATGAATTGGTTGCGGTAGAGCAAAACAAAATGAGCATCCATTCATCCATCCATCCATCCATCCATCCATTCATTATCTATACTGTCATGGGTCATGGCAGAACATTTCAAATACATGACTGAGAAGAGAGCAAAATAATTTCACCAAAACCATGACAAACTATTGTACTGTAACCATAAAAACCACGTGATGTGATGTGTTGTGGTATCCGATGTATTAGGACGAGATATACTTCCTTCATCGTTTACCATCACAGACATGGACACACAATGACCACCAGCTTACCTTCGGCTCAGGTAAGTACACCTTCACCTTTCATAAAGAATAAGCACTTAGTCATGGTGAAGCAATTAAATGCATTTAAAAAAAAAACAAAAAAAACAAAACAAACAAAAAAACTTATGGTCTAAAAGCACTAATGTTAACATTATTACAGTTTTTTTTTAATGATGATCCTCAATACATTAGAAGTCCGGACCTTTTTTCCTTAGACTGCCTTTCAGTGAACTTGCATATCATTTTGGTTAACATTTAAGTTTTTAATGCTATAAATGAGAGTGTACTTGTATACCCTGAAGACAGTGATCACACATTTTAGAGATTTTAATTGCTGTGATTTGTGGAGCTGTTTTTTTAATCAGCAGCTGAGCAGATTTGCTGCACCTGGTGTGAAAACAAAATCTGTTATAGTTTAACACTCTTTGGACGCTTTTGGTGGTTAAAGTGTCTTTGTACACAGTAAGCGTTTTTGTCAAGTCCATTTTTTATGATTAATTGTTTTTTATATAGTTGATTTTATTATTGATGTTATTTTTTGTGACAACCTCACTTATTCAGTGACTTTTTGTAGAGCTTTGGAGTCTGTGCTCCTGCTTTGTGTGTGTGTGTGTTTTGCTCTCTGCCTCCTAGAGATGTAGGCGTGTCTTCCCAACACTCACACTGGGGCTTCCTGCACTATCACCCCGGATCCTTATCACAGCAATCACCGCCATTATTTCACCTCTTCCCACATCTCCATGTGGTATAGTTGGCCAACTCTCAAGCTCTTCAGAGTCCTCTTGCCTCTCATGAAGATTGTTTTTGTGATTCGTATCCACTGTAACTTACCCGTGTGTTTCCTCGTCACATGACCTGCACTCTCTTGACTCCTTACTCACCTCACTCCTCACTGTCCACAGATTCACCTTCACTCCTTTGACCCTGGATTAACCCCCCCAGCTACCCTTCAGTAAATATTCTTTGTTACGGGGACCTTACGACTCTGGCTTTTGCTTTTGGATTCTCAAACCAACATCAGGAATCATTCCAGTCAATAATAATTATTAATACTTTCAACTTTTAGCTGAATTTTGTTTTACTCTTTTAATCTGTGTTAGATGAGTTTTACTCCATTTAAGTCTCAGAGTTAGTATTTCATGTTTTACCACTTTTTGTTTATTTTCTTTGTTTGGTTTTAAAACAGTTTTATCTTAATCAACTTTTAGCATTTTATTACCTTTGTCATCTCTTATCATGGTTTTATCAGATAAAATTATAGATATCTGCAGTGTGCTGGAAGCTTTTCAGTCCGGTACTGCTAGCAATTAAGCAGTATGATGTAATCCCTTTCAAGATCCACTGTTGAAACCTAGAATCTAGCTGGGCAGGTCTAAAATCCTCATCATATGCCACCCATCTTCACAATCTTGCACCCCTCTCTCCCTGTAGCCGTTTACATTCTTTAAAGTAGATATTTAGAGGAATCATGGTTTAACTACTTTATTTATCTGAGTGTAATTTCTTCAGATTTTAATCTCCTACTATGGATGGAAGAGGGATATCCAACTGGCTAAACTCTAGGTCCTTCCATTTAGCAGAATAATCCTCAGTGCACCAATACATTAAATATTTTAATTGTTACGCTTTACAGTAATCCTCTAAGCAAGGAAGTGACAATCCTCCTTTGTCTTTTGCTAGCTGTAATGTTTTAAGTAGTACTGTAGGTCTTCGACCTCTCCATAAAAGTCAGGAAATTGTGCATTGCTATTCATTAAATTGTTTCTTTGGAATCTCTATAGGTAACGACTTAAAGAGGTACAGTAACCGAGGCAGGACAATCATCTTTATGATTTCAGTTCTGTTGTGCAAGTTGAGAGTCAGAGAAGTCCATCTGTCTAAGTCATCTTTTATATCTTTGGTGATAGAACCATAGTTTATATCATAAATGGTAGGTATATTCTTTGGGATATTAACCCCAAGATACTTAATGCTATTAGTATTCCATTTGAAATTAATTTTTTTATATATGTCTTCTTGAGGTGAAAAATTTTAGGTAAGGGGTTTGAGTTTTGTGCGTATTGTGGGTAGGAAAAGAAAGTGAACTGTTTTGTAGATGGATGGATTTCCCTCCATACATCAGTCAAACCTTTATCTCTCAGCATTTTCTTGATATATATATTGTTTCAGCGTTAATCTTCTTTGTTGGATTAGTGGACTCAAGAGGAGGGTGCAGCTGGACATTCCAGTCTCCTCCACATATCAGTATACCTTGAGTTTCTGTGGTAATCAAATCTAAAATTCTTTTCATCAACAGTTTATCTTGTCCTGGTGGCTTATACGCGTTGAATAATGTTACTTCTACAAAATCCAAAATCCCTCTTACCAGGACATAACATCCCTCCTTATCAGAAATCTGAGAGAAGAGCCTGAAAGACACTTTGTTTGAAATTAATATTGCGACTCCCCTGGCATGTCCCTTTACATAAGAGGAGAAAAAAGTATTTTTGAATCCCAATTTTTTTTTAGTTTTTCATGTTCTTTTTGCATTAGATGAGTTTCCTGCCAAAATATTATATGTAGGTTTTCCCTTTTCATCTTGGTGGTGAGTTTTTCTCTCTTCACTGGATTTTGCAACCCATTAATATTAAGTGTGACTACATTATATACCTGCTGACACATTTTTCCTCAAATACATGTCATTTTCCATACTGCAGACCCAAGATGACCTTAACGCTTCAACACAAATAACAGAATATATCTTAATACAGAACATATCAAAAGTGAACTTCACAGTGACTTCCACAGTCGAAGTTTCTTTCAAATTAACTTCTAAAGTGGGAGGAAAACCTTCAGGTAAAGGAGGGCATCCCCTGTATTGTTTTTAAGAGCTATGTTGCACGTGTCTGTGTTATCTTATTTAGAGGAATTTGTTATCATGTTGTGTCAGCGGAATAACAAGCAATAAGGAAACGATCCCTTCAGTGGAAGCAGTTTTATTGATTGTGTGTGTGTGGTTTAGAGATGGCCTTGTGTCAATAATCAGGTGGGTTTCTTCAGTTTATTATTATGGCACTAGTATAATCCTAATATTGTTTATTTAACTAGGCTGGGTATGCGTACTTACAGGCTTCCTTATCAGTACCTGGTTGGACTCCCTTTGGCCTTCAGAGCTGCCTTAATTCTGTATAGTAGCCTCACACAGTTACTGCAGATGTCAGCTTCACACCCATGATGCCAATCTCCTGTTCTTATATACCTTGAAAGTGCTCTATTAGATTGAGATCTAGAGGACAGTGAACTCACTGTCAAGTTCAAGAAACCAGTTTGAGGTGATCTGAGCCTTGTGGCAGGGCATGTTATCCATGCTGGGAGTAGCCATCAGATGATGAGTACAATGTGGTCATAAAAGATCAACATGGTCAGCAGCAATGTTCATCTGTGGGGTTTAAACAAAGCTCGAAAGGTATAACGAGGCCCACCATTACACCACCACCACTAGCCTGAACTGTTGATATTATGCAGGATGGATTCATGCCTTCATGATGTTCACACCAAATTCTGACCCTGCCGTCTGAATGTCACTGCAGAAATCAAGACTCAGACATTTTCCTAATCTTCCACTGTCTAGTTTTGGTGAGCTCCTGCATGGGTCTTGACCAGGTCTACATGCCTAAACATATTAAGTTGCTGCCATGTGATGTACCAATTAGATATTTGTGCCAGGTGTACCTAATAAAGTGGCCAGTAAGTGCATGTATTTTAGTTAATTTAAAATAAAACCGAGATTTTGCTTTTTTAAGACACTAACAACATGCCTTACATTTTAGAAAAGTGAACAATTAAACAAACAATTACATTCAAAATATTGTACTATATAACAAGGTGCCAACAAAGTCACATGTGGGACAAATCCAAATCCAAATCCAAGTGTCAACACAGGAACATTTTGAAGGATTTGTCAACAGTGCAAAACAGGGCAATTTTCCACATTTTTGCTAATAACTTAACATGTTCAAAATAGATTTTGAGGACATTTTCAGGGATTGTTGGTCATAGAACAAAAGATAAGTTGTTAACTTTTCGTGGTGGTCTGAATCCAGATGCAGATCAGGGAATTCTTTTAAAAGGACTTGTTAACAGTGTGAAAAATGACAGTTGTCCACTTTCTTTTTTGATTATAACTCAATAAGTTCTCAACTGATTTTAATGACGGTTTCAGGGATTGTTGTTCCTGGCACTGAAGATAAGCCATTACATTCAGAAATCCAAGTCAGGATGTGGATTTGTGAATTTTTACACATGTGGACAAAATTGTTGGTACCCTTATGTTAAAGAATGAAAAACCCACAATGGTCACTGAAATAACTTCAAACTGACAAAAGTAGTAATAAATACAAATGTACTCATAATTAACAAATGAAAATCAGACATTGCTTTTGAATTGTGGTTCAGCAGAATCATTTTACAAAACAAACTAATGAAACTGGCCTGGACAAAAATGATGGTACCCTTAAACTAATATTTTGTTGCACAACCTTTTGAGGCAATACACTGCAATCAGGTGATTTCTGTAACTCTCAATGAGACTTCTGCACCTGTCCACAGGTATTTTGGTCCACTCCTTGTGAGCAAACTGCTCCAGCTGTCTCAGGTTTGAAGGGTGTCTTCTCCAGACTGCATGTTTCAGCTCCTTCCACAAATGTTCAATAGGATTTAGATCAGGGCTCACAGAAGGACCCTTTAGAATAGTCCAATGTTTTGTTCTGAGCCATTCTTGGGTGTTTTTAGCTGTGTGGTTGGGTCATTATCCTGACCTGCAGCTGAGGCCCTGTTTACACGACTCCGTTTTCGGCCGAATCTGAAGAGTTTTGATTGCGTTTTAGCCTCTTGTTTACATGAGACCAGTGCCCGGAGTGCTTGAATCTGCAAACTTTTAAAAACCAGGGTCCAAGGCAGAGAGTTTTCAAAACGCATCGCCACCCGGTGTCATGTAAACAGAATTCATCGTTTCAGGGGGAAACGCTGACATCTACGCATGCGCAGTACACTTTCACATGAAGGGTGCGTGCGCATACCATGAACAACAACAGCTTCAGCCGTCTACTGAGTAACATGTGTGCCACTTACTGTGCTCGGTTTGTTATCCAGACAGATTTGTTGTCCCAACAGATTTGTCGTCCAGACAAGAAACTCCTGCGTCTTCGTGCATCCACTCGCCATTGTTGTTTGTGAAAAGTTTTTCTTCTTCGTATGTTTGTTGTAACAGCACTGTTTCTCTGCAAACCTACATCACCATCTACTGGATTAAGCTAATCATTTTCAGACACTTTGGCAAAAACATGTACACTTCAAATCAGTAGCTGGCAGATTTTGATGAAAGTTTCTGGGAATGTTGATCCTGGCACAAGAGAGAACTGATTACATTTTTGTGAAGATCCAGATCCGAACGTGGATCCAGGATTATTTTAAAGGATTTGTTAACAGTGTGAGATAGAACGGTTTTCCACATTTTTGCGAATAACTTAATTTCTCATCATCATTTTGACGGTTCAGTAAACACCCAAAGGCAGATTTGATCTCAGGAAACAGAAAGAAGTCACATGGTAATGGATCAGGTGAACAGAGAGGAGGATCAAGCTCTGTGATTTGTTTTGGGGCCATAAACTGCTTTTCTGAGAAACTCAGCGTGAGCTGATGTGTTGTCTTGATGAAAGATGAAACCATATTTCCACATTTGTGGTCTCTTTCTTCAGACTTCTTTTTTAACAGTTTTCCTGGAACCTGGTTGTAACAGATTCACCTTTGACCCTTGATGAACTCACACCTCTAAAATGATATCCTTACTGTCAAAGAAAACCATCAACATGTTCTTGTGTTAGAAGGTAAGCTGTGTTCAAAATATCATGTAACAGGAAGAGGACAATGACAGTTAAAGTTGGACAAGACCACAGATCTTTACATTTATTGAATAATCAGATCACACATAAAGTTATTCAGCTGAGGTCTCTCTCTGGGCCGTCCACCTAACACAGGAAGTGAAGCGTCAGAAAGAGCCCCAAATTACAGTTGCAGAGATCCTATCAGGGATCCTGGGCAGAGACATCACGCTATACAATAATTTGTATTGCAAGGTGGTCTTCTGATTCTTAACCTCGCCTGACTCTCTGAGTCCATATTCATAACAGCAGTTAACATTCAAGGCAGACATTGAGCTCGGATCGAACTGACCTAGATTAAAGCCAACAGGTAGCAAAACACATCTCTAAATATGAGCATGTATTAGTCTATTGCTTGTTAATGTTACTTTGTTTTAATTAGCCAGATAATGTATGTGTGTCTCACCCTGGAGCCATCCTGACTCCCTCGAAACCACTGATAACACACCCACACACATGACCCAGCCTTCATGAAGACGTATTAGCTTTTGAAATATTTACACAATTATTATTCTAAAAGATGTCATCTATGTATAACTGTATCTCATATGATTCATCTCTGATCACTTAACCTTTGAACTCTGGTTTCCTCACATATTATTGCAGAGAGCAGTTGGATCAGCATCATACTCTAGATGTAATTCTAACTGTTTTACTGCTAATCTGCAATAAAGATGTTCTTTTATTGCATTCCCTCAGATTCAGTGTTTCATGACTGCTTTTAATTTTATGTCTGTTGGAACTGAATTGAATATTGATATTGAATATTGTCCTTATTGACACGTCTGCCCTGAGCCTGAGATTCTGAGCTCTTCAAGCTGATATGAAGAGGTATTACCATCTAGTGGTCACATATGCTCATTACAATGAGTCTATATCACTGACCATGGTCCTGAATTTTCTTTTTGGACAGCTTATGCTTAAATATTTGCTGATAAAAAGCACAAAACTAGAGTGTGTGAGGGTTTCTCCTAGTTTATAGGGCAGGAATGTTTCTGCAGTATAGTCCTAGATAACTGAGATCTGCTGTGGTTTTACGCCTCTGCAAGGTGGAGAACTGTGGAGCTGACTACTGCCACTCTAAATTAAACAATGGATACCATCTATAAGGTAAATAACTTATGATAATCATTTTAAAGTTTTAATTATTATCTCCACCAAGGAGGCTATGTTTTTGCCTGTATTTTTTTGAATTTCTGTTTGTTTGTTTGTTTGTTTGTTTGTTTTAGCAAGATTATGTAAAAATTACTGGATGGATTTTGCTGAAATTTTCAGGAGATGTTGGTAATGACCCAACTTAAAAATGATTTGATTTTGGTGGTGATCCAGTTAACCATCATTAGTGAATGATCTTTTTTGCTCAATAACTGTCTAACTTATAATGATATCAACATGATTCTGAGTGCTAGGTGTGGGTTTTCAGGGTCAAAGAATCATATTATTATTGCTTTATCATGGAACTATTGCTTATAGATGTAACAGCAATATGTGAGCTACCTGGTGGAGGTTTGCACTCTCTGAGTGCTTTCTACTCTTCAATTTTTATTATTATGACATGTGCTGCTGACCTCTTGGCCAGGTCGCCTTTTTAAATGAGATCCTGATCTCAATGGGAATTATCTGGTCAAATAAAGGTTAAATAAAAAATAAATAAAAAATACATCTCCAATTTATGTGTGAAAAAAAACATTAAAATTGAAATGTTTTTGATATATTAAATGCAAAGTGACATTTTCTGGGGGTGTCATTACAGTCTTGGACATGTTAATGATTGTTAACAACACTGTTTTGAAGAATTTGTAATTTTTCTCCAAGATCAGATTTAAGAAACAGCTCCCATAGACATCCATTATTATAAGTGGAGCACTAGGCAACAGCAGATTAAAGCAGACACACACACACACACACACCCACACACACCCCCAAACACACACCCACCCCCACACACACACCCACCCACACCCACACACACACACACACACATACACCCCACACACACACCCCCACACACCCACACACACCCCACACACACACACAACACACTGACAACACACGGTGACCCTGCTCTACATGAATATATCAATTCATAAAGAGAGTAGCTCTGATTGGATCACTCCCCAACTTATCCCACCACCATGAAGCTCAGGCAGCTGTGACTGGATGTCCGGCTTAACTCATCCAGCCTTTCCACACAACCACAGTAGCTGTGATTGGATTCATTCCTAACTTGTCCCCTACTTTCTACATGATGAAATTAGGTCTGATTGGATTAACTCTCTGTCAAACATTTTCCTCTAGTTTGTTTTTGTTGACGAATATTTCAGTAAATTTTGTTTTAGTTTTGCACTTGTTTTTATTAGTTACTGTCTAGTTTTCATCAGGGGAAAAAAGTTGTTGACAAAAACTATGACAAAATAATTAGTCAACAAAATGAACACTGGTTTGAATAGGTCAAAGGAACAGCATGAAGAAAACAAAACAAATCCAACAATTGCATATATTTTCAGTTCTTTCAACAGAAAACATTCACAGATAATCTCAAGCTCGTGTCTTCAACATGACAGTGGGTTCACTGTTCTCCAGTGGCCTCCACAGTCACCAGACCGAGGCTCAAAAGAGCACCTTTGGGATGTGGAAGGCTAAGGTTTGCATCAAAGATATGCAGCCAACAAATTGCAGCAGCATCACTGAGGAAGTTTCCAGAACGTACCTGAATTTGTCATGATCCTGCCCTTGTTTAGTTAAGTTCTTCGTTTTGTCCTTGTGTTTTACGTTTTGTTTCGTATTTCCTGTTTTATTTTGAAAATCCACCCGTCTCTCAACCCTCGTGTCTTCCCTTGTCCTGTTGCCAGATTGTAGAACACCATGTCTCAGTCCAGCGTTTCCATGTTAGTTCTTGACCTAGTGAATGACCTGCTAGTTTTCGACCCAGCCTTTTTGTCTACTGATTTTGATACCTCTGCCTGGTCTCGTGTACCGAACCCAGATCTGTAATAAAACTCATTTTTTTTGGATACTCGTCTGCAATTGAGTTCTTTTGGTCTCAGATTCTGTCAGAATTATGCCACAAAGAAGTATGGCAGCTCTGATGGCAAAAGGGGGTCCAACCCGATACCAGAAAAGCGTTACACGGCCTGCCTTAAGTCCATATTAATAAACAAAGAGTTTGGGTGCTGGTTTGGGGGAGTGGTTAGCAACCAGGCACAACCCATATATATGCTTCTGCCGAGCCTGGGTTTGAATCCAGCCTGTTGCCAGTTTGCAGAATGTCTTCCCCTTCTCTCTCCCCCCCCGTTAACAAGCCTATCCACTATCTCTCTCTTTCTCCAAACAAAAAGGCACAAAATGCCCAAAAATAATCTTAAAAAAGAATTAAAGAGTTTTATCGGAGGCCTGTTGAGCAGCACATATCAGACTCTTGGCATGGTCAGCAAATTCAAAATCCATCCATCCATTATCTATACTGCTTATCCCTTTTCAGCATTGTGGGGGCTGGAGCCTATCCCAGCTGACACTGGGCGAAAGGCGAGGTACACCCTGAATCAGTTACCAGCCAATCACAGAGCCACAGACATCCATTCACTCTCACAGTCACACCTAAGGACAATATGGAGTAACCAGTCAACCTAACAAGCATGTTTTTGGTCTGTGGGAGGAAATTGGAGTGCCCGGAGAGAACCATTTCATGCACAGTGAGAACATGCAAACTCCACACAGAAACGGCCCTGCCCAACACGGGGATTGAACCAGGAATCTTCTTGATGTGAGGTATGTGCACTACCTGCTGCACCACAGTGCTGAAAACAAAATTCAACATTTTCAGACAAAATATTTTGATTTTTTTGAGTTGTGTCACAAAATCAACAAGAACAAATATTTACTGAAGAAAAGGATGTTTTGACTTTAGAGGATTTGTATAGCGTGACATAAACTCCGTGTGAAGTGGACACGCCTGCATGTGCGTGTGAAGAGGTTGAAACGTGTGACTTCACTTCACTCACTGATGTGCCTCACTGTGATGCTCACCAAAGCCAAAGAGCAGGAATGCTGCTTACCATGTTGCTACGGCAACCTGTGCCGGAGCAGACCTGTCAGTTTGTGTAAGTGTGTTTGCTTGTTGGTGTGCGGAGTTGTGTGTTCACTTGATAGTGTGTTGTTGGGAGTAAGCCAAGGCAGGGCAAGAGGAGAATTTCTCTAAAAGTGCTGGGCTGATGTTTTCTGCTCCTGATTCGGTCTGAGTGTTGGAGACACAGTCAGTGCTTCACATCTCCACATCAGGATTGGGGCTGACGAATGAAGTGCACACACTGTCCTCCTGTGGTGGAGCACTGAGTGGGTGTGTGGAGAGCCAGGGCCAGCAGAGAGAGGGAGGCTGAGAGGTTCAGCCCTGTGGCCCACGCCTGGTGCTCTCCACTGGGAGGGGAGGGGATGTAATTGCTGTCTGCATGGTCAGCATCCTGAACTGGGTAGGGGGAAACACTTTAGGGCCTATGTGTGTGTAATCTGTGTGATGTTTATGTGCAAGTATGTGGGTGTGTACACATGTCATTCCCATTTCTCCCTCTAATGGCACTAAAGCACACTTCACTTATGAGGTGAAAGATAACGTAAATGCCAACAGGCTAACTGATCTATCAATCTATCTATCTATCTATCTATCTATCTATCTATCTATCTATCTATCTATCTATCTATCTATCTATCTATCTATCTATCTATCTATCTAATAATACATTTATAAGTATTTGTTTATCATTAATATTTTTCTTTATTTGAATGGGATGGTGCACATTAAAGAACACTGAACAAGTTGTAGGAGCCCATACAAAATAGACGTAAATATGCAGGATTTAGCACGTTTATTTCCATTTATCGTCCCAAACATAAAAAGAAAAAAAGAAAAAGCTACAATGTTACAGACACATTAAACAGTACAATACAGTTACAATAAAACAGAGATAAATACATGCCAATATCATTGTTTTATATGAAAACAGCATTGATGTTTAGGACCTCCATTTTGAAACCTGGAGAAAGGGACAACTTCCTGTCAGTCTACTGACCGATCAAATACAACCAATGTATTATTGGTTTCCTGACAGTAGGGTCCAATCAGGTGAAGACAAAGGTCAACAAGACACAGCAGTTATCCATCATTTTCTAAAAGACTCAAAAGGAAGTTTGAGTAATGCTATGTGGCCATTTTTAACATTTGAGACAAAAACTGTTTCCAGAGTTGGCACAAATTACTGAACAGAGCATAAAAAGTTTGGAGAAATAAATGTAAAATGTTCATAGCTTTTGCTGTAAGTTCCATTGCATGCTTAAATGTTGTTCTACTAACAGCAAACATTTGACAGAATCATAATCAGATGTGAAAAGGCTCATTCATCATTGATCTGTGTGTGATTTTAAGTCTGTGAGGATTTGGTCATCTTTAATAAAAGTCAAAATTCTGAACAAAATTTGACAATGCTGGACCTGTTCCAAAATTTGAACCTAAATTGACGATCTTCAATAAAAGTCAAATTTAGGCCCCTTGCTACAAAGCATCACTTCAGTCACTGAAATAAGCCATAATTTGCCTAAACTTATGTGCAGGTCCTGAGTGTATTGATTCTCAAATTTGAGTGACCAAGAAACCACTAAAAGTTGTAGCATAGTCATTTCCCCAAACATGTGTATCTGCAGCCATGCGTACATACACATGGTCTCCTTGCTGCAGCTGAAGAAAGACTGCGTTTCCCCCGTTATCAGATTGCTCACCGCTCGATATGTGGTCAGCGGTCACCATTATCAACCTGGAGTTTTTGAACAGCCGCAGAAATGCTCCCACTTCCCCTCCAGCGTGAAAGAAGATGGAAAAATAATAAACACCTGAAACAGGTGCGCTGAAGATACCTGTAGAAACAACAGAATATTAGAGCCTTTCATCAGATTAATGAACACAAACATTAACTCCAGCCCTCCTGCTGCAGAGCCAAAGTAACCGAGTATTACCTGTGGCTGAATTGTAGGCGTTGCCGATGTTTGTGATGACTGTTCTGTAGATTAAAGTTGTTTCTGTGTTGAAAGGTCCGATGTGTCCATCTCCTCCTGTGGCTGCACTGAAGATCACCTTTGTTCTTTCTGTGTCAGACACAGTAATGCAACCATATTTGAAAAGTACATCCTTTTCACTCCAACAAATGTAAATATTATTATTATTATTGCTGGGCCTGATAACATCCCTGGCCGTGTACTTAAAACATTTGCCAACCAGCTAGTAGATGTCATTACTGATATTTTTAACATATCACTGTCACAGGAGAGTGTTCCCACTTGCTTAAAGACAGCCTCCATCGTCCCTGTGCCTAAAAAGTCTGCAGTGTCTGATCTAAATGACCACCGCCCTGTGGAGCTCACCCCCATCCTGATGAAGTGCTTTGAGAAACTGATTCTCCAGCACATAAACAACAACATCCCTGCCAGTCTGGACCCTCACCAGTTTGATTTAAGAACCAACAGATCCACAGAGGACGCCATCTCCACTGCCCTTCACTCAGTCTACACTCACCTTGAGAAAAGCAACTCCTACCTCAGAATGCTGTTTGTTGACTTCAGCTCAGCATTAACACAATCTCCCCCATGAAGCTGATTGGAAAACTCAACACTGGGCATCAGTACCACTCTCTGCAACTGGATACTGGACTTCCTCACAAATAGACCCCAGTCAGTTTGGATCAACAGTCTCTCCTCCTCCACTTTAAAGCTCAACACCGGAGTCCTCCAGGGCTGTGTGCTCAGCCCCATCCTGTTCGCACTTTTACTTTACCGGCCCCCCGACATGGAGAGAACTCTATTGTGAAGTTCACAGATTACACCACCATCATCAGCCAGATTTCCAACAATGATGAGACTTCATATTGGGAGGAAATCATTCATCTTCTTGAATGGTGCAGAAAAATAAAAGCAGCTCACTGCTCAACGTCAATAAAACCAGCAGAGCTGATACTTGATTTTAGAAAAAAGGTGGCAAAGACACACAACCCTGCCTACATCAGTGGAGCTGAGGTGGAGCAAGTGAGCAGTTTTAGTTCCTGGGAATCAACACAACAGAGAACCTGTCTTGGACTTCAAATGTCTCTGCCCCTGGCTATAAAAGCTCAGAAATGGCTGTATTTCTTAAAGAAACTTAAGACAGCAAAATTCCCACACCAAGTTTAGTCAACTTCTACAAAAAAGTGATTGAAAGCATCGTGACTGTAAACAACACAAACTGGCATGGGATACTCACGGCCCAGGACAGGAGCACTGTGCAAAGAGTGATAAAAACTGCCCAAAATATCATCAGTACTCATCTAAGGATCGATGCTATCAGGGAGGTGAGGTGCCTAGGCAGAACCAAGAGGATACTGGAGGGCATCAGCATCTTGTATAATGTCAGTGATTGGAGTCTAATCACCTCTCTGTACAGAGACTAATGAAACTTTTCTATTTTGCTTGAACAACACAAACAAAGTCTCCTTACCTTTGTTTTCAATGTCCTGCAGCCTGGTCTCCAGAGCTCTGAGACTTTCTCCCATGGCTAGATCACTGTCCTGCAGCCTGGCCTCCAGAGCTCTGAGACTTTCTCTCATGGTTAGATCACAGATATCAGGAATGCAGACCTGCTTCTCATTCCCATTGTCATCCTCTTGGGCTGAAGTCCAGCCACAAAACAGCAAACAGAAACCACAAAAAATGATGAAATTCATTGTGAAAGTTGCTTTTAACAAGTCAACCAAACTCTCACTCCCGAGATACCCTCGTCTGGTTATATACTTCCTCAGGACGTCTGTTAATGTTTAGCATACCATTTCACGTGTGTTTTTATTACCTCTGCCAAGGAAGTTATGTTTTTGGCCCTGTTTGTCTGTTTGTTAGGAAGATTAAAAAAAACCTACTGGATAGATTTTGCTGACATTTTCAGGAGATGTTGGTAATGGAACAACTTGCAAAATGATTCGATTTTGGATGGTGATCCAGATAACTGCCAATCGGAAATGACCGTTTCACTCAATAAGTGTCTAATTAATAATGATAGCAACATGATCCTGAGTCCTAGGTGTGGGTTTTCAGGATAAAGGAATCATATTATGATGGTAACTTTATCATGGAACTATTGATTATAGATGTAACAGCAATATGTGAGCTACCTTGGTGGAGGTGTGCACTCTCTGAGTGCTTTCTAAGTGATCTTTATTATGTGAAAACAATAATCAAACTCTCAGATAAGCTAAAAGGAGCAGCAACAAAGATATCAAGATTAAAAGTAAATGATATTAGTATTAGAGCAGGGCTTAAAGAAAAGTTTTTCTTTTTTTCTTTCTATATTTCTTTCTTTATCTCAAACTTAAAAAGAAAAAACAACAAACAACAAAATCAGTGCAAATAATACATACAGTATGTCCACCAAACAAGTGGACATGTCCATCAAATGAATTTACAACTGTGAGTGCATACATATGTAGGTCAACACAGCAACCTGTTTGAGAAGGAACAGAATGAAGCAAAGAGCTTTTCTAGCCCTGCCTCTTCACTACAACTCAGATCCAATTCAATACCAGCACCTCAAGAAAAAATGAAATTGGTCCTCACAGCAGTTCTCAATAATACCATGTCTTAGAATTTAAGGGAAATTTCAGATAAATGACTGAAAAGACAGCAAAATAAATTCAATCATGAAAACATGCCAAAGTATTGTACTGGAACTATAAAGAACATGTTCTTGATGTGTTGGTGCTATCCCCTTTATTAGGATGACATTTACTTCCTTCATAGTTCACAAACAAAGACATGGATTCACGATGACCACCAGGTTGAGGGTGAGATTGTGTTATCAAGTTACTCTCAGTTGATCTGGCAGCTGATTTACTGACCAAAGAAAAGGTTGAGGCTCTGTCATCTTGTGAGGGAAAGACCATCTCATGGAGACACCCTGCAAATACATGAATGGGTGTGTTTTCAATGGATTTAAAGCACAACCTCAGAGAGGTGAGGGGCTTCCTGTGGCTGGAAGTTGGCAGGCAGGTGACAGGGAGGGGGAAATTGAATGGACTGGATGAGGATGAAGGAAAAACCAACAAGATTTCCACATAAGTTAATAGTTACATAGCCTGCAGTGAAGAGATAAAGGTGTTTTTTTCTTTCCTGAGTTTCATTTTACTGGGATGTTTTTGACTGTTTACTTTATAATGACTGATAATTAGAACATCAAGAGATCAAAAAATGGTGGCTGTATAAATTTAAGCATATTCAAACTTATTGTATTGTAACAGTCAAAATTATAAATCATTATACCAAATTTCATGGCAGACCATGACATCAGGGGGTCAAGTTTAATCTCATAAAATGCTAAAACAAACAAAAGCTTTCAAAAAATAAAGACCAGCTTTTGCATTAAAGCCACGACCATACCAGAGACAATGAAGGCCATGAGAGTCGAGCATATTCAGTTCAAGTTTATTAAAAGTTATGCTGACAGAAAAATAAGATTGATGATCATAAAAATCTGATTCTTACTTTAGCATGATAATGAAAGACACATTAAAGCAGATCCAGAAAAATATGTTATAAGGTGCATTGTTGTTAAAAGACAATGTTAAAGACTTTTAATGTAACAGAAAATATATCTTCTGATTAACATAAAGAGTTGTACATCAAGTATAACACACATAAAATCAGCTTCTTGTTGTTTACAAGTTGGAACTTGAGTTTTGCCCAAAAGACAAAAGACTGATAATCCAGTAAAATGTAACAACAGTTCATACACACATACCACATAAGGTCCACATTAAGATCTGACATTTGGCTTGAGAAATTAACAACCCTACAAAATTCTACAATTAGTTCATGTGGTTGTGACAATTATTTCTGCTTTGATTTTCTCATTTTGTGATGAATTGGTTGCGTTACAGCACAACAATTCAATATCCATCCATCCATCCATTCATTATCTATACCGCTTATTCCTTCAGGGGTCAGGGGGGCCTGTCCCTGTCCCATACTAAGGCAAGGGCAGTCATCCAGTTCACTGACAAGGACCACACCATCAACAAGATGAATTTGACCTTTATTTATTAGAGATGTTAAAGAGAGGAATTTCAATTTTGGTATAACATTTAGCCGAAAACCATTCTGGGAAACTTCTTGGAGGACCCGCCGTAGCTCCTGGGCACAACGGACCCCCATTTAAGGCCCCGAGGATAGCAGGAAAGAAGAAACAGAAAAAGAGGAGGGAGAAAGGGGTGTGTCATGCAAATGAAAAGAAGGGAGGAAATGGTCATGTTTGAATTTATAGGAAAATGGGAAGAGGCATGGTTGAGATGTGGTCCTGCTCCCAAAACTTTGCTATAAAGCATCACTTCAATCACTGAATCAAGCCATAATTGTGCCTTAACCTCCGTGCATGTAAAATATTTAGTGTATTGACTCTCAAATTTGAGTGACCAAGAAACCACTAAAAGTTGTAATATGGTCATTTCCCCAAACATGTGAATTTGCACACATGCGGACATATACATGGTCTCCTCGCTGCAGCTGCAGAAAGACTGCGTTTCCCCCATTATCAGCTATTTCAGTGCTCGAACTGGGATCAAAGGTCTGCACCATCAGCCTGGAGTTTTTGAACAGCCAGAGACATGCTTTCTGTCCCCCTCCAGCATAATAGAAGATGGAAAAATAATAAACACCTGAAACAGGTGCGCTGAAGATACCTGTAGAAACAATAGAATATTAGAGCCTTTCGTCAGATTAATGAACACAAACATTAACTCCAGCCCTCCTGTTGCAGAGCCAAAGTAACCGAGTATTACCTGTGGCTGAATTGTAGGCGTTGCCGATGTTTGTGATGACTGTTCTGTAGATTAAAGTCGTGACTGTGTTGAAAGGTCCGATGTGTCCATCTCCTCCTGTGGCTGCACTGAAGATCACCTTTGTTCTTTCTGTGTCAGACACAGTAATGCAGCCATATTTGAAAAGTACATCCTTTTTACTCCAACAAATGCAAATATTATTATTATTATTGCTGGGCCTGATAACATCCCTGGCTGAGTACTTAAAACATGTGCCAACCAGCTAGTAGATGTCATTACTGACAGTTTGAACATATCACTGTCACAGGAGAGTGCTCCCACTTGCTTAAAGACAGCCTCCCTCCTCCCTGTGCCTAAAAAGTCTGCAGTGTCTGATCTAAATGACCACCGCCCTGTGGAGCTCACCCCCATCCTGATGAAGTGCTTTGAGAAACTGATTCTCCAGCACATAAACAACAACATCCCTGCCAGTCTGGACCCTCACCAATTTGATTTAAGAACCAACAGATCCACAGAGGACGCCATCTCCACTGCCCTTCACTCAGTCTACACTCACCTTGAGAAAAGCAACTCCTAACTCAGAATGCTGTTTGTTGATTTCAGCTCAGCATTAACACAATCTCCCCCATGAAGCTGATTGGAAAACTCAACACTCTGGGCATCAGGATAACTCCCCACCACTAGATACTGGAGTTCCTCACAAACAGACCCCAGTCAGTTCGGATCAACAGTCTCTCCTCCTCCACTCTAAAGTGCTCAACACCGGAGTCCTCCAGGGCTGTGTGCTCAGCCCCTTCCGGTTCACACTGTACACCCACGACTGCCCCCCCAACATGGAGAGAACTCTATTGTTATATTCTTGAATGACACCACCATTGTCGGTCGGATTTCCAACAATGATGAGACTTCATATCAGAAGAAATCAACCATCTTGTGGAATAGTGCAGAAAAAAAACAACTTACTGCTCAACGTCAGTAAAACCGAAGAGCTCATAGATTTTAGAAAAAAGGAGGCAAAGACACACAACCCTGCCTACATCAGTGGAGCTGAGGTGGAGCAAGTGCGCAGTTTAAGTTCCTGGGAATCAACATAACAGAGAACCTGCCCTGGACTTCAAATGTCTCTGCCCTGGCTAAAAAGCTCAGAAATGGCTGTATTTCTTGAAGAAATTTAAGAAAGAAAACCTCCCATGCCAAGTTTAGTCAACTTTTACAAAGGAGTGAACATCATGAACTGGCATGCGATGTGCACGGCTCAGAACAGGAGGACTCTGCAAAGAGAGATAAAAACTGCCCAAAATATTGTTGGTACCCATCTACCGAGCATCGGTGATATCAGGGAGGTGAGGTGCCGATGCAAACCCAAGAGGATACTAGAGGACACCACCCACCCCAGCCACAGCCTGTTCATCCTGTTGCCATCAGGCAGAAGGTGCAGAAGTATCCGCTGTACCACCAGATTGCAAAAAAGCTTCTTCTCTCAGGCTGTGAGATTGCACAATGTACCATCTGCACCATCTCCAGAGACTCATGAACCTTTTCTCAGTTATTTTGGGCGACCAATAAAAAAAGTCTCCTTACCTTTGTTTTTCAGGTCAAGAATCTGGTTTTCACTGTTCTGCAGCCTGGTCTCCATAGCTCCAAGACTTTCTGTCATGGCTTGAAGTTCTCTCTGGAGATCACACATATCAGTAATGCAGATCTGCGTTTCATTCCCATTGCCATCCTCTTGAGCTGAAGTCCAGCCACAAAACAGCAAAGAGAAACCACAAAAAATGATGAAATTCATCATTAAAGTTGCTTTGAACCCAAGTCAACCAAACTCTTGCTCTTGGGATACCTCTATCTGGTTATATACTTCTTCAGGACTGTCTGTTAATGATTAGCATACCATTTCACGTGTATCTTTATGATCTCTATCATGACAAGCCTATAATCAAACTCTCAGAGAAGATAAATGGAGCAGCAACAAAGATATCAAGTTTATAAAAAATGATACCAGTATTAGAGCAGGGCTGCAAGGATGAAATTGGTCTTCACAGCATTTCTTCCATAACACCATGTCTAATAATTTAAGGAAAAGAAGATAAAACATTTAAACGGTCATTGTATATCATTTCAAATAAATGACTGAAAAGAGAGCAAAATAAATTCAGTCACTAAAACCATGCCAAACTATTGTACTGTAACTTTAAAAACCATGTGGCATGATGTGTTGCGCTGCTATCCCCTTTATAAGGATTAGATATACTTCCTTCATAGTTCACCTATGCAGACATGGATGCACCACCAGGTTGAGGGAGAGATTGTGGTGTCAAGTTGCTCTCAGTTGATCTGGCAGCTCATTTACTGACTAAAGAAAAGGTTGAGGCTCTGTCAACTTGTGTGTGTCTACAGGGAAAGATCATCTCATGGAGACACCATGACATCAAGTTTAATCTCATTGAATGCTTAAACAAATACAAAAATCCCACAAAAGCTTTCAAAAAATAAAGGCCAGGTTTTGCATTAAAGCCACGACCATACCAGAGACAATGAAGGCCATGAGAGTCGAGGATATTCAGTTCAAGTTTATTAAAAGTTATGTTGACAGAAAAATAGGATTGGTGATCATAAAAATCTGATTCCTACTTTAGCATGATAATGAAAGACACATTAAAGCAGATCCAGAAAAATATGTTATAAGTTACAGTGTTGTTAAAAGACAATGTTAAAGACTTTTAAAGGTAGGATCTGCAGGATTTTTCGTTACTGTTAGTAAACACAACATTCAAACGAAGCCCCTCCCCCTGAACTCCTCGCAACCTGATGCGGGTTCCCACCCTCTCCGGCAGCAGATGGAGAACACGCCACTCCAGCCTGATAGCCCTGCAGCTGGCTCCGAGCAGGCAAATGACCTACTTGTCCAACATTATGACAGCTAACACCACGTCGCTTTTCATCCCAAGACGGTCCTTCAGAGCTCGGAAGAGGGTGAAAGCCAACCCTAGGTTTACTCTGCTTTTAGACCGAGCTTTGTCCACTTGGCCTTTTGCTTCTGCCTGATTGTATCTTCTTTTCTTCACTGTAGCGTCTGCCATCTTTGCCGGTCTGCGTAGCCCTCTGTTGGTGCATTTTATAACACTCAAAGTCACTTGTGCACTGGGCGCACTGTGATTGGCTGGGGTATCCCAGCCTACTCCCTGCCCCAAAACGTCCCAAGACAACCAAAACATCAAAATACAGGCTGAGGAGGGGGGTGAGGTAAACAAAGACACCATCACACATCAATAGAGACCCACAGGAGACGATTAAGCAGAATTTTTCCTGAAAAAGTTGATATCTTATTTTTAAGGAAAATCCTGCAGACCCTACCTTTAATGAACATCCATCCATTCATTATCTATACTGTCATGCATCATGGCAGATCATTTCAAATAAATGACTGATAAGAGAGCAAAAAAAATTCACCAAAACCATGCCAAACTATTGTACTGTAACTATAAAAACCACATGACGTGATGTGTTGTGGTATTGTACCCTTTATTAGGATGAGATATTCTTCCTTCATCGCTCACCTACGCAGACAAGGATGCATGATGACCGCCAGGTTACCTTCAGCTCAGGTAAGTTCACTTTCACCTTTCATAAAGAATAAGCACTCAGTCAAGGTGCTTTTTTTTTTTTTTTTAATTAAATCACACTGGTATAACAGCCCATTTAAATGATAAATATTATTCTTAAACTCAAATATTAATGTCATATAAGTGATCTTTTAAGTTTAATTTAAAGGACAGATTTGGCCATGAGCTATCAATATGAAGCAAATAAATGCATTTTTGAAAACTTATGATCTGAAAGCACTGATGTTAACATTATTACAGTGCTTGTTTTTATTTTTTAATTTTTTTTAATGATGAACCTCAATATATTGGAAGCTAGTGTAAAGCAGGACCTTTTTTTCCTGAGATTGCCTTTCAGTGAACTTGCATATAATTTAGGTTAACATTTAAGTGTTCATTGCTATAAATGAGAGTGTAATTTACCCTGAAGACAGTGATCAAACATTTTAGAGACTTTAACTGTTGTGATTTGTGGAGCTGTTTTTTAATTAATCAGCAGCTGAGCAGATTTGTAGCACCTGGTGTGAAATTATAGTTGAACACTCCCTGGATGCTTTTGAAGGTAAAAGTGCCTTTGTATATAGTAATTGTTTTTGTGAAGTCTCTTTTAAGGATTATTCATTTGTTTTCATATAGTTGATATTATTATTGATGTTACTATTGTTATTATTTTATTTTGTATTTTTTTTAAATGTAATAATAATAATAATAATAATAATAATAATAATAATAATAATAATAGCACTTTTCACACAAATCACCATGCACCAAGCTTCACCAGGACAGCAGAGGCTGAAACAAATCATGATTGATTTCTAAAATGGGAGGATATTCAATAAAATATAACGAAACATCCCTAAGATTGTCAATAGTAATTATTGTTATTAACCTTGACTTAACCAGTTAAAAACCCATTGAGATCAAGATCTCTTTCACAAGGGTGACCTGGCCAAGGGGTCATAAAACCAATACTTTGTTATTTCAATTGATAAGCCACCTTCATCATGAGTAATCTGCTCCATTATCCAAACTTTGAGCTGTTTAAAGACAGAGTGTTTATTTTTAACAGCTATTTTGCATATATCTGTAGGATATATTTGCAGGAATATGTTATCAAATCGTGTCAGTGGATCAAGCAATAAGAGAGCGATCCATTCAGTGGAATCAGTTTTATTGGTTGTGTGTGTGGTTCAGAGATGACCTTGTGTCAACAATCAGGTCGTATCTGTCCTGTAGGCCACCTGGGGTGTAGACCGCCTGCTGCTGTGGACTTATGAAGCCTCAATTACTATAATTACAAAGTTTGGCCATTGCTTTATCACTATTTTATTATCGTTACTGTTCCAGATTTTAGATTTAGATAGATCAACTAAATCAATTATATGGTAGTTCCTGCAAACAGCACACATATTAGTATGACCATGACAGACAGTCATGGATGACCTCCTGAGCTCCAAGTGCTTTATCCTGCATCAAACATCAACAGATATGACATCATTTAACACAAATTCTTATTTTTAGACCAGTTAAATCTGTTTTTATGTCAGTTCAACTAGATGCTGCTAAATGAATCAACATCATTCCTTCAGGTTATAATCATTATAGATGTAAATGTTAGTATCGGAATGATCTCTCTATCTGTGGTTGTATTGATTATACATCTTGTCTTGAACATAGCACAGAGGAGTCAGACACAAGTGCACAACACTGAGAACAGGGTCAAATAGGCAAATGGTTTAATATAAAAAAAGGCAAGGGTCAGTCCACAGGTAAGCAGTCAGCAAGACAACAGTGTCAAAAGATGTGAGGCAAAACACAGGAATGGAGAGCAGGCAGGAGTCGGTACACAAAAAGAGAATCAGATCAGGCAGGAAAAAACAGAAAACGTGAGGCAAAAGGTGAGGTCAGAAAAGCAGGTAAGGTTATACATGGCTAGACAAACTATGAAGAATGCTGGAATGACGGCTGTGAGGTACGATGAACTGGCGACCAGACAGTGAGAGACATGAGGTTAAATATAAGAGGTAATGAGGGCTGATGGGAAACAGGTGGTGTGAAACAATCAGGAGGCAGGTGTGACAAGACAGAGGCAGGACAGACAGGAACACAGGCCTGAAAAAGAGACAAGGGTTAGTGCTTCAAAATTAAACAGAAAAAACAAGACATATGAGGCTCCTCTATAGTATGAGATGCCACATCAAGGGGCTTACCTTTAGTAAATCTTTATTCAAGAGAAAAAATATGATGAGGTGGACAGATTTATGGTCTGGGCGTCCACAAGTTTGCCCAATGATCAACAGAAATACATCACTTATCAAAAATTCTCATTCTGATGCTGTTATATTATTCAGCATCAGTCATCTCTACCTCATAATCACTATATACTGTATGTTAATGTTAATATTGGATTAATTACTCTTTTCATGGTTGTTATCCGTTGTATTTCTATAAAAACTACCTTTGCAACCATATAAACATGAGGATCCTCCTGAAAACTAGATGTTGCATCTCAAGGGGCTTACCTTTAATGAATTTATACAGAGACAAATATGATGAAGACAGGTCTATGATTGGCCCATGGATCTGTCACTGGCTTCAATTCTTAGGGTGCGTCCGAATAGTCCTTTTTGGTTAGGAACCTTCCTTATTGAAGAAATGACCTGGAAGCATTTCAGCATCGGCCATGATAAGGGCTGTTTCATATTCCCCAAAAGTTAAGGAAAGGAAGATCGTTGCTTCCTTTATTATCTCCTTTAGCTTAGGAAAGACTGAACCATCCTTTACAAAAGGAAAGGAGAAAGGAGCGCCCCATAGTGCCTTGAGGCAGGTGACGTATTTAAAAACGGCACCCGCCAAACATTTACGGAAACTTACGAAGGAGAAAGGACGAGTTTTGTGGGATTGTGAAGATACGTATATAATGCTGTGTAAACATTTTTGGCAGGTATAGAGAAAGAGATATGCTTCGAAGTCAGTGCTTTCAAAAATATAACCTTGAGTTCATTTCTTTTTTAATCATTTTTGAATTGGTGGACAGATAAACAATTACATGTTTTAATTTATAAAGCACTTACTTTAAAGCATTTCTTTTTCTCCATAACGGCCAACAATGTTGATGAATATTAAACATACAATTGTGGTCCTTGTTTCCTATTTAAATATTATATTAATTACCACATTTCCATTTATCTTAATTTGTAAGGTAAATCATGCCAATAAGACAGAACAATGGGGTCTCTAATAACGTTTATTAAAAGACAATCAATAAAAGGACAAATGAGGCATTTTACAACACTTCAAATATAATAACAAATTTAAACAACGTTCAGAATGATATATGCAAATGAAACAGGGAGAATAGTGCTTCTGAAACATTCTGGTGTAATATCAGACTTCAGGTTTTCAGTGCCCTGTCAAAGACATCATCATTTGTAGATGCTCTCATCTAATCTAACAGCTGTGAGCAGAAAACACACACTGCATGACCAAAGGACAAAACACCAGTCACAGGTAAATCCTCTGATCATGGATTGTTAATGTTAACGAGTCAAGTCGACGCAAAACAACGCTGTTAGGTAAAGCAGATGACAAAGACGCTTCTTGTAGTTCTCATTTTCAGAACATTGTAGCTCGTCATGGTTTACCTACGTCACAAGGAACCGTTGTAGCATAAATATGACACCAAGTGAAAGTGCAGTCGAATTCCTCTTTTACCACAGTTCTCCTTTCCTTTCCTCTTATTCCCTCCTTTCCTTGACCCTGTGACGTTTTTCATTGGGGTCAACAATGAACAGAGATTTTTTCTTGCAACCGTTACTGTAAGCCCCCCTACAGACGCACTTTCCGGTAGTTTGGTTGGCCCAGTGCTGTGCTCATGATGGATTCATGTTGGGTTTGGATATATGTGTATATATGTGTATATGTGTATTTGATATATGTATCTATGCATATATGTGTATCTATAAAATGAAGAGTATGGCTTCAGCCTGTTTTATTGTGAAGTGTAAAGTGAGATACGACTTGTTATGAAGTGGTGCTGTACACATAAAGATTGATTGAAGTCAGTTTGTTCTGTTTATTATGACACTGTAACAACTTAATCCTAAAGATGTTTCTTAAACTAAACTTTGTATGCATCCCTACAGGCCACTTTACTAGTACCTACCTGGTTGGACTCCCTTTGGCCTTCAGAGCTGCCTTAATCCTGTATGGTCTAGATTCAACGGTGCTGAAACATTCTTCACAGATTTTGGTCCTTCATGACATGATAGTGTCACACAGCTACTTATCTGCTTTGTTACTTCAATTAATAAGCCACCTTCATCATGATTTATCTGCTCCATGTTCCAAACTTTGAGCTGTTTAAAGACAACCTGTTGATATGTAACAGCTATTTTGCACGTGTCTGTGTTATCTGAATGGCAGAGTCTGTTATCAAATAAGGTCAGTGGGAAAACAAGCAATAAGAAAATGATTCATTCTGTGGAATCAGTCTCAATGGTTATGTGTGTGGTTTGGAGATGACCTTGTGTCAATAATAAAGTCCGCTTGTTCAGTTTATTATGACACTTTAAAGATGTTGATTAAACTAGATTGAGTGTGCATAACTACAGGTCACCTTACTAGGACTCCCTTTGGCCCTCAGAGCTGCCTTTATTCTTTATGGCCAAATTGAACAACGTGCTGGAAATATTTTTCAAAGATTTTGGTCCTTAATGCCATGATAGCATCACACAGCTATTTATCTGCTTTGTTATTTCAATTAATAAGCCACCTTCACCATGATTTATTTTCTCCATTATCCAAACTTTGAGCTGTTTAAAGACAAACTTTTGATTTTTAACAGCTGTTTTACGTGTCTATATTATCTTAAGTGGAGGCATCTGTTATCAAATAAGGTCAGTGGGACAACAGGCAATAACGAAACAATCCATTCAGTGAAATCAGTTTTAATGGTTATGTGTGTGGTTTAGAGAGGACCTTGTGTTAATATTTAAGTCAGTTTGTTCAATTTATTATGGTACTTTGGTAATGAAATACTAAATTACCCAAGCTTTGAGCTGTTTAAAGACACCTGTTGAATTTTAATAGCTATTGTGCACATGTCTATATTACCATAACTGGAGGTCAGTGGGACAACAAGCAAAAAGGAAATGATTCATTCAGTGGAGTTCCCCTGCCTTCTACAACATGCTGTCTGTCTCCAACAAAAACAAGCTGAACAGAAAACACACACATAGCCTCAAAAATAATTCGCACCCCCACACCCAACATCACAGAACTCAATGAAAGAGCACTAGCCCGCCTTGAAAGAACAATAGCCATGGACACAGAGCACCCCCTCAATACCCACTTTAGACTTTTGCCATCAGGTCACAGGTACAGGACACTGAGATGGAGAAGAGCACGCTTTAACAAAAGCTTTGTACTATCTGCCATCTCCATCCTCAGCAAAGCAACCCACTGGCTAATGTGTGTGATGTAAATATGTGTGCTCTATGTTTCTATGTGTGTTATATGTTTCATAAATGTACGTCTTCTTGTTTGACAGCCTGTGAAAGCAAATTTCCCATTAGGACAATAAAGTTATCTATCTATCTATCTATCTATCTATCTATCTATCACTTTTCTAAGTTGTGTGTGTGTGGTTTCGTCAATATACAATAGAACAGGGATTTTGCCTTTTTAAGACACCAACAAGACAAACACGTCTAAATTTTCAATTAAAGTGAACAATTTAACAAACAATTACATTTATAATGTTGGACGATATGACCAGGTGCCAACAAAGTCACATGTGGGACAAATCCAAAATCCAAATCCAAGTGTGGATCCAGGAATATTTCAACAGGTTTGATGACAGTGTGGAACAGGGCAGTTTTCACATTTACAATAACAACTCAATAAGCTCTCTCATAATTTTGGTGACATTTTCAGGGATTGTTGGTCATAGCACAAAAGTTAATTCCTTACATTTCGGTGGTGATCTGAATCCAGATTAGGATCAGAGATTTTTTTGAAAAGGATTTGTTAACAGTGCGAGAAAGGGCAGTTGTCCACTCTTTTGCTCATAACGAACAAAGTTTTCAACGAATTTCGATGACAGTTTCAGGAATGTTAGTAATTGTACTAAAGATAAGTCACTATATTTTGGCGGTGCTCTAAATCTAAATGTGGATGGATTCAGGAATTTATACAAGTATTTGTTAACTCAGTGAGATAGACCAGTATTCCACAATTTTGCTCATAACTTGATAAGTTCTCAACAGATTTTGATGACATTTTCAGGAAATGTTGGTCATAGCACCAGGAAGAAGTGATTGATTTTGGTGGTGCTCTAAATCAGGATGTCTATTCAGGGAATTTCCATAAGTATTTCTTAACAGTGCGAAAAAGAGCAGTTTCCCTTTTTTGCGAGCAACTTAATAAATTCCCAGTGGATTTTGAGGACATTTTCAGGGATTGTTGGTCATTGGGCAAAAGACAAGTCATTGCATTTTGGTGGTGATCTGAATCCAATTTTGGCTCAGAACTCAATTAGTTCTCAACATATTTTGATGACATTTTCAGGAAATGTTGGTCATGGCACAAGAAAGAAGTTAATCACTTTATGTTGTAATTTGAATCCGGATGTGGGTTCAGATATCTTTTCAAAGGATGTATTCAAAGTGTGAGATAGAACAGTTTTTAAATGTTCGTCATTGCACAAAGTAATTACATTTTGGCGGTGATCCGAATCTGGATGCAGATCAGGGAATTCTTTAAAAGGATTTGTTTACAGTGCGTGAGAGGGCTGTTGTCCTTTTTTGCTTATAACTCAATACGTTTTAATCAGATTTTGGAAGTTCAGTAAACACTCATGTGCAGATTTGATCAGAGGAAAAAGGTCACATGGTGCTAGAGCTGGTGAACAGGGAGAGGAGCGTGAACTGGCGTGTTGTCTTGATGAAGGATGAAATCATTTTTCCATCGCTGAGGTCTCTCTCTCGCCAGACTTTTTCTCATAGTTCCTCTCAAACCAGTTTGTAATAGTTTAACCTTTGACCCTTAAGGAACCCACCCCTCTAAATGATATCCTTAATGTCAAAGAAAACAATCGACATATTCTTGAATTTGGACTTGCTTTGTCATGCTTTCTTCATCCTTGGTGTTTTATTTAATGCACTGATTGCTGTTTGGTCTCTGGATCATACCAGGAGATACAAATCTCATCCAAAGTAATCACCCCTCTTAAAAATGTGGGTTTCCTTCAATTTGTTCCCACATGCTTCTACAGATTTACTCTTACAGAGTAACTTACAGAGTATGTGTTTCTTTATATACAGCACAATCTGCATAGACAAATTCACACTGTCAGAGTTTATAGTAACACGTATTAAGTGTCTATATGGGTCCACACCACAAAGTGTTGTTTTCACTCTTTATGGAGAGTTGGTGCTTTAACTCTTGTCATGTGTAATTATTTATTCTTTTTGGAGATTAAAGTTCAAATTATGTGACATTTAACAGTGTCATTTTTAACAGTACACTTCTATATAGTGTTAGGGATGCACTCCTACAGATTTATTTTTAACTTCTTTAGTGTTAACTCAATATTTACATTACTGTAATTATTTACTTTTTATTTGTGGAGTAAATAAAAAAATAAGATATCATGTTTGGTCAGAGCACATATATTAAAACAAAAAAACAAAACAAAAAAAAAACAAAACATAATTGTACTGCAGTTTTCATGACGTGGGCTTGTGGCATTTGTTGGTACTAGTCCAATAATGGGGAATGGGCAGGATGATTGACTCTACAAGTGTCACCGACAGGTTCAGAGTTCAGAGTGAATATAATATAGTGTAATCAACTCTGCCCTAGCTGCCCAGTTCTTGAACAGTCCCTCCAGTCTCCAGCCTAAGCCCTTATGGACTGAGCTGCGGCCCTCACAAAGTCTTTTGTGCCATTCAAACACACATGCACGTGACATGCCCCATACACTTCAGCTAATGTAAAAACAGATCTGGCTGCTGTTTTGTTCAGTTCAATAAAATTTCAATTTGATGGTTTGATCAATTTTTAAGCTAATCATTTTCAGACACCTTGACAAAAACATGTGCACCTCAATCTGTAGCTAGGTGTGAACTAGAGATGTCACTTATTGTAACCTTGCAGCAGTTGTGCCTGAATACTCAACCTTTAATACATAACACTTGGTTTTATCCTTGTAAGCACAGTCTCATTATTTAATAGCCACACACCTGAGAGCTCTCGGCTTTGAGACACTTCCTCTAAAACTGACAGAAACGACGTGGAGCAAGAACCGAGGAAGGTGTTGGGAGAGATAACATGAAATAGATGGGCTCCCTCTTACACATCACACACAAACACAGAGGGGACACCTGTGTGCTGCCTACCACCTGAGGCTTCTTTGATTCCTGTTGTGCTTTAATCTGAGCGCCGTGCGAGGCCGTTTGAAGTGAAAATCCTCGTCACCTTGGTCTCTCGCTCGCCCTCATTCTCCCTCTCTCTCTCTCCTCACACACAAACAAACCACAAATGACCACCACCTGCTATCTTTGTCATGGCTCGTCCAGTGGCCCGGCACTCATTCATATATTCTATTCCACTCTGTTCTACTGTGCCAGGAGCGAGCTGGGGCTAAATTTATCCCAGCTGTTATTTTGGGGCCTGGTAACATACATCAATGTCTGTCTACTGTGATATATTTATATCTACAGGAATAGGAACTGATTTCTATCTTTGTTCTGCCACGTCTTTATGGGTGGTGTATGTGTACTAATGGGAGGGGGGCAGAAATAAGTTTGGGTGAGAGTTTAACAAAGGTCTGGGATGGGTGAGGACAAAAGCCATCAATACATCCAGCAGAAAGCCAGAAGAGGCCAAGTAACGCTGAACAGGTTATCAACCAATCATAGACTGACTGAAAAAGACAAGCCCTCACAACACAGACAATTAACCTGTGGGGAGGGTCAACGCAATGACCTCTGGGCCCCTTTATAAATAACACACTGGGCCCCACCACAAACAGAAAGATACACAGCAAATTAAGAAGAGTTATGGGGGAATTACAACATGTCTTTTGTTTTCATGTCTTGCCTCACTCCAGAGTCCATGGCAGGTAGACTCCACTCTTTTGACTGTGCGTGCGGGGCTCTTCCACCGCTTATTAGCTTAGCTCAAACACTGGGAGACAATAGGTAGTGTAGCAAACCCATTTTTGTTTTTTGTATTTACTGTTTCTTGTTTTGTCCACCAGAGGGCAGCTTGCATTGTTTTAGGTTAATCTTGAAAAAACAAATATCTGCTTTAGATGCATTTTTAGATGATTTCCCTATGTATAAATTTCATGATCTGGTTTGCTTCTTAGAAAATGTGATTTCTTCTGCTGTTATATGTATATTTTTGCCATTTTTGGAGCTAATAGTTCGGTTATAAATAGTGAGATTTTATTTTGAAGAGCACTACCTTGTACTTCCTTCCTGTGCTGTATTGCCAGATGAAAATAAGAGCTAACGGTGAAATGGTAAAAGACAACAAAGCTGAAATGGCAATTTAATGATTAAACTTCCAAGGCTAAGTGTATTTTGGCAACACCCGAGGAGGCACAAGGTTGGTGTTCATTGTGCTTTACTTTATTGTAGTAAAGTATCTATACTTTATTATCTGATGATTTGTGTTGGTAAAATAAGCTAATGGTTTGCGCGCCTGTTTTATGAAATTGCGGTTTATTGCTTGTAATGCTGGGTTATCTGAGATAGTATCCGTGTTACCATTTATTATAAACAGAAAGTTTGATTGCCTTGTTTCCTTTATTTTTGTCAGTTCTCACATTGGTTTGTGGAGCTGATTTGTGGAACAGCAATTAAAGTTTAAATCCATCAGTCGAGTCTCACCATCTTTTGGAGGGTATGTGACAGGTAGCATTAGCCTACCGATGCCTACAGTCATCAGATAAACTCTTCAGAAACACTAAATGGTCTTGTTTGCTTGTTGTGACTCGTATTTCTTGTGTTGGGCCAGACAAATGGGCCATCAAACAGGCCGGGTGGATCTGGCACTGTGTAGTTCCTAGAGAGAGTTCCAGATCTCCAGACCAGAATGTTCTAATTAATACCACTACCACTAATTACAGCAGCTTGGGCCCATGTGAGGAAGGGGGCCTTAAAGAGGCAGGAGGTCTGACTGGTGTCTCATATAGAGTGGGAACACAGCTGGATCAGGGCTACTCTGTATATGAAAACTAGAAGCTTTTTTGAACACCAGGGATTGTGAAGATTCCTATCTAACATATATGAACCAGGGCTAAACCAAAACATGAGCTCAATGCATTATTCCACTTTCCCTTACTTTCTTTTTGATGCATCTCCCTTTCCTCTCTCGTCTCCGTTTCTCTTTCATCTTTGAACCATACTTGCCAGGTCTGCTTAATTTAAGTGACTTTTTGTCGTGGTTCAGTTATGTTATGTTTTATTTACCGTAATTTCTCATGTATAACACACCCTCATTTATAACATGCACCCCATTTTTTCATGCTCTTTTCCAGGAATAATGCTGTATTCATATAGAGCATGGACCCACATTTTGCCCAACCCTTACTCTCTTAGACAACTCAAAAAATATCTTTATTCAAAGTTTTAATCAATAAAATTTCAGTAGTTTCACAACAAATACACTACACAATTTTCTCTCTCAACCAGATGCAGAAATACCTTTTGCTTCATTTCTGCCAGAGCATGTGCAGTTGTAGCATACCAGCCAATCAGAGAGCGGCTATCAACATGCCGCTGTCTTTGACCAATCACAGCATAGCTATTTTGGTCCCCTTGCTCACAAGATGGCAGCGCCCTGTGTTTGCATGTAAGTGGTACCGTGAACGCTTGAGAACTACACGATCATTACACAGAGGTAAAATCATTAAGACCCAAAATATTGGATTGGAACAGTTTACATGCAGTTTAATAAGAACTACAAATGTTTGGCAGTTATGTTTTGCAGAGAGAGAGAATATTTCTGCTTTTTGTATCAGATGTGTTGTAATCGCAATGTTGGTGAAATATTTTACATATTTTGCTTGTGCTAATGTATAACATGCACCTGAAAATTAGACCTTATTTAAGAGCAAAAAAATGCTCATTACATGCGAGAAATTACGGTGGTATGTTTTTTCATTGTGTTCTTTGTTTAGACTTCTTGTTCCTCTTGTCTCTTGTGTTTCCTGTTTTATTTTGAAAACCCTTAGTCCATGAGGTGTTTCCTGCCCTCTCTTCTGTGTGCCTCTGATTGTGATTCCCTCCCCCTATGTGATTGTCTCACTTTTGATTTTTCCCCAGCGTAATAGTCTCTGTGTTTCCCCTTGTCTTTGTTGGTTCATTCGTCTTCCATGTCTCACCCTCCTGCGTGAGTCTTCAGAGTCTCTAGTGTTTTCTCAGTGTTGTAGTTAGTTTGTCTGGTTTTTGTATTCTCTGGTAGTCGCTTTGATTTGTCTTTTTGAGTTCGACCCTCAGTGTTTTTTCTTTTAGGTAGCCTGTTTCATTTAAAACTTTGGTAAGAGATTTTGTTTTGGATTAGTTTTTTTTTTTGTGGATCCTTTTTCAGTTTATAATAAAGCCTTTTTTTGTTTATCTGCAATTGGGTCTTTCTTCTTGTTTTTTTCTTAGTTTACTTTTGTTAAATCTCCTGAAACTTTTGGCTTCCTTTTGAAAAGTTGCTTGTAAATATTG
Organism: Cetoscarus ocellatus; assembly: GCA_037902135.1. Classification (NCBI taxonomy): domain Eukaryota; kingdom Metazoa; phylum Chordata; class Actinopteri; order Labriformes; family Labridae; genus Cetoscarus; species Cetoscarus ocellatus. Next base: position 393,139 of record JBAMNC010000100.1, on the reverse strand, counting down.
GCAGTTGTGGGTTGAGTGTTTTTTTTTTTTTTTTTTTTTGGCTTGTGCTAAAAGCCAAGAGGGATTTGATGCACACTCTATATAAACTCAATTCAGCAGTTACACAAATTTTGTCCCACTCCAAACACAAATGTAAATTTTACTGTAAAAATGGGGGCAAAAATGATGTTTCCACCAAAATTAAATCCTTATAGCCAGAATTTAATTTATTTCTAATGTAGCTATTACTGTTTTCATCTTGTAAAGCTGTAGAGGATCAACATAAAACTTAAATAAAAGCCTGACTATGTATGTTTGGTGACAAAAATCAAGATTAGACAGACAGTTTAGTGATAACATAGTTATAAATAACAGTAGCCCTCCTTTCACCTCTGTATAAAGAAAAGGATGTTCCTCCTCCAAACAGAAGGGTGTTGAATAAGTAAATTAAGAGCCGTATATGAAAAAATTTCACTGTGAAATTAAAGTATAATGAAAATCAAAACATGCTTTATGTAGATTTTTTTTTAGGACTATATCTTATTAGAAAATAAATAGCTGGAGGTTGCTTGTTTTGGGCTTTTTTTTAATCAACCTACTTGCTAATTTTAGTAGAAAAATCTGGCAACACTGCTCTGGCCCCTTTCTCCATTTTCCTCTCTTGAGCCCATCATGTCATTCCTCTGTCTGCATCTGTCCGTCTCACTTCATCCCTGTTTGTTTTATGAGAATTTGGTGTGTCCTGGGGATCAGCAGCCAGCATCCGACCCTATCCCTGTTGCCATGGAAACTGGGTCAGCTTCATGGTAGCCATAGCTGAGATGTATGTGTGTGACAGGTGTGTGTGTGTGTGTGTGTGTCAGTCTGCCTTGGTGTTAGACAGACGGTTGGTGACATTCCAGAAATAGGCAGCTAGAGAAAGGAAGTGAAGAGGTTTGTGTGCGTGTGATTTTAAATTAATTTTGCTTAAAAAATTGATACAGTACTTTAGCTGTAGGTGTTAGCATCAGCAGGTGAACTGCAGTGAAATGAGGTTCCAAAATTATGCATTGAATTTTTAAAGCTTTATAATCCCATGCTGTTGTTAAGGGGATAGTTCAGATTTTTTGAAGTGGGGTTGTGTGAGGTACATGGCAGGAGCCTGAATGTGTGCCACAGTGTCACAGCTCAGTTCTGTCTTTGTTCAGAAGTCTTGAGAAAGATGCTAATGCTATACATTGATGGTGACAGATTCTCTGTTTAATCACAATAATTTAGGGAGAAAGCAAGCCATCAAAACAGCATGGGGTCAAATACACTACAAACAGTTTGTTCACATCCACTTAATTTCCCACAACAAAGTGGCTGCCTACATTATCTGACTGGCCCATAATGAGTGTGATGGATGGAACAATCATCCAGTCACCTGCTGGATAGACTTTTTGAGGTTCTGCCCATTCCCAAATGCTTTGTATGGCTTGTTGCCCAGACGGACTAGTGAGATACACTCAGCAGTTTAAGAAATGGAGGCAAATAGAAAACAGTCAAACAATCTCTCATTAAAAGGTGTGAGGAAAACCTTGAGACTGCTTTAAGGCAGTGTTAACTTTGCTGACTAATTATTTTTGACAAAGTTTTCGTCAACCTTTTTTCCCCTGACAAAAACTAGACAATAACTAATAAAAACAAGTGCACATGGACAAAAATAAAACTAAACTAACTGACATTTTTGTCAACAAATAAAAACTAGACTAAAATTTTTGACAGACTTGATCCAGTCAGACTTAATTTGGTCATGTAGAAAGTAGGGACAAGTTAGGAATATATCCAATCACAGCTACTTTGGTTGTGTGGAAAGGTTGGATGAGTTAAGAGGGACATCCAATCACAGCTGCCATAGCTTGGTGGTGGTGGGATAAGTTGTGGAGCGATCCAATCAGAGCTACTCTCTTTATGAATTGATATATTCATGCAGAGCAGGTTCACTGTTTGTTGTCAGTTCTGGTATTGAAACTGAGATGCTCTGCCAGGTAGCCTAAATAAAGGTGACTGCATTTCACACAAAAGTTCAATTTGTTTCTCTCCATTTATACATTCAAACTTTACTAGTATTCAATAAAAGGTTATTAGATGTTTCATTTTATTCAAGTGTAAAACATGACTTCAGAAACTCAAGGAAACATAAAAAATGCCTTACACATTTACACTTCATATTTTAGTCGACTGAATTTACAGTAGATTTTGTCGACTAAAAGGTTGTGAAATTTCATCAACTAAAACTAGACTAAAATTAAAATAATTTAGATGACTAAATTATGACAAAGGAAAAAGACCATAACTAAAACTAAATTAAAAAGTGCTGTTAAAACTAGCACTGCTTTAAGGTATTTAGAAAATACTGTTCTCTCACCTCCATCCTTCCTCTCTCTGCCGTCTCTCATCAACACAGCTGATGAAGGATTTGTCCAACCACATCTCTTCTCTCTTTTCTCCCTCTTTTTTCCCCCATCATTCCCCTGCTTGTCTTTTTTTCCTCCATGTGGAGTCACTGGAGTGGAATCATTGTCTGATTTGAGGTGATCGTCATGGTTGCTGGCCCCCCCAACCCCCACTTTTCCTGCAGTCTACCCCCCCCCCCCCCCCCCCCCCCCCACCTGCTCTCTTTTCTGTCCCCGAGTGATTAAGCGGTTCGGTGCCCAAGGTGGTACATCCATTGGTCTGCTAAAGACAGGGTCATTAACTCCAAAGAACTCCATCCAGAGACTCAGGAGCCATTAGTCGTCCGGAAAAATGGTAAAAGAGAAAGTTCTTACTTTATGATGAATTACTGATCAAAGAGGGCTGTGGTGGTATTTTCTTTTATAAAGCCACTTCTAATGTTAGCCTTCTTGGATTGTTGGTTCTCAAAGCTACATAACAATACTAATTCTGAACTCATCTGCCAATAAATTAGGGCACATGTTGCAGGTTAATGGTTGGGCCCTCTGTTGCTTTGAAAACTTCATTCTTCATGGTGTCGATACATAAGAAGGCAACAGTACAACAGTAAATATATAAAACCAGTACACTTAACATACAATGCATTCAATCTTGAAGCCACACTTGTAAACTGTGGCAACAATTCCCACAGGATTATAAAAATTGGCAACTGAAGACTGGAAAGATGTTTACTGTTCTGATGATTCTGGATTTGTGCTGCCACTCTCGGATTTAAGGGTCAGATTTTGGCATGAACAACATAAAGCATGGATCCATCCTGCCTTGAATCAACAGTTCAGGCTTGTGGTGGTCCAATGACAGGGGGGATTTTCCTGGCACACTTTATGCTCCTAAAAACCATCTGGGCACCATTTTAGTACCACACTATAGATTCAAGAATGTGCTGGAGACATTTCCTTTTGGTCCACATTGACATCATAGCATCACACAGTTCCTGCAGATTTGCCAGCTTCACATCCATGATACTAATCTCCTGCTCCACAAGATCACAAAGGTGCTCTATTAAATTGAGATCTGGTCAGTGTGGAGGCCACTGGAGTTCTGTGAACTCATCGTCATGTTCAGGAAGCCAGCTTGAGAGGATCTGAGTTTTATTAAAATGGTGCATTATGATGCTGAAGGTAGCCATCAGAAGGTGCTAACACTGTGGTCATGAAGGAATGGGCATGGTCAGCAACAATACTCATGGATGCCTTGACATTAAACACTGGGGACAGGCCAAGGTCTGTTTCACACTGGATGTATTTTTACTTGCCCAATGTAGACAGATTTTTAAAATTCGCCACCAAGCAGCGTCAATTTTGCTGCTAATTTTTGTAGCTTATCAGCCAGTCACATGGCTGCATCTAAATGCAATTTGGCATGTAGACATGGAGAAGGTGACCTGCTGAAGATCAACCTGAGCATCAGAATGGGGAAGAACGCTGATTAAAGAGACTTTGAATGTGTCATCTCAAGGGCTTAAAAAGATGTCACAAAAAAGAGAAAATATCCAGTGAGAGGGGCGAAAAATGCCTTGATGATGCCAGAGGTCAGAGGAGAATGGCCAGAGAGCTTCAGGAAGGCATGCAGAAAACCATTTCTATACACACAAGTTGAATCTTGAAGCAGATGGACTACAGCAGCAGAGGACCACTCCAGGTAACACACCAGCCAACTGAGGTAACAATTCACACAGAGTCTACAATATCTTCTTTGTTGTTGACTTTAACAATAAATCTTTTGCTCCTTTAAGACCACAGTGAGCAACAAGAGGGGAAGGAAAACAGAAGACACCAGTGTTGACTTTTCTTATGATGTATGCAAATGCTTCATGTCTTCTCTGGCATTGTTTTATGTCTGCTACAGCATCACAGCGCCACTTACAGGCCTGGCATACATACTACAGCTCATGTTGACAGACACATTGTTAAGTTTTACTCCAAAGGACCTCTTTCACAATACATGTAATTTTGCCCACAGCCCAATTTTTTGTTTATTGTGTGGTATTTGTAGTACACCCAGAGACTCCCAAGAATATACCTTCAGAAAATCCAAAAGTCATCCTGGGCCTGTACTATGACCTATTTTATGATCATTGCCATAGGTGTGAGCCAGGGTGCACACTTTACCCCAAAACTTACTCAAACACAAATAATAAATCATCAAATTGGGTCAAATCACCTTCACTGAAGTCTGGTGCATCTTTTGAAATCAAATGTAAAGCTAAGTATTACAATTGAAAGAAGTTATTGAATTTTAACTGGAAAAAAATTAGGTTTTTTATGATTTTTTCAACAAATTCAATTCTTTGGAGATGTGTCTGACCAACTTACAGTTGCTGTACACCTAAAATACTTACAAATTATTTGGCAACATATATATTCTCAAAGTGGGAAAAAAATCATCAAATTCTGAGACCGGTAAAGTTGTTCAATTAACAGGTTGGGTTACTGTGGTAGAATCAGGATACTGTTCCATATCTTGTATATCAGGGAACCTTTAAAGATTTGTTCAGAATTCATCCTTTAAGTATGATTTCTTTTAGAATTTGAATTCTAGATTCAAAACAAACATTTCACATGAAATGTTATTCATTTTAATATTGAACAGCCACAAAGGGCCTGTATATTATGCCTTTGTGATGAGATAATAATGAGCCATTGATACAAGTAAAAACCCATGCAGTTTTGGATTGTTGTAATCAGATTGTATATATCTACAATGACAGCAATACATAAACATTACTTCTGTCAATTTCTGTTTCTAGTACTTATATATACATGTAATCTGTTTTATGGCCTTCGTGTCTTTTTGCATAGCAACGGCTTGGACAATTTTAATTTGTAGACTGGAACTATAGTGAGGGAAAGGGGATCTGAGAAATCCATAAGATGTATGATTGGCTGGTTATTTCATAGAATGGAGTCTTTGAATTTGCTTGTGTATGGTTGGAGGGGTTTCTGATTTTGAAAGTGTTTATAATATCCCAAATAATAGATTACAGATGCAACATGTGCACACATGCCAGAGGTTCTCTTTCCAGCAGGACAGAGACAATAATATGCCTTCACAGGATCATCTGATGCATTCTTGTCAAATTGAATCCAAACATTGTAGTTTATTTGAGATCTGTGACGAGAATGAATCTGTCCCCTAATGAGATCAGCATCATGCTGGTAAACCCAAATCTCATAGTCACCATCACTTTTTTGATGCTCAGCAATGTAGCCAGGGGACTGTTTGATTTGGTATGTACCGCATGTTATGGTCTCAAGGTATTCCAGATCCACATGAGGGAACGAGATATCAGATGCTTCAAGCTTCTGCCATTCACTACGAGCTCTACGTGACATGTTTGTTTTTTATTTTTCAAACCTTTCATGGAATCAAATGACCATGCTTACTAATCTTTCCCAAGCTACACTGTCAAGATATTTTCATACAATTGCAGATATTTTGAAAAAAAAAAATGATGGTATATATATATAAAATACAATGTTTGGATTCAATTTGACAAGAATGCATCAGATGATCCTGTGAAGGCATATTATTGTCTCTGTCCTGCTGGAAAGAGAACCTCTGGCATGTGTGCACATGTTGCATCTGTAATCTATTATTTGGGATATTATAAACATTTTCAAAATCAGAAACCCCTCCAACCATACACAAGCAAATTCAAAGACTCCATTCTATGAAATAACCAGCCAATCATACATCTTATGGATTTCTCAGATCCCCTTTCCCTCACTATAGTTCCAGTCTACAAATTAAAATTGTCCAAGCCGTTGCTATGCAAAAAGACACGAAGGCCATAAAACAGATTACATGTATATATAAGTACTAGAAACAGAAATTGACAGAAGTAATGTTTATGTATTGCTGTCATTGTAGATATATACAATCTGATTACAACAATCCAAAACTGCATGGGTTTTTACTTGTATCAATGGCTCATTATTATCTCATCACAAAGGCATAATATACAGGCCCTTTGTGGCTGTTCAATATTAAAATGAATAACATTTCATGTGAAATGTTTGTTTTGAATCTAGCATTCAAATTCTAAAAGAAATCATACTTAAAGGATGAATTCTGAACAAATCTTTAAAGGTTCCCTGATATACAAGATATGGAACAGTATCCTGATTCTACCACAGTAACCCAACCTGTTAATTGAACAACTTTACCGGTCTCAGAATTTGATGATTTTTTTCCCACTTTGAGAATATATATGTTGCCAAATAATTTGTAAGTATTTTAGGTGTACAGCAACTGTAAGTTGGTCAGACACATCTCCAAAGAATTGAATTTGTTGAAAAAATCATAAAAAAAACCTAATTTTTTTCCAGTTAAAATTCAATAACTTCTTTCAATTGTAATACTTAGCTTTACATTTGATTTCAAAAGATGCACCAGACTTCAGTGAAGGTGATTTGACCCAATTTGATGATTTATTATTTGTGTTTGATTAAGTTTTGGGGTAAAGTGTGCACCCTGGCTCACACCTATGGCAATGATCATAAAATAGGTCATAGTACAGGCCCAGGATGACTTTTGGATTTTCTGAAGGTATATTCTTGGGAGTCTCTGGGTGTACTACAAATACCACACAATAAACAAAAAATTGGGCTGTGGGCAAAATTACATGTATTGTGAAAGAGGTCCTTTGGATCTCAAAGCAGGAGGCGACTGGCAGGTTTCCAAAAATTTATTCAGTAACACAAACACAAAAAACTTGGCAGGCTGTGGAAGCAGGGTTAAGTTCAGCAAAGCAGGATCTTCAAGACTGAAGCAGCAGCTGACGCTCTTGAAAACCTGAGCACAGGAAAAATAAGCAGATCAGGAAAAAATCCAAAAAAGGCTTCAACAGGTCTTCCACTTAACTGGGTCTTTCAGAACACAGGAAGTGACTCTACCTTACAAGAAGGAATTATCTGGCAGTGTGGTCAACTCCAGGCCAGGCGTTTGAAGGGAGCTTGATTGGCAGAGTGACCACAGGTGTGTCTGATCATCTGCTGCAGCTTCACCCTGCTTCACACAGACCTGCAGGAAAAAACAGGAAGGGAGGGGGGAGAGAGCAACCACCAACAAAACTACACAGAAACATAACACACATTTCTTGAAACCATGCAGTCTACAGAGAATGTTTTCAATAAACAATTGTTTTCGTCTTCGTGTTGACAGGGCTGGGTCTGTTGAAGTGCTGGCAGTGTTGCCAGACTTTTTGACTGAAATAAGCAACTAGGTTGATACAAACAAGCCCAAAACAAACAACCTCCATCTATTTCTTTATCTAATGAGATATATCACTTTTTCAAAAAAAAATTTAAGAGAAATCTACACAAAGCATGTTTTAATTTTCATCTGCATTACATTTCAATTTCACAGTGACATTTCTTCTTATTTGGCTCTTAATTTACTCTTTCAACATCCTTCTGTTTGGAGGTGGAACATGATTCAATTATACAGAAGTGAAGGGAGGTGCAACTGTTGTTTATAACTATGCTATCACTAAACAGTCTGTCTAACCTTGATTGAAGTCAGGCTTTTATCTAAGTTTTATCTCGATCCTCTACAGCTTTATTATGTAGAAAACATTAAAAGCTACATTAGAAATAAATGTAATTCTGGCTATAAGAATTTCTTTTTGGTGGAAACATCATTTTCCCCCCTCTTTTTACAGTAAAATTTACATTTGTGTTTGGAGTGGGAGAAAACAATTTGTGTAACTTCTGAATGAAGTTTATATTGATAGTAGAGTGTGCATCAGATCCCTCCAGAGTTTGAGAGCACAACAAGCCCAAATGAGCAACTGCAGGTTAAGAAACAGGCCCAAAAAAACACAACCCGCAACTCACAAGATCTGTAAGCAACTTTAGAGAAAAACAAGCCCAAAGTCGCTTATAATAAGCAGACTTGGCAACCATATGTTCAGTTCTGTAAATTAAAAAAAGGTCTGTTAAGGAGTTGGCATAGAGGTGAGGTGGCTATAGTAATATAGATCTCATTGTCTAGCCTTTCTCAAGGTGTTATGGGACTAATTAGAGAAAATCCTGCTGCTGGGGGCTGGTTGCTCCTGCCCATTGGTCCATACACCGCTGATTTATGGGGGGCCAATAAAAAATGGACATAACTGGGTTCAAGAGCTGCTTAACCTTTTAGTAGAGCGCAAGGATGCCTATTAGACGGTTGCATTATTAAAGCTGGCCACTCAGGAGTAGATTTTCAAACCTTGACAGATTAAAAAAAATAAAAAGGAGGGGGGCAGATACATTTTTATGTAATTATTTTATGTTATAATCCTCCAAACACACTCTAGAAGATTCAGTCAAACTGTGAGAGAACACACCAAAAGACAGGCACGAGCAGGGCATCACAGGTGGCTTTAAATGTTGTAAAGTTTCTTAGCTGCCATGCTAAAAACCTTCTCTTGTCTCTGCAACCTCACCCACACTTGCAAAAACCCCTGAAATTATCCTAACTTTGCCGGGGTTTGAACGCAGACAGTCTAGTTTTTCATCAGGACCCATGTTATGTCCTTGTGTTCCCCCTGGTATTTTAACACTGATTGGTGGCGAATGTCAAAAATCAGTCTACAATTGGTCAGGGGGCTGTTGGGAGTCATACTTCACCAGCACAAGGTTTCTCTCCACGTTTGATACACTGACCTTCGATGAGCACAGCAAAAATGGCCCAGGAGCGTACTTTAACCCAAATTTTGATGATTTCTCAATGATGGTCTTATAGATGTTAATACAAAACCCAAAACCAGTGAAGTTGGCACGTTGTGTAAATCGTAAATAAAAACAGAATACAATGATTTGCAAATCCTTTTCAACTTATATTCAATTGAATACACTGCAAAGACAAGATATTTAATGTCCGAACTGAGAAACTTTATTTTCTTTTGCAAATAATCATCAACTTAGAATTTAATGGCAGCAACACATTGCAAAAAAGTTGGCACAGGGGCATTTTTACCACTGTGTTACATCGCCTTTCCTTTTAACAACACTCAGTAAACGTTTGGGAACTGAGGAGACCAATTTTTGAAGCTTTTCTTCAAATTCTTTCCCATTCTTGCTTGATGTACAGCTTAAGTTGATCAACAGTCCGGGGTCTCCGTTGTTGTATTTTACGCTTCATAATGCGCCACACATTTTCAATGGGGGACAGGTCTGGACTACAGGCAGGCCAGTCTACTACCCGCACTCTTTTACTACGAAGCCACGCTGTTGTAACACGTGCAGAATGTGGCTTGGCATTGTCTTGCTGAAATAAGCAGGGGCGTCCATGAAAAAGACGTTGCTTGGATGGCAACATATGTTGCTCCAAAACCTGTATGTACCTTTCAGCATTAATGGTGCCTTCACAGACGTGTAAGTTACCCATGCCTTGGGCACTAATACATCCCCATACCATCACAGATGCTGGCTTTTGAACTTTGCGCCTATAACAGTCCGGCTGGTTCTTTTCCTCTTTGGTCCAGAGGACACGACGACCACACTTTCCAAAAACAATTTGAAATGTGGACTCGTCAGACCACAGAACACTTTTCCACTTTGCATCAGTCCATCTTAGATGAGCTCGGGCCCAGCAAAGCCGGCGGCGTTTCTGGGTGTTGTTGATAAATGGCTTTCGCTTTGCATAGTAGAGTTTTAACTTGCACTTACAGATGTAGCGACGAACTGTAGTTACTGACAGTGGTTTTCTGAAGTGTTCCTGAGCCCATGTGGTGATATCCTTTACAAAGTGATGCCGGTTTTTGATGCAGTACCGCCTGAGGGATCGAAGGTCACGGGCATTCAATGTTGGTTTTCGGCCTTGCCGCTTGCGTGCAGTAATTTCTCCAGATTCTCTGAACCTTTTGATGATATTACGGACTGTAGATGATGAAATCCCTAAATTCCTTGCAATAGCTGGTTGAGAAATGTTGTTCTTAAACTGTTCGACAATTTGCTCACGCATTTGTTCACAAAGTGGTGACCCTCGCCCCATCCTTGTTTGTGAATGACTGACCATTTCAGGGAAGCTGCTTTTATACCCAATCATGGCACCCACCTGTTCTCAATTAGCCTGTTCACCTGTGGGATGTTCCAAATAAGTGTTTGATGAGCATTCCTCAACTTTCTCAGTCTTTTTTGCCACTTGTGCCAGCTTTTTTGAAACATGTTGCAGGCATCAAATTCAAAATGAGCTAATATTTGCAAAAAACAACACAGTTTACCAGTTCGAACGTTAAGTATCTTGTCTTTGCTGTGTATTCAATTGAATATAGGTTGAAAGGGATTTGCAAATCATTGTATTCTGTTTTTATTTACGATTTAAACAACGTTCCAACTTCACTGGTTTTGGGTTTTGTAGATGTTGATGTTTGAATGGACTTTTAGACATTGCAAGGATAAAGGTAAAAAAAAAAATAGAGATGATCATCAATTGCCCAAATTGATGCATCAAGGTTAAAAAATTTAGAGGAAATCGGGGACAAGGGGAGGGAAAGTGTCAAGGGAGATTGGAAAAAGGGGATGAGAGAAAGAGGAGAAGGAAAAGCAGCCAGGAAGAGGCAGAAGGGTGAAGGAGCCGTCTTTTGTGGGCTGTGGAAAGGTCAATTAGACAGTTTACAGATGGCCATCATGGGGAATTACACATCACACATACACAACCTCACACGTACGCTGAGCAATGAATGGAGGTTTAAATTTCATTATCAGGCTGCTGAGATTCCCATCAATTAGCATGAATAAGATTGTATCACCTCTTGCTGAGAGAACAGACCTGAAATTGCAGCTCTAGGCTGTAATTAGCACACATGCTTCCAGGTTTGCCCTTATATTTACAACAGCACACAGGAGAAAAATCCATAAACAAATTGTTTGCTCTTTCTCTTGAGTCAAAAAGCATCCAGGATTTGCTTTTTTCGAAGTGGAGAATTCAAATCATTGAGTGAAAGGAAGTCAAAAATCTGTGAACGTGTAGAGACTGATGGTTGGATGGTGACGAAGAACAGGAGAGATGAAAGAGAGGAAAGAGAGATGAGAGGGTGAGGATAGGCTCGACAGGTTGTCTCCCTTGGCAACCCTGTGTTGCTGCAGGACACACACATGCACACGCACACACACACAAACTCATGAATATTCATAGAGGTAAAAAAGAAGAGAGTCTCATCCTATATTCATACCATTCTCAATAAAGCATATTTCAATTAGAGAGCCAGAGATTCATTTTGTATCAATTACTCATGTTTCAATTATACATATTTGAATTATGAGGGAGAGTAGGTGGAGGAAGGAGAAAGATAGATATGGCATCATGCTCAGAGGATCAGTTAGAAGTTGTAGATATGCACAGATCTGCTTTTAAGCCGGAGTTGGAGGCCGAGCCTGGTCCTACTATCATGCCAGAACTGTGAAGTAAACAGCAAACATGGGGTGACCAGATTTTCTGACCTCACTATAATTTTACCACAAACCAAAATATATGAGCCCAGGAAACAAGATCAGGGTTAACCACTCCAAACTAAGCTGTCCCATACTGAACCAAACAAGACCGCTCAGTGAAAACCAGGCCTGTGTCATCTCTGTTTCTTCATAATTAACATAGCTTAGCATTAAGATTGAAAACAGGAGTATAGCTGGCATTTCTATTTTGAATGGTGATGTAAGATCTTCACATAGCCTACCAAATTTATGGATAAGTGTTTGGTACAGATGCAGCCCCTTCAATTTTCCCCTTCGAGCAAAATGTCTGCAGAGTTTCAGCCAATCAACAGCAAAAATCCAGCCATCTTTCAGCCATAAGAAGTCGCCTCCACCTCTCTGTGTGTGTGCCTAAATTTCACAATAAACACGCCATTCATGCAATTGTATCACTAGAGAGTAAGCTTGTCACCACAACTTCACCATAACATGTCCTAAAGTTTACAATTTATGTCTGTTAGAGGGAACTGACATTTTAAATCTAATGAAAACCAACTGACTACATGAAATACCAAATGGACCGTTCAGTATATTTCACTAGTCCATCTGGAAAAAAAGCCCATAGAAAGTGTTTGAGGTGGGCAGAGCCTTTCAAAGCATATCAGGAAGATGATTGGACGATTGCTCCGTCTATTCTGCCTTCCCTTAATATGTACTGTCAGTTTGGCAGGTATACAAACAGTCCGTCAGTCAGAGGCAAAGTTTTCCTCATTTGATGGGTTTATTGGACACCCTCAGTAGAAGTTTACTGTAAAACTAGAATTAAACATATGTTTCATACATAGGCTATACAATTTTTAACAGTGGTCAAAGAACTGTTAACACAGAAGTGTTGCCTTCAGCATTAACCCAACAAAGTCCACTCGCTTAATGCTTACAAATAATGGCAAACGTCATAGACAGGCTAACGTAAATTAGCGTCGCGTTCAAGATCATTTTAACTCATTAAACATATTCCACACAAACAATGCAGCAACACACAAAGCAGACCATATGACAATAAAAGATACTTTCAGGCATATATTCTCTGAAATTCTGTAGAAAGATGGAACTTTTGAGGGTTTAGCTGCTGCCTGTTTTCCTTCTCTAACATCACTAACCCACTAACATCACTGAACCTCTAACGTACTACTGCCACCTTCAGGTGAATGTTTGCACTCTAGAAGGGGCAGCACACTGTTAATAACATTTATTTTGTGCAGCATTATATGTATAGGGCCCTTACAGAGCCAATGTTCTGCCTTAACTCTGGTTTTATATTATTAACATGATGACTGCTTGAGTATGTTCACAATTGCTTATGTCCAAAAAAGATGTGATGGAGATGGGTCAATATGTAAAACACACTTAAGTGGGCATTAAACTCTAAAGAGCACCAGCTAAGATAGAGTCAATGTACACACTAAATCATGAAGAGTTAAAATGTAGGCAGAGTTAATTATACTCTGATGGAGTCAAATCAGTCAAATCCCATCCCTTTGATTGGGGTCTACTCTTTTTTGCATCCTGATCATAAATTAAGAAAAACACTTTTTTGTGTGCAACTTAAAAAATCTTGTTTGCAATCAATGGCCCACATTTGGGGAAGTATTTTGTGGTTTAGTATGCCATAGAAAATGTTGATTGTGAAAGGGAAACTGAAGGTTTTCTGACAAATCTAAAGGTGTTTACTCAATAATGCTGAGCACTGTATACAAACATGTTTATATGTATTTTTATATTCTTATAGAGATGTGAAATCATGGTTGTAAACACTTATGAGCATTAAAGCTACGATTTTCTATAAAGGCCTCTCTATGATGCATTAAAACATATTGTGAACATGTTTATAATGCACTTATAATGCTGTATTATCATAGTTATAAACATTTGTGAATGCTACAGCTCATAATGCTTTAATGGGAAATCATAGTCACTATGATGCCAGTGTTAGTTATGAGCATTCCTGATAAATGATGATGCTTCATTATAGTAATCAAATTCCATCATAATGCCAGTGTTAGGGATAAGTGACAAAAATACAGTTACACTTTCTGTAATGCATAATTGATATATTATAAGCATGTTTGTAAGATATTACAATGAATTGAAGTGTGCTTCTGATTTTGTATCATAGTTGTAAGTAATTGTGATCCTTTACGGTACTTTATAATACTAACAATATGTCTTCATTATAACAGTGCTTGTTATTACTTATAAACATACTTGAGGTGAGGTGTTGTTGTAACATGATTGATAGATTAATCATCCAATCACCTGCCAGATATGCCTCTAAAAGATTCATCTCATTTCCGAATACTTTCTATAGACTCTTTCCCAGATGGACCAGTGAAATATGTTAAGATTTTCATCTGGTGTGTCAGTTTAGGGCATCATAGACGGTCTTTACAAACTGGACCGCTAGATTTTTTTAAACAAACAAAAAGTGATAAATACATAAATGAATTATAACTAATTTGTTGTCTGTTTTAATATCACACCACAGCTATCAAGTCATAGCTGATAGACCCACAAGTAGGTGTCTTCATTGTTGTGTTAGATTCTCGCTCTTTCCAGCTCTTGAGACTTCGAGACAAAACAAGTTGCAAGAAATAAATGTGATCAGTTCTGACAGATTCATTTTATTTATGTTAGGTGCTGTTATCCTATTATGAAGCTTAATGACCCGGGCCTATAGCTTCCACTTTAAAAAATAATTTGCTTTAAATCATTTATCATCTCTCTCTAAACTATAAGAACCTGCTCTTTGTAACCTGCATACTTTTTCCTCCCACACTGCCATGTCATAACAGGTTCAGGCTGAATGCGGCTCTTTTATATCTTCGTCTCAGTCCCTCTCGGAGTGAGTAATGCTTACCTTGGATTGAAGGACACACAGATGCACACACACACTTCATAGAATCACATGAGTGGGAGTTGCGGAGGCTCTGCAGCGTGATGGACATTTACCTTGTGCTACTGATTATGTCACCTCCACTGAGGGGCCTGGCGCCTGAGCTGACCTTGTCAAACTGGAAAACATTTTTCCTCCCTCTTTGAATTCACACATTTATTCTATCAGACTGCGGCAGTAAAACCTTTTTTACATAATGCTGGATTTCTTGTTTTCACTGCTGCTCATTTTAGACATTTGTCTTTAGTGACTTCATTGACTTTAAGTTATAAGGAATATTTGACATTTCTTACTTTTGTAGTTTTTGTTCAGCAACTAAAACAAAAGCAGAAACTTTGTGTCAATGTGCCTTGTAGAGTCTACTCTGATACTCTCAGAGATTTTTTTTAAAAACACAATCCAGTGTTGCCAGATTTTTCTACTGAATTAAGCAACCAGGTTGATAAAAACAAGCCCAAAACAAGCAACTTCCAGGTATTATTTTTCTACTGTGATACTTTTTTTTTTTTAATGAGAAATCTAACTCTGTTAACTCTGATAACTCTGTTATCACCAAACAGTCTGTCTAACCATGATTTTTGTAACTAAACAGACATAGTCAGGCTAAGTTTTTGTTGATCCTCTACAGCTTCATTATGGTGAAAACAGTAAAGGCGATATTAGAAATAAATGTAATTCTGGCTATAAGGATTTCTTTTTGGTGGAAACATCATTTTTGCCCCTCTTTTTAGAGTCAAATTAGCATTTGTGTTTAGAGTGGGACAAAATAGTTTGTGTAACTTCTGAACTGGGTTTATATTGGTAGTAGAGTGCGCATCAGAGCCCTCCTGGGTTTGGGGGCACAACAAGCCCAAATGAGCAACTGCACTTTTGGAACAAGCCCCCTCCAAAAAGAGCAACTGGCAACTGCCAATATTTACAAGCAACTTAAAAAAAAAAAGAGACCAAAGTTGCTTATAAGAAGCAGACCTGGCAACTATGGCACAAACATCTTCCCAACAGTCTGTACAAGCTGCAAGACCTTCTGTCCTTCAACAGCATTCCCTTTTTTTTACTTTGGCAACAGATTTCAACCTCACTGAAACATACATCAAAATTAATTTGAATCTAACCCTGACTAAACCTCAGAAAACAGTCAAAATAAAGCACATATTTAACCCTGTTATTGTCAGGATGATGGCCCACCTGGGAAATTCCCTGAAGAGGTTGTTCACACTAACTACTCTCAGCATGAACGGGGGAAGAAGTGATGAAGGGGATGGGAGGTTGCCAGTTAATCCCAGGATATCAGTGTTCAGAATATAACGAATGAAGCAGCTGAGCTTTATGATCACAACTGCTATCCTTACCTCATTGAAACATGTTTAAAGGCATATCAACCGCATCAACAAAGAGTTGAGGGGAGTATTGTAGCTTGCAGAAGAGAATATAAAGCAGCGCCACTATGTGCACCACGGTTCACCTGAGAAAGGAAGATCCAGTGTTTTAGCTCTGTATCCAACAACAGCATGAGAAGGCTCTGTGGATGCATGAGAGACCCGATGGGGATTGTTTTAGAGCAGATGTACAACAGAACTCTGTGAAAACAACACTTTCAAATGTCCAGATGCCAATTTGAGTTTACAATTAAATAAATTTCTCCTGTAACAACAGTTTTAACCTTTTTGTCAAGCCTCTTTTTTCCTGTTTTTCACATTGGTTGCACAGGTAGAACATCATCACCCCTCTTCACTGGCCCTCAGTCAGTTTCCCTGATTATTTGCCACCTTGTTCACACCTCAGCTCACCTAGATTATAGGTGGAAAAAAATACTAGAATAGAAAAGAATAGAATGCCCTTTATTGTTATTATACTTTATGTACAATAGGTGAGCTACTCCTTCTTCAGTGCAATCAGATAATTATACAAAATATGCAAGATAAAGTCCAAGTCTATATACAATATAAAATAGTAAAAAGGATAAATATTATAACATATAAAATAGAAAAAAAGTCAAATATATATACACACACACACACACACACATTTATATATATATATAAATAAATATATATACATATATATATATACATATATAAATAATACATTTAATGTATTGCACAGGATGACTGAATATTCACAGAATGATGTCGTTTCACGGGATGGTTGAAATGAGGTAGAACTGTAACTGAGCAGCAGCAGCAGTCACAGGTATGTTGCTCATTTTACATCATATTGAAGGCTATGCTCTCTGGATGCTATAGCTAGGGGCGCAAGGAAATTACCCAGGTAAAGTGAAGATGAAATACTCTTCGCATTCACAATATGCCTGGCTAACCTGGGTAAAGTCGGGATAATTTCATGTTTTTTTTCTTTTTTTGTGTAAAATGGGATCTTTATCTAAGTAATATAAGTTGTCCAGATGGACTAGTGAAATATAGTCTGTAAAGTGTATATTGAACAGCCCATCTGGTGTGTCAGGCTAATAAGGTTGAAGCCTCACTGCTAAACAATACTTTTCAAAACATTACAAGCATGAGCTGCAGAGAAATTACAACCAAACTGTCTCATCATCCACGTGCTGAATCACGGTACACACATCATAACTCACTGTCAGGCTCACACTGTCAATCCTAAGTTCTGTTTCCAAAAAGTTTATACCGTCATAGTTTCATCTTACGTAAAGTCATAGAAAATAATGGATTCTATAGTCAATAGATTTTCCAAATAACAACGATAGAGTGCACAAAAGAAATCAATAATGCGCTGCAGTTGAAATCATTGTATAACTATGGACTGATAGGAGGCTCTGCTCTCATGTGAAAAATCAGGAGGTGCAGGGAGTTCAAATAAATCCAAAGTCTAGATACAGACATTTGCACTGATAATGTCTCATAGTTTTTTTTTATATTTGTGCCATCAGCAAAGGCATTGCCTACCAAATCAATTACTCTGAAAAGGTGAAAAGAGGAGTGTCTGATATTTTTGTCATTTTTTTCTTATTTTCATTCAGCGCCCCTGGATCTGCTCCCACTTCCTTTCTAACAATCTCAGATCTTTTTCTGAACATTTTTAACCACTCAAATGTATTAAAGGGGTCATATTACTGGAAACCCTTCTTTTAGTAGTTTGAACATATCATCACTGTTGAGCAGTACTGCTGCTGCCTCATAATAAGAAGGTTGCTGGTTTAATCCCCATGTTGGTCAGGGCCTTTCTGTGTGGAGTTTGCATGTCCTCCCTGTGCATGCATGGGTTTTCTTAATTGATTTTGTGACACAACTACAAAAATCAAAATATTTTGCCTGGAAATGTTGAATATTTGCCATGGTGGTGCACCAATACTGCACCTGCCTTACAGCAAGAGTCTGAATGTTCTCCCATGTAAGCTCAGGCTCTCTGGGCACTACAGCTTCCTCCCACTGACCACAGCTGGCCCTGGCCCCCCAGGCCTTGTTTACATGACAACGAAAACAACCGAAAAATGAGAGTTTTCATTGGGTTTGCGCCTTCTGTTTACATGAGAACGCTGCTTGGAGGGCCTGAATCCACAAACTTTTGAAACCAGGGTCCAGAGTGAGAAGTTTTGAAAATGTTTTCGTATCTGTCACTGCGTAAACAGGAATCAGCGTTTTCAGGGAAACTGATGCTGCGCGGTGCATGCACAGTACTCTTTCAGATGAAGGTTGTGTGCGCACCCAGGAACAACAACAACAACAATAAAAAAGCTTTGGTCGTCTACTGAGCAACATGTGCTGCTTACTGTGCTTGGTTTGTTATGCAGACAGAATTATCCAGACAGATTTGTTGTCCAGACAAGAATCTCCTGCGTCTTCATGCATCCACTCACCATTATTGTTTGTGAAAAGTTTGTCTTCATTGTAAAGCGTACGTGGGTTGTAACACCACTGTTTCTCTACAAACCTACATTGCCAATTACTGGCCTGGCATGCACACTACAGCATTTTCAGTCATTCTCACAGATCCGTGTGAACGCAGAGCTCTTTTGAAATGCAAAGGAAAACTTTCCCATTCCTGGTGACAACATTGTCGTGTAAACGGGGCCTCAGTGTATTAATGATTTTAGTCCAGCATGTCACATTTTCTCTTTTGGCATGGTGCTTGCAACATCAGCAAAATCCAGTAGCCATTTTTGTATTGATATTGTATATGTAAAGTTATTTCTTCTACATTTTAGCTTCTGTTTAAGCACATCATCTCTTTTTATTATTATTTTTTATGGGTGTTATTCCCTTTGTCATTGTTCTGCTGTATTGTGTGAGGTACTTTGTCGTTGCCTGGTTGCTGAAATGTGCTGTACAAATAAAGTTCCCTTGCCTTTAGAATTTTATAGTAAACAAGTGAACAGGGGACATGCAGAAAGGCTAAATGTGAGTGATGGTCTGGTGCTTAGGTCAGCCTGTTTTCCAGTCTAATGAAGTCAATTTGCCTGACAGGTCTGACTTCACTCACCTCTCCACGCAGGACCAAACCAGGCTGTTAACGCGGAGAAAATGAGAGGAGATAAATGATGACAGTTTATTACAGAGCAATTATCACCACCATTTCCAGCCTCAGTCCCTCTGAAGCCTCTCACACCCTCCTCTCCTGTGCGCGCGCGGACGGCTGCTCCACAGAGAGGACGCGAGGGCACAGGCGCGCGCGGTCACAGCCCGTGATTGACGCGTCTCCCGGTCCAATGAGAACACGGGAAAGCCGCCTTTGAAGAGCATCGCAGCCAATCGTCGCGCGGGGGAGGCGGCGTTTATGCAAATGTGTTGGCAAGGGAGACGCAGCGGTTCATTCATCTTCTTCCAGTGAGAGAGGTGAGTTAACGCGAAGGTTATTGCACATGAGGGAGGAACTGTTTTGGACCAACACACCGCCGTGAGAGCTGCTGAGACACACGAGAGGCTTTCATTTTACAGCTGTGAGGAGCTGGTCTAATTCTTCTTCCAAACATTTCAGGGTGAGTAGAGGACATTTTTAATGAGTGGTGTCTCTTACCATCATGTTAATGTGTACATGAGTGGGTTATAATGTGTCAAATATTCATATGCCTTCCTCTAACTCCTAACTAAGATAAGCAATAAGTGAAGAAAGAGAAGAAATGGTCGTTATTTTACTGTATTACTGTCAAACTTGAACCACTAAGAAGGTGAACTTCCCCCAAAAGCCTGCACTTATAGGGCATTACATCTTTTACAAGTCATTTTATTTCATATATCATGTCCAGCCTCATCTCCCAGGATGTACTCAGTGTTGTGTTCAAGGACGTTTGTGACTGCAGAGTCAAATGAACTTGAATTCATGGTTTCAGTACATTTTATTTTTCCAATTCTCCTAAGGAAAAAGAGGCACTTTGTTAACCATAGCTGGTGGAAGGAGTAATCATCTTCCTGTCTCTGGTTTGCATTACTTTGTAAAAGAAAGCTCTTTCCAGCTCAGGGTGATGCATTATTGCCCTCAGCAGTGATCTGAAAATGCAGGAAAGTCAGTCCTAGAATGTCCTTCATGCTTTGAGAGCAATCAATGGATGAGCAAAATAAGGCAACCACCGCTGCATCTTTAATGCTAAGCCCTGGCACCCTGTTCTGCAAATGTAATAATTAGGTTTATGATAAGATTTCAGGGCAGGGATGATTGTACTGGTGTGTCAGCAGTCTGTTCTAGAAGAATGAGGATGTATGCCATCAATGACGTCTGATTGGTGGATAGTTTTACCTGCAAGAGATGCAATGTTGGTTTAACATCAGTTAAGGCTGGGTAATGTGTTGAATTTCAAAGATATATTGGTATATTTCTTATATTTTAAAGGGCAAGAGGGTGTAAATTATGTTAATCTACTTCATGTTGTTGATTTAGAAAAAAAGCCAGGCCGGTATAAAATTTTGTTTAATGCAAGAATCAATAATAGAATATGCTTGTTGACCACAAGATAAACGCTTAATCTAAATATGGTTCATAATTTGTTTCAAGAACCATTTTGCACGAATAGAAAGTTTTGTGATGTGATAAGTTTACATAATGATCGGTGTATTGCATGGATGAGCAACTTTGGACACAGAGAGGGCTGCATTATAATTTTCCTTACTCTCAGGGCAAATCTTTTGCAAGTAGTTGGATACTCTTAAGTAAACAATGACAATTATACTAGGGATGCACAATATTGGATTTTTAAGATTCAATATGCTGATATTTCAAAATTCATTATCACCCATATTTCTTTGTCAAAACACAAAGCCTCTGTTCAATAAAGCTGACCTAATCCGTTAATGTTTACAGTCTGTTTGGGTTAGAAATAGTGGTGAAATGAAAAAGAAAACCTTTTATTCTTTAATAAATGACACTTCTGATTTATAAAAGTGGATATTTAGTTATGATGATGTACACCATTAAGGTGCATTTGTACATTCTGCCAATATTACAGCTATTATATGGGATATCAATGGCCAATTTGTGTCTGCAAAATAGTGGTTGTAAATATCAGCAAAGATGTTTGTATCTGCAAAGATCGACAATCAACTTTTCAAACAACAATTTACCAATACAAATAACTTGGTAAAAGGAACACATTTGTAGCTGTCATGAGGTTTCATATCAATATTATATATCATAATACAAATACAAGAAGTGATACCCAATAGGTATGAGCAGAACACAAACTCTAGCATGTAAAAGTAACTTTTTCAATGCAAATTACATTTACATCCAACGCTTACTGAGCCTTATGTTATTTACATTTTTTGTTTATACAAAATGCATTAAGTTAGTTTTGCAGAAACAATAACAGCCAATCAAAACTGTATTTTTTCTTGGAAATATTTAAAATGATTTCATTTGCCAAGTTCTTTTCATTCATCTGTATCCTTTTCTTGCTGTCGGGCACAAAACTTTACAATCTTTTAACCAAATTGAAGTACAAAAGTATATAATATCAATTTAGTAGTAGAGCTTTTTTCCATTTCCTGAAAAGAAGCAATTTTGAAAACTGAAGACAAGTGCCTGACCGCAATGTTTTGATATTCCACGTTGACTAGAGGGCCACATTAACAAAGAAAGGGAGTTACATGCACCAGCGACAAGTTGCTCACCCTTGACCCCTGAAAAGGTGACTCATGGTCAATATGCACAACCCCACATCATTATCGATAGCTTTGGCTCTGTAGTCACAAGTTAAAGTGCATTGTGTCTTATTAGATTATTAAATGCGAGCTTGTATAAACCCTTTCCACAGCTACATCAGTTTTTGATTTCACAGTCTTACCTGGCAGTAAAACTGGAGGCAAACATGAATCACCAGGCTAGCAGGAAGCACAGGAGTCTAAAGAGATGTGTGGTTGTGTTGTTGTGTTGTTTGGTGCCAGAATAGACAGGGGAAAAGATTAAAGTTAAAATTTTGCCTAATAAAGGAAACCTTTTAGATCAGCCAAACTAGTAACGGCCTATGATAACAAAATAATAGCAAACGTAAAAACAAACGTAACAAACCACTTTTGTAATGCAAATCTGCAGTTCATTATCAAACAATAGCCTACTCCAAATGCAACAGCATGTTTTTTAAACATAAAGTTATAATTTGTAATGATTTCTTACATTTTTGGGAACATCAGAATACCAAGTTTTTAAATAATTTCCCAACAGTATAATATGATTCATGGTCACTGTGGTCACTGATATTTTCTTATTTATTTTACAGCAGACACTTAACTCATGTGTTCAAGTGCTAAATAAAGCATGTCAGGGGTTTTGCAAGAGGGATTCAAAAAAGTGTCAACCAAGTAGACGTGTCCAAGAAATTGTTTTGCATTCAACATGAATTGTATTTATAAAAAGATTGAGAATTGATTCAGAAGACAAGAATCAATTTTTATGTTCACACTTTTGAAAATACTTAATACTGCAGTTTTTCTTCATTTTTATAATAAGGTGATTCAAACATCACAGGAACATTAGCTGTATATTAGGGATGAACGATTTTAGGAAAAGATCTAATTGTGTTTTTTTTTTTGGCAGATATTACAATTTCAATTCGATTAACGATTTTCTTCAAATCAAGCTTCAGTGCAATATTCACTATGTTTACAGTATAGACAACAGTAAGGAAATCAATGATCAAAAGCATGTAACACATTATTACCTCCGCCAAGGAGGTTATGTTTTTGCCGGCGTTTATCTGCCTGTCTGTTTGTTTGTGTGTTTGTTTGTGTTCAAAATAACTTGAAAAGTTCTGAACAGATTTGGATGAAATTTTCAGGAATTGTCGGAAATGGGATATGGAAGAACTGATTACATTTTGGGGGTGATCCGGATCACCATCTGGATCCAGGAATTTTTTAAAGGATTCTTTAACATTGCCAGATAGGACAATTTTCGCCAAAGTGAACCGGAGCTGCTTGGCGTAGGTCTGCGCTCTCTGAGTGCTTTTCTAGTTTATCATCTAATATTGATGTTTAAGAATCTGTTTTCATTATTTAAAGGATACTCCAACTTCTACTCCTTAACAGAGGCTTTGTGTTGCTGACCTGCTTACCAGCACTTCCGCAGTGGAGATGTGACATTTGCGAACAAGTCGACTCTTTTGAACGGCTCTGTTAAGTGAACAATAAGAACCGATTCGCAGTTGTGAGTAAGCCGTTTATATGCGAGCCATTCTTAAATGCAAATTGCCTGCAAATTTGTAAAATAGTATATGTAAAAAAGTTGACTCACAGATCCTGGGTCAGTTGGGAGCACTGCAAAAATTGCAGCTTTGGCGATCACATGATTGCGTTGTCTGAAATTGCGATTTTGATCCGAAAATGATAAATCTTTCAGCTCTACTGTATATCTTGAATACTTTTTTTGTCCTTTTTTGTGTAAAATCACATAATCCAGCCTAGCATTGCACCACAGAGGCAAATCCTGTAACAAACACCTTGCAATAACACACAGGGAATGTATTTTGACTTGTGAATCTGTTTAAATCGAAAATCAATTTGGAGTGAAATCATGACTCCAAGAATTGAACCAAATCATAACCAATTGGAAGAATCACACCCCTACATTGCAGGACTCCCTCTTTTTCCTGCCATTCTTTCTCCTAAATAATCATTTAATTAGAGAATAAACACTAACCTCAGAGATATGAACCTATGATGACATGTTTGAAAAACTCTTCAGACTTTTCAGAAGCAGCAAAATAGCTGAGATTTTGAGGGTGTCACCAAAAAAGGAAATGGCTTTAGCAACAAGTTTAGAAATAGGATGCCTAAGAGGCCACTGTCTATGAATGTGGTGGGATTATGAAGCTTCACGAAATAGACCCTTTGACCTGTACTCATGCAAACAGGAAATCCACCGCAAAATAAAATTCAAATCCATAAAAATGTGTGTTTTTGGTTGTCCGTCAAGGATTTGTGGCCTCTTAGTGGTCCCTGACCTTTTTTGTATTACCGCCCAGTCTTATATAATACAATATAGCTGCTGATCGATCAGCCTTGTGCACAGTATAACTCACCATAGCGCAGGATCAGTGGGAGCCATGGGCTTGTTTCTAAACCCCCAACAGAGAGAGATTCACAAACACTCACTCTGTTTTTTTTAGCTGATATATAAAGACATTTAGGAATCCAGTTAGCTTAAAGGGATAGCTCAGATTTTTTGAAGTGGGGTTGTGTGAGGTACATGCCATGAGCCTGAACCTGTGCCACAGTGTCACAGCTCAGTTCTCTCTCTGTTCAGAAATCTCGGGTTGGACACTCATGTACATGGTGCCAAACTCTCTGTGTAATGGAAAGAACTGTGGGAGAAAACAAGCCACAAAAACAGCGCTACATCACATGCGACAGTTTATTATTTTCTGTTGTTCCTCAAATGTTCTACAGCCTGGCATCAATCTGCAACTTGGTGGTTGGGGACCTCTGCTCTTAGGTTCATGCACTTCAGCTGGTAGAGATGACCTAGCAAATAATTTGTGGAAAATTACAAGTTATGATTGCTGTGGTTAACTGCTTTTACATTTATGAGAACTTTTGTAACTTCACATTATAAGCACAAAATCAGGAAAAAAATCACCTTCAATATAATTATATTAAAACTAGTCATTACTGTTTACTCTTAAAATGGAAAAGTTCACATTGATTCAAATGTAAAGCAATGCCCAATTAATAATACTACAAATGATAATACCAAATAAGTTATTATGATTTATTCTCTCATTTACAGTATTTTTAATTTGGGGTAGGGGTATTTATATTGTATTTTAGATTTTTTTAAAGATATTTTTATTTTTTTAAGCGTAAAATGTTATCTAATAAATTGAAGACAATGGTAAAACAATGCTGTTTGAATTCTTTTGGAGGCATATGTAAATCACTGGTGGAGGGGGCACAACCACCATTTTCATAAACAGGCCCAAAACAACTTACCAGCCGGCACTGGCTAATGTGTTGAGAATTGATTTTCCTCCACATCTGCCCACTGAGAAATGTCACTTTGTCTACAGTCACAAAAAGGAGTTCATCTCTGAGAATGAATTGTAATATGCAGTTTGTAAGATTTGCCCAAATAACATTTTAGGAAGAGGGGTTACTATCAGCAGCTTAAATATATCAAATCTCCTTGCTCTTATAAATTCAAAAGGTACAAAGAATATTGCAGAAATAATAAAGTTCAGCTTTTCCAATAGATCACTTATACAAAGACTTAAGAGAGAAATCAAACTTTTGCCACATAGTTATTTTCTGACGACCGGTGTAAGTAAAGAGAACACACAAATGCATCAGGCGGAGCAGGTCTAAATCCATCTGCATAATCCAGTCCTCTGTGAGTGCCACCAGGTCCTGCACAATCAATAAGACCAGTTTCCAGTGTGTGCTGTGTATGAGCTTGTTCCCATTACTGCTGGCCTCCATGGCACTCTGCCATCGAGGGACACACCAGATGAGTTATTGCATCATAGTCGCTGACCGTGTGTGTCTGCCCTGCCGGGTGTATACATAATGTAGTTTTCATTGATTGTTGTTTGTATACAATACAAAGCAGCTGAGCAATGTAGCATGTAAATGGAAAGGACCAAACACGTGCGCACACAGCTGAATGGGCACGACCGTGGCAGACTGCTGCAGTGACAGCTCATTTCTGTCTCTGTAGTCTTTTGGTGGCATAAACAGAAACAAGCATGTATATTTGCTTATCTGTTCCATTTAAAGCATTTTCAGCAATTACACTTAAACAAACATGAAGTCAGTCATTACAAATGTGAAAATTGTCAATAAAAGAGGTGCCACTAGGAATTGTGGGCCCAATGTACGAATATTAATGTGGGCCCCAACAAAACAGTCCAAACTGAACCTACATAGTTACTTAAACAAGTCCTGCGCTAAGAAAATAATTCAAAATATGTTTCAATAACTATACACTCTAGTGATTTTTGTAAACAGTATTTTAACCATAATATTTACAATAATTTACTGTAAAAAAAATCCATACAGTAAATTACTGTAATTGGCAAAAGATTGTGGGAAAATATACTGACTTCTGTAAAATTAACAGCATTTTGCCATAAAATCTACAGTGACCTACTGTAAAATGTGTATACAGCAAGTTAATGAAAAGGAGAATGGATCAAGAGAAAATTATGTGTGTATATATATATTTATATATATATACACACACACACATATATATATATATATATATATATATATATTTATATGTTTTTAATAGCATTTTATACATCTATATATATATATATATATATATATATATATATATATATATATATATATATATATATATATATATATATATATATATGTATATATATATATATATATATATATATATATATATATACACTCCGGTAATTTCTCAATTATAACACGCACCCCATATTTTCAAATTTTTGCTGGGAAAAACACTGTACTCAAATACAAGATGCACCCAAATTTTGCCCAAACCTTACTAGTTTGATGAGAATTACGCAAGTTTGGTGGGAGTGTTTCGGAGAGAAAGACAATGTTTTGGCTTTATGTATCAGATGTGTTGCAATCGCGATGCTGGCAAGATGAAATATTTTAAGTATTTTGCATATACATATATGTATATATATATATACACACACATATATACACATCGATATACACACATATATACACATATATATACATAGATATAGATGTATACATTTAAACAAAATGACGTCTTGTTGGGTCAGTTTTTTGACTCTTAAATTGCCCTTAGCAATGAATGTGTGTGTGTGAATGGTTGTCTGTCTCTACATGTTGACACTGTGATTGGCTGATAACCAGTCCAGAGTGCACCCCACCTCTTGTCCTCTGTCAGCTTAGTTAGTCTCTAGCCTGCTGCGACCAACCCCGACAGGGATAAGCTGTATAGATAGTGAATGGATGCATATCTTCAATTTTTGGTATGTGTCTTTTTTAATTTGAAAAACATGATTCAGCCCTTAATTAAAGATTATAACAGCTACACGATGAAGAGTATGAATGTGACATCACAGAAGACTTGGGTGAGTAGAGTTGTAGCTAATGAGAGACGGGTGTCAAGAATAAGTGATAAAGCAGTTGACAGTTATTTTAGGGGCTACATAGCTTCTTAGATCAGTGATTCTTAACTGGTGGGTCGTGACCCAAAAGTGGGTCGTGGACCCTATTTCAGTGAGTCATGAGCCTTTGCCTGGGCAAAAAAAATGTTAGGTAAAAAGTCCTGTGCTTTTATTTTGAGGGGGATTTTTTATGCAGCGTAGTGCTGTCTTTTCACAGTCTTCAATTAATTAATTTATTATTTATTTGACATGGACACACAGTAACATTGATGCTGTGATATTTAAATATACACAGGTCCCAAATGCACTGCTGTAAGTGTTTATAGCACAGTGCTAATTTTCAACACCAGTCCATGGGAGGCTTTTAAGGATTAAAATTGTACAAAGAGAAATTTATAAAAAAATAACAGAGATACCCATGACACAGTTCATCAGATAATACATCTGAATTAAAACATCCAGAACAGATAAAGATAAAAGTTCAATAAAAAAATGATTGTCCAAAGGACGTTTTACGCATCGGAATTTGACAATTACCATTAACAGAAGCCCGTGTGTTCGCTTGACTGGAGTTCTGATTCCTGCTAGCAAATTCACCAAGCATAGATGAAACAAGACTACGTAAGCATTTGTAAAACATTTTAAGATTACAGTAGCTAATGAAATTTTCAAAGCTAAGCATGTAATGTTTCTCTAAAACAAGACAGTGATGCCATCGGACAGGTTTTTTGTCCATTATGTTTATTGTCTGGTTGTGTATGGATATGACTGGTTTTAAAGTTGTTTGCGAGGGTTGGGACCAGGAAGTGAGGCAGTATGACAGATGTGAAAATAGCATGTATGTAGAGTTTGGCTGTGTTTAATGAGAGATACCTTCTGATGATCCTGAAACAGTTTAAGTTAGATTTAACTTTTCTGCAAACATAACAATGGGTGGCGATAATATCCTGTAATGCTAATTGACACATATTTCAATCATGTTATATATTCAATAAGTAGGTACTCAAGCTTAAACTACATATTTTTTTTTACATTTTTTAAATTGCTTCTCAGTAGCTGTACTTTTTTATTTCATGTTTGTCCATTAAAGCACTGTTGAGTCTGTTAAAAAAAAAAAGCTGAAGTAACTGAAGTGTTTTGTGTGTTGTGACAGCGCCATGATCAACAGCTTTAGTACTACTGACTGATATTTTGACATAAAGGTGCAGTGTGTAGAATATGGCAGCATTTCGCCGAACAGAAACGGTGAATATAGGATATAATGTTTCTATTTGTATGTAAAGTCCGTCAAAATAGGAGTACAATCATCCCCGTTAAACATTTGTTTTATTTTTATTTAGTTAGAAAAAGCTTAAAAAAACTTACATTACCGCGGGCCGCGTTCATGTAGGCTGACATAACGACCTGCCGTGTTGTCTACGGGTGGATTTTAGGGACAAAAAGAACGAAACGCGAATCTTTCCGCCGGTTCTGAGGTGTACCTGGAATGCAGGCGAAGAAGAGGAGAGAGGACGGCGGTGAATGTAGAGACAGTTGATACTGTGTTACTAGTTAAAGCTGCTACACAACTCCCGTATTGTGTTGGTATTGTAAATAAAGCGCATAATCGGTGGGCGTAGAAATAAATACTCCATTAATCATATCACAAACCTCTCATTCGTCCGGCCCAGCTTTCCGCTACATTGTACCCACTCTCTCTCTCTCTTCTTTACCTTATTTCGCCGAATCTGCATCAGGCTTGATCTGATTAGCATCAATGTGCTAATGTTTGTTTATGTTGCTACAAGTTTATAAAACCTATAATCGGCAGCTAACAACTGATCAATAATCTATAAAAAATATAGGTACAAACCTTGTCACTTTAGTAAATGATGCCGTGTTCAAGATCCCTTTTGGTCTTCACAGGCTTCCGTTGCTCAGCGATGTGACGTTTTGTTTACGGTTGGGCTCATTCTACAATCTGACCGATAGATGTCGCTCAAATGCCAAATTCTACACACTGCACCTTTAAGACCTTGTCTCTCTAAGATGGATTTTTTTGTTTAAATTAAAAAGCAGCTAATTGAGTGTACAAGGGAATATTTCCTCTCTAGCGTCGCCACATGCAGGTCATTTTAGTTTCTCATTAAACTTTTTTTTGTGTCGGCATACTGTGATATCCTGTACTATCCCACGTTCTAAGTGCAGCACATTTTTATTATATAAATTTGAGAAGTTGAAAATTTCCCTTGAATGGGTCACAGCTTGAAATTAAGGGGTGATGGCGGGTCCCGAAGTCAGACCAGTCGAGAACCACTGTCTGAGATCCTTGGCTATATTTTCACAAAGTGGCAGAATGTAGCCGTGATTCTGTAACAGCATATACTTAGTCTCATATCACAGAGCTCGCACAAATTCAGTTTATGATTAATATGCTAATATAGGATCCTGAGTTCATCTTATCTGCTCTTGGTTTTACTTTAAATGAAAAATCAAGATATTAAATGTCAGAAAATTGACCTCAAATTAGCAGAACAATATTTAAAATAATGAGGCTGCTTAAGACACAAGCTTGTTTTATTTAACACCAGAAAAAGTCCAGATAGTGTTTGGTTTTTGCAGATTATTAAAAAAGGAATGAAAAAAGAACCATCCATCCATTCTCTATACTGCTGATCCCTTTCAGGGTCATGGGGGCTTAGACACACTCAGCCACACTGAAGGGCAATTTAGAGTCACCAATTCACCAGTCAACAGTTTGTGGACTGTGGGAGGAAGCCGGAGTGCCTGGAGAGAAGCTACGCATGCACAGGGAGAACATCCCCTGACAGAAAAGCCCTGACAGAGCCAGCAGCCTTCTCACTGTGAGACACGTGCACTACCTGACGCTCCACTGTGCCGCCCCACACCCTAAAATATTATTGACAAAATGTTATATCTATAAATTAACTTGACTTTATTTTGTCCAAATTATATATTTTTTCCACAAGCCATTTATGAAGTGAAAGTATTCAGCCATATATCTGCCTCCTACAAGACTGCTCCTTCCCAAGTTCAGGACCAACAGCCTGAGAAACTCTTTTGTCTCTCAGGCCATCAGACTGTACAACTCCTCACCAGGGGGGAGGAGGAGTAACAGGAAGGCAGAGGACGAGAAGGAGCAGTAGTATAGTAGCCAGCCAGCCAGTAGCTATATTACATTTTATATTTTGTTTTTAATTTATTTATCTTTATTTTTATTTAAATTTTATTTTATTTTTATTTTTTAATTATTTTGATTTATTAATGTATATATATATATATATTCCCAAGGGATAAATAAAGTTCTATCTAATCTAATCTTACCTATCTTTATAATTGTCACTTTAGAAATAAATGAGATAAAGCAACAGTTCAATGGGGGTTAAATATGTGTTAGCTTATGCTCAAAGAAAGCCTCGATGGGTCTATGTTGATCTTATTGTGGCTCTAAAAACTGTTTTAATAGTATTGATATGTTATCCTTTTGCAGGCAAACATAAACAAGAACACGGATCAGGCATACCATTATGACCACCTGCCATCCTGACTGGTCTACGGCAATGGCCCTAGACCAGTCAGGATGGTCCCTCCTATTCTTTCCTAGGACCACATTAGATCGATACTGACCACTGCAGACCAGGAACATCAAACAAGAGGAGAAACTCTGACCCAGTCGACTGGCCATCACACTTCGGCCCTTGTCAAACTCTCTCAAATCTTTATGCTTGTCCATTTTTCCTGCTTCTAACATCAACTTTGAAGACAAAATGTTCATTTGTTTCCTGATATATCCCACCCACTCACAAGTGCGACGATGAAGAGATAACCAGTGTTACTCACTTCACCTGTCAGTGCTCATAGTGTGCATGATCAGTGTAGATGGTCTTTTTAAACTGAACAAAAGCTTTTTCCTGCTTTCATCCCACGGATTTCTGTCATCAGTTTGAGCTTCTTTGCACATATTTGTGGCATCAATGCTCGTGATGCACCGCTCTAGAAAGTCAGGGCCAATACTGATGTTTAAAGTAATATTTTTAGCTGATACAGATGTTTTCTTATTTCCTCTTGGTGTGATTCTCCCATAATGCCAAGGAAAACAGATCTCAGTTTCTCCAAAAGTTCATTTTTACTGCCCCACTGTTTAAAAGAAATCTCTCTGTTTCAACAGTTAGGCGTGCCAGATGTGAGCATTTAATAGATATGACAGAACAGATGATATCTCTTCACCCCACATTAATTTGTAGATGGATGATACTTGAGAAAAGGCCTGATATCAGCCGATACTGATGTTGAACTAATGCTGATGTGTATTTCTACTCAGTACCTAGACCGCCTGCTGTGGACTTCTGAAGCTTTAATAACTACAATGACAAATATGTGACCATTCCAACTTCATTCCGTTATCATTACAGTCCCTGATATGAACTTCAGAGAGATCAACAAAATTAAATACATTGTAGTTCCTGCAAACAGAACACATACATTAGTATGACCTTGACAAACAATCATGGATGACCTGCTGCTGTGGATCTGCTTGTCTCCATGAGCTCTATCCTGCATCAACCATCAACAGAAATGACATAATTTAACATAAATTCATACTTTAAGACCAGTTAAAGCCATTTCAATGGCAGTTCAGCTACATGCTGCTATATTAATCAACATCATTCCTCTCCAGATTTTATTTGTTATAAATATTAGTTTTAATATTAGATTGATCTCTCTATCCATGGTTGTTATTGATTTTACATCATAGTAACTATCTTTACAACCACATAAACATGAGGACCTTCTTGAAAATGAGGTGCCACATCTCATGGGACTTACCTTTGATAAATTTATATTCAACAAAGACAAATATGCTGCTATACAGATAAAAATTGATTGATTCATTCTATATTCAGCAGAGAGAAATGTGATTTTGATCCGTTTGTCTCTGCCTGGATGCATACATCTCTGGATGTACCGTATGTATATATATATACAAATATATTCATTATATTTATGAGTTTATGTGCATATATGTGTTTATATAAAATGAAGAGTTTGTCTTCAGACTGCACTATTGCAAAGTGCCTTGAAATAACATATATCTATATATATCTATATATATCTATATATCTATCAATCTATCTATCTCTCTCTCTATATATATATGTATATGTATATGTATATACTTACATATATATATACACACACACATATATATATGTTTTTATGACGTGTTAATTTTGACAGCCCTGATGTATATATATATATATATATATATATATATATATATATATATATATACACACACACACACACACATATATATATATATATATATCAGGGCTGTCAAAATTAACACGTTAACGCAGATTAATCCATCATGATTAATCTGATTAAAAATTTTAATGCAATTAAAATCATTCTGCAGTGCAGAATGACTCAAAATCCCTTAAATGTCTGTGGCAACACATTTCGAGCAGTTTCGTCCCAGTAGACTTGCCATAGCGCATGCTGCTGCACATGCTCAATGGGCAGTTGATCCTGGTAATCAGCACAGTGGTCCTGTCTGTGGGAAAACTGAATACAAAGAAAAACCTAATAGGAAACGTGGACCGACATACAGTTATATGCACAGGAAGGACTTTCTTTTTACCAAAGCACTTGTGGCTTGAAGTACCACATTAATGTGAAGCATGAGTCAGATCCTGCTAGCACTTTGGCTAACGCATCATCCAGCTTGAATCAAATCACCCTCACGCGATTATTAAAGATTAAAAATAAATGACATTTAATCATGATTAATCGAAATTAATCCACAGCAACCCTGTGATTAATCTGATTAAAAATTTTAATTGTTTGATGGCCCTAACATACATATATATATATATATATATATATATATATATATATATATATATATATATATATATAGTTTAGTATGGTGATAAACATATTTATATAGATTATATGTTTTGTTAAAGCAGAATATATTTTTATACGACCCATGAGAAACAGTAATAATGGGTAGGAATTCAAAAAGTATTTATTTGTTACTACTCCTTTTTGAACATGTATAATTACTTTGTTTCTTTGCATGTGAATGGTGTTTCTCTATTTTTATTTCTTTTCATACATGTTTGAAATAAATAAAAAAAAAAATGATTGATTAAATACCTTTAAAACAAGTTTACCCAGTTTATCAAAGTTTATTCCAGAATAAGAAAAAGGATGTGCTTTTCTCTGAACAGTTGAACTGATCATTGATGTCATTGTAATGTGGTCTTACACTTTGTCCAAATTATGGACCAAGCATTTCAGACAGAGGTGTCAGTGTCAGATTTAAATCAGCCCAAGAAAAAAAACACTGCTTCGTGGTAACCCCTGTTATTC
Organism: Cetoscarus ocellatus; assembly: GCA_037902135.1. Lineage (NCBI taxonomy): Eukaryota > Metazoa > Chordata > Actinopteri > Labriformes > Labridae > Cetoscarus > Cetoscarus ocellatus. The sequence goes on along the minus strand of JBAMNC010000100.1, from coordinate 359,421 downwards.
TCCCTTCTGTGCATCGTCATAGTTGTGCTTTCTGAAGTCTTCAGGATGCCTCATGAGAGAGCTGTGGCTCAGTGGTGCTCTGTCATCTCTCAACCTTTCATGTCAAAGTGTCCTTGGGGAAGACATTGAGCCCCAACTTGCTCCCGCTGCTTCACTGGCAGTGTGTGAATGTGAGCTAATGGAATAGCACTGATGGGCATTTGGGCACCGTACACTGCACTAGTTTGTCAATGTAGGGCGAGTGGCTGGTTATGACGTGTACTGTGAAAGCACTGATGACTGTAGGATGAAACAAAAACACTTCACAAGTTCATCTACCAAAGTTTTGGAGCTGCTTTGTCCAGGTTGACCTGACTAAAAATACTTCAACATGATTTAAATCTGTTTTGCTAAGTTATTACTCTTCAGTAAAATTCATTGATTGGTTAAGAAGATGATTGATTGATGAATTTCTTATGAAGTAGAATGAGCTTTGCTTCCCAGGCAGAATTAATACTCAGGCTTGCTGCTTCGTATCAGTGCTTTTCTGTGTATTTTGCATTTTTGTGGAAATGACCTGATCAGCATTGTGAGCATGTACAACAGAGAGAAAGGGAATGGAGCACATAGTTCTTCCTGTTGGTTAATGTACCAATTGAATGGTGATGTGTTAAATTTGGAGATCTTACGCTTGTGTTTAGATCTGTTTTTTTTTGCTGCTCCTGTCATCCAGTACTATCATCCACTGGTAGATAAGAATGACTGAAATGGCACTCATAATAAATAGGGATGGGATCTTTTTTGTTGTTGTTTTAATCAATACTCCTAAATGATCCATTACTTGTTTCCAGAGTCGGCCCTACCCTATGTTGCTCCCTAGGCAAGGTTTTAATTGGCGGCCACCTCCATCAGCGATTTATGCACGCTTCATTTACATATTCTTACAAAAGAATCGAATAGCATTGTTTTTACCATTGTCTTTAATTTATAAGATAACATGTCACCGAATTTACATGCTTAACAAATTACAAATAAATCCAAAAAATCTGAAATACGACATAAATACCCTTACCACAAAGTAAAAACCATGTCAATAAGTAAATAAATAAAGGTTTACACTATGCAATAACTATTTACAAAACTAAATAAACTATACAAACGCAATATTAAACATATATACCTATATATCATTTGTAGTAATGTTAATTGGGCATTGCTTTACATTTCTATCAATGTGAGCTTTTCCATTTTAAGAGTTTATAATAATAACTAGTTTAATATAACTATTGAAGAGGATTTTTTTTCCCGACTTTGTGGTGCCCCCCTGGAGGCCATGGTGCCCTTAGCAATTGCCTTTATTGCCTAATGGGCCAGCCGGCTCTGGTTGTTACCACTACTGATACTGTTTGTCTGGTGGATAAAATGATTAAATGTTTTTAATATGAATGGTAAAAACTGAGACCCTGTCCACATGGATACGAAAAACATTTTCGTATTGTAAAAACAGCATCATTTTAAAAAATGTGTTCGCGCATGCGGTTTGAGTGAGAGATGGAGCTTTGATGTCAACTTCTCTGAAGCTATCTGTATTTGTTGTCCACATAGTAACACAAGGCTGGCGTTTTCAGATTTATCCACTCCAGGACCAGTTTTCAAAAATGTGCATTTTCAGGCACACAAAAGGCTGTATTCGTGCGGACGAAACGCCTATACAATTGTAAATTTGTGCAGATACGCTTGACTTTGTCTCTGTGTGGACAGCCCCTGAGTAAAAGTGCTTGTGCTAGCGCTAAGAAGTTAAAGATAAAAAAGATACTCTGAACTGTTATACTTTTTATTCTATTGTAAACAAATGTAACTTTAAACAACAGCATCAATTCAAGTTTTGTGCTAGCGTTTCCTTTTTATTGAACAAATCATCTAGGCATTGCACATTTTAATTTATCTTTGTTGTGATATGAGAGTTTATTTTTTAACGTCTGCTCCTCTTTCATGTGGGGCTCCACAAGGATCACTTCCTGGTCCATTGTTCTTCTTTAATCAGTAAATACAACATTTAATTCCATTTTTATGCTTGTGACAAGCAGATCTGTGTTGCTTACTGCATATGACAGTGAAAGAAGTTCTAAACTGATTTTATGCCTGTCTGATATTAAAAAAATATTGTACAAATGAAAAAGTTTGTATCCTAAGCAGACCTTGAAAAAGCAATACATGCATTTGTATCATAATGACTTGGCTACTGTGATGCAGAATTCCACTGGCTACCTGTTCATTTTAAAAATGATTTCAAGCTTTTAATAGTTCCTTTAAAGCTTACATGGTGATGCCCTTATGTGTTTGAGAGCTTTACTTTCAGTTTGTAAACCAAACTGCTGCCTCTGGTCATCTGGTCAGACCGTATTTAGTGTTCCCTCGACACACCTCGCCTCTAAAGGTGACGGGGCATTTTCAGTCCAAGCTCAGCAGCTGTGGAAACTTCCTGCCGGAGGAAATCAGGCACGCAAAACACCCTCCTCTTATAAGTTACTCCAAAAAAACAACTTTACAGGAGGCTTTTTTTATAGATGTAATGTTGTTGTTGCTCTTGTTGCTGCTCTTATTACTTTGGTCTTACTACAAGCGTGTTGGGCATGCTTTTTATTTCCAGTGACACGTTTTTATTTTGTTTTTGTCATGGCCTCAGGTTTTGTTTCATTATTCTGCCATTGAAAGCCCTTTGTGACTATGTTCTGAAAGGTGCTATTTAAATTAAGAGTGCGGCAGCGCGGTGGCACAGCAGGTAGTACAATGCCTCACAGCAAAAAGGTTGCTGGTTCGATCCCTGTGCATGCGTGGGTTGTCTCCAGGCACACTGGCTCCTGCCCACCCTAATGTTTATTAGGAGATCCCCTGCAATTGCATGACAGTCAAGTTACCCTTACCACTGATATTTTATAGCATATATAAATGAACACTAGGGCTGGGAATTTCCAGCAACCTCATGATACGATACATATCCCGACACTGAGACCACGATACGATACATATCCCGGTACAGGTAAATTGTGAACATTGACTATGCTTTTAACAGAATTCCTGAAATATTTGTTTTTTATAACAAGAAGAAAAAGAACAAGGATGAGTTTTAAATGATTCTACAGCTAAAGAAACTTAAATTCAGGTCCTTAAAGATGGTAGACCAAAGTTCAAATTTGAAACATGTGCTACATCATGTAGCTTGGCTTCTACTTTGAACTGTGCCATTGTTAACATTACCCAAAGTGTACTGACAACAACTGTCAAAACATTGAGGCCTTACTGATTCTGTAAAATTCGTATCGATACACGTATCCTCAAGGAGTGGGTGACGATGTTTTCCCTATTGGTATTTTGAACACAGGCCTAATGAACACTTTGCTTAGCATGGAAAATGCCACTAAGAGAAAATTTAGAACAAAACAAAACAGAAAAATAACTCTTGTTTGGACTCCCAGTGGCTGGAAGTTGGCTGATAACTGGCTGGAACTCAGCTGGCATTTGGCTGGAAGGGGAAAACTGAGGTGGCTGTATCTGTAAGTGCAGTAAAACACATTATTATATCTTAAAAACATATAAACATGCTTATAATGTGTTTGCAATGGATTATAAGTGGGGCTTCATAGATACTGTTACCAAGACAAATCAATAACCTTTTTTTTAATGAAATGATAAGTATGGTATCAGCTTACTCTTTTGTAAAGTGCCTTGAGAGAATGACTGGTATGATTTGATGCTATACAAACAAAGATTGATTGACTGAGTGATAGGAGACATCATCATGACCCGTACTTTGCCCCCATAGCAGACAGAAAGAGGCTGGAGTCACACATGACAGCTGCCTGTCAGATCACTGGATGGGAAAACACATTACTATAGCTACTTCCTGCTCTCTGGAAAAGCCTATTGATATTCTGTAGTGTGCAATAATATCAGCTTGGAGCAACATGTGACATGACAATATCCTGTCTGTGTACGTGTTTTTTCCACTCCCTTCTTTTTCCTGTTTTTGAGATGATGCTCTGACAGAAAAACTGACCCCTGGTGTCGTTCCCTGCCTTTGCATCACTTCCATTTTGTCACCAGCCTGCAGCCAGGTGTACCATGACTCTGGTTCATGCATCAGCGGGTCATTGTGCGTGCTTGAATGTGTGTTTCTTAACTGATTGATTCGTCCATACCTGTCACACGCTGCATTACCCAGGGAGACAGATGTTGGAAAGATGGTTGTGTGTGCTTTAGCGTGTGCTCGACACACACGCCATAAACAAGCTGATAGTGGTGGAACAACAACAAAAGACTGCTGAGTGATGGAGTTTGGTGGGTTGTCCCGACAGGGCTGGACAGAAACCTGGAACGGTGTGGAGGGAAAGTTCACAAGAGGAAGAGAGACCAAATACTGTGTATTGTTTTGGTGCGATGGTAATTAGATTACATTTTGGCAGGCATACACTTACAGACCACTTTATTAGGAACACCCATTTAACTTAAACTTCAACATACTTGTTCAACTGTGTTGTTTATTTTCTTCTATTTTATCTACATACTGATTTTACAAACGTACTAAACTATTTTTAATCTCTGCTGTTTTTACTCATGGTTTCTCATCATTTTAGTCCTGTTTTCATCATCTTTTCACGTTTTAACAGACTCCTTTCTATTGATTTTTTCACCTCGTCCTCTCTCTGCCCTTTTGTCCAGCACTTTACATTAAAGTGCACAAACAGACAAGTGAAGTAGAAACACAATAAAATATGAAATAACAAACCCTGTCCCTCCCACAGTCCACATACACATAAAGACAATAATAGAGGACTGTGACTTATGAATCAGAAGTGAGGAAAGAAAGGAGCTGAGTCTAAAATGTTAAAAATCATGATAAAAATAAAACAATAAAGATAAAAGAACAGACATAATAAGAGGCTAAACACCAAGCATGAAATTAAAACACACCAAATGTAATTGAATAAAATATGCCTAGGATAATACAAAGAAGATAAATAAAGCAAATGATAACTTCTTTCATTGTCATGTGCAGTAAGCAACACAGATCTGCTTGTCACAAATCATGGATGTGCAGCAACTGTGTAATGTTATCATATCAGTGTGGACCAAAATCTTTGATTTTCAAGCAAATTTATTTAATCTATGCCACCAAGAATTAAAGGCAAATGGGGTCCAACCTGTTAGAAGAAGGGTGTCCCTAATAAAGTGGCTGATTAGAGAAGCTGTTAACATGAAACAGTAATTTAAAGACAGTCCCTTAGTCAGTGTAGGAGCAAGTAACAGGAGTGCAGGTGATCGTCTACCTGCAGCCTCTTGTGGAGACAATTCAAGAGATAAACACCGCTGGTTTAGGGCAGTGTTTCTCAAGTAGTGGGCCGTGGGCACAATCCAGGGGGGCGCCACCTATCTTGCAGGGGCATGGGCCATCTGGAATTCTGATTAGCCACCTCAGGTGCCAATTAAAAATTCTGCACTGTGATTGGCTTATCACCATGTTAGAAGTGGCTCCTCTTGGTTGATATGAGTACAGTGAATGTTTTTATTTTTTGGAACGTAAAATTGTGACATAAATCTTGGGATTTCAGTCTTGCATTGGGTAGCAATGTGATTTTGCTTCACATGTGGAAATAAAATAGGCAAATAAATAATACTGAATATTTAAATTCACCTGTAAAAATGTTAATCTTTAAAGGGGGGCACAGCATAAAAAATCGAATTAGTAAATTAGTTTAGTTACACACCAATGGAATAGAAGAGGGAAAACATAAGTCTTTGTTGTTTGGCATACTAATTTTAAATATATAAATTAATCACCGCAGTGTTTCAGTCTTCAGCATCACCATCTCACTGCGAGAGTGTCCTGACTCAGCTCTGAGTGGGTTTCTCTGAGCTCTCCAGTTTCCTTCCTGTGAATTTGTCCACAGGTGTGAATATGAGTGAGAATGTGTTGGTCTATGTTCTGTCTATGTCATTCTGATAAACCTGTCAGGGGTATCCCTGTGCTTATCCAAGTGCATGCTGGGATGGTCTCCAGTCTCCTTTGAGTTATATAAGCATTTTAAAAATTGGACATATGACCAAATCAGTGCTCTGATTATGTCCAAACTGCACACTGTTTGAAAAGTAACGAAGGCTGCATGGTGTTTACCTCATGAGTTTATTGTATAGATGGAATACTGTAGAGAAAGGAATAGGATGTATATAATTTATATTGTTTAACCCAAAAAGCTAATCAACCAATCACATGGCAGCAACCCAGTTTGTTTCAGCACGTATGCATAATCAAGATGAACTGTTGAAGTACATTGATCGATCCATCTATTACCTATACTGTTCATCCCTTTCTGGGTCACAGGGGGCTGAAGTCTGTCCCAGCTGACATTTGCGATCATCAGTAGCAGAAGTACTTTGTGGGCTAATGCTAATGCTAGCAATCAGGAATTAAACTTCTCACTAAAAGATTGGCAGTGTCTTTATCCAATAAACAATCAGTGTAAGCTGAATACTTACTTTGAAGATTAACATTCACTCAGCCCGTCTGATTTGTCTTTCCAATTTGAACAATGTTGATTTGTGCCCTTAAAGTACAAAACCCAAAACCAGTGAAGTTGGCACGTTGTGTAAATCGTAAATAAAAACAGAATAAAATGATTTGCAAATCCCTTTCAACCTATATTCAATTGAATACACAGCAGAGACAAGATATTTAACGTTCGAACTGGTAAACTGTGTTATTTTTTGCAAATGTTAGCTCATTTTGAATTTGATGCCTGCAACATGTTTCAAAAAAGCTGGCACAAGTGGCAAAAAAGACTGAGAAAGTTGAGGAATGCTCATCAAACACTTATTTGGAACATCCCACAGGTGAACAGGCTAATTGAGAACAGGTGGGTGCCATGATTGGGTATAAAAGCAGCTTCCCTGAAATGGTCAGTCATTCACAAACAAGGATGGGGCGAGGGTCACCACTTTGTGAACAAATACGTGAGCAAATTGTCTAACAGTTTAAGAACAACATATCTCAACGAGCTATTGCAAGGAATTCAGGGATTTCATCATCTACGGTCCGTAATATCATCAAAAGGTTCAGAGAATCTGGAGAAATTACTGCACGTAAGCGGCAAGGCCGAAAACCAACATTGAATGCCCGTGACCTTCGATCCCTCAGGCGGTACTGCATCAAAAACCGGCATCACTGTGTAAAGGATATCACCACATGGGCTCAGGAACACTTCAGAAAACCACTGTCAGTAACTACAGTTCGTCGCTACATCTGTAAGTGCAAGTTAAAACTCTACTATGCAAAGCGAAAGCCATTTATCAACAACACCCAGAAACGCCGCCGGCTTCGCTGGGCCCGAGCTCATCTAAGATGGACTGATGCAAAGTGGAAAAGTGTTCTGTGGTCTGACGAGTCCACATTTCAAATTGTTTTTGGAAAGTGTGGTCGTCGTGTCCTCCGGACCAAAGAGGAAAAGAACCAGCCGGACTGTTATAGGCGCAAAGTTCAAAAGCCAGCATCTGTGATGGTATGGGGATGTATTAGTGCCCAAGGCATGGGTAACTTACACGTCTGTGAAGGCACCATTAATGCTGAAAGGTACATACAGGTTTTGGAGCAACATATGTTGCCATCCAAGCAACGTCTTTCTCATGGACGCCCCTGCTTATTTCAGCAAGACAATGCCAAGCCACATTCTGCACGTGTTACAACAGCGTGGCTTCGTAGTAAAAGAGTGCGGGTACTAGACTGGCCTGCCTGTAGTCCAGACCTGTCCCCCATTGAAAATGTGTGGCGCATTATGAAGCGTAAAATACAACAACGGAGACCCCGGACTGTTGAACAACTTAAGCTGTACATCAAGCAAGAATGGGAAAGAATTCCACCCGAAAAGCTTCAAAAATTGGTCTCCTCAGTTCCCAAATGTTTACTGAGTGTTGTTAAAAGGAAAGGTGATGTAACACAGTGGTAAAAATGCCCCTGTGCCAACTTTTTTGCAATGTGTTGCTGCCATTAAATTCTAAGTTGATGATTATTTGCAAAAGAAAATAAAGTTTCTCAGTTCGACCATTAAATATCTTGTCTTTGCAGTGTATTCAATTGAATATAAGTTGAAAAGGATTTGAAAATCATTGTATTCTGTTTTTATTTAGGATTTACACAACGTGCCAACTTCACTGGTTTTGGGTTTTGTATAAATGTTCATTACAGCAGGGAGGATCTGCGTGACGAGTGCCACAGACTGCAGATTTACACACATCAGCTACTGCTATCCTCTGATCCGGAAACACCCTGAAACATCCTTAAGTGTTTTTACCAAGCCAGGCAGGCATTCACTGAATTTGACAACATAAGCCCAAAAATCTATACACCTGCCTCCACAGGTAACCTGGATGTTCTCATATCCTCTAGTTTCCATTGAGGTTTCTGCAATTTATCATTCAAATCCTCTAAGTCTCCATCAGCAGAAGTTTTAGCTGTTTGTACTACGTGTTCATACAAGTCTCCTAGTGTATGCAAGCAAACGGTGGTCATAATACCTTCAGAGATCTGAAGGTATTATGACCACTGCAGTGAGAAATTATCTCACTGCAGTGGTTGTTTTTCCTCTTTTGAGCCTCCCTGTAAACAGCCGATCCACACACTGTCTGACTGCTGTGCAGCAACTATTTTAGTCCAGTCTATGCTCGTGTTTCTGTTTGTATGGCTTCTTAAGGCGTCCAGACTCATCTGACAGACTCAGTGACAGTTTTGTTCTGTATTAATGATACTTTATGTTACTTTAGTGGCTCAAAAATGCATCTCCGCTGTAATTATCAGCTAAAATCCATCATAGTCTATTGACAACAGCATTTATTCCACAGAACTGAGTGGCGTCATGTTAGTCACATGTCTGTGAATGGTAAATAACCAAGATCTTCCTAATAAAACGACCAGCAGGTTTATATTGTGTTTTCCTGTTTAGCTAAAATTTTAAACTATATCTCTCCAGCCTTAGAAAGTAGGTGTCCACAGACAATCGTTTCTTAAGAGGCGCCTAAAAATGTGTCTGAATGTGGCGTGTGTGTGTGTGTTAGAGCAGATGACGAAAGTCAGGACGATTCTCCACCGTGGAGCTGAAGGGGGTGATGACAGAAAGCATCTGCTGTGATCATCGTGCATGTAATGAAGCTACTTTGTCTTTTTTTCCAGCTTCTAAATGTCCTTCTCTGAACTATGATGATAGAGTATGCATGTTCATGTTATGGGTGTTATTATAATTGATTTTTATCAGTTTATAATACAAGATACAACTCGATGTCCTTATACATTTTAGAGGTAGCCGTCTTTGCTAGAGTCCCAAAGATCTTGATAATGACACCTGTTTGTTACGGTCCAGCCTCCAAGTTTGAAAGTGTGAGGACACAGGGAAATTCAACCAGGGCAGACTTTTGTGTTTGACTGATATTAACAAAAACATTAAAGCATTATGTTTAGGATGACAGAATTGCTCCCTCCAGGTGGGGAGCGAGTCCTTGCCCAAAGTGAAGGAGTTTAAGTATCTCAGGGTCTTGTTCACAAGTGAGGGTAAAATGGACCGAGAGATGGATAAGTGGATTGATGCAGCATCTGCAGACTCTGTACTGAACTGTTGCGGTGAAGAGAGAGTTAAGCCACAAGGCAAAGCTCTAAAATTACTGCTCCCTCTTTGTTCCAACCCTCACCTACGGTTATGAACTCTGGGTAATGACCAAAAGAATGAGATCGTAAATTAAGCTCAAATATACGGAGGGAACTCAAAGTAGAGCCACTTCTCCTTCTCATTGAAAGGAGTCACTTAAGGTGGTTCGGGCATCTCATAAGGATGCCTCCTGGTTGCCTTCTTTTGGAGGAGTTCCAACTGGGAGGAGACCCTAGACCATCTGGCCTAGGAACGCCTGGAATCCTGCAGGAGGAACTGGAAATTGTGGTAGGGGAGAGGGGAGTCTGGGCTGACCTGCTTGGCCTGCTGCCCCCGCAACCCGGCCCCATAGAAGTGGTGGAAGATGGATGGATGTTGAGAATGACTTCCATTTTACTACACAGATGGTGAAACTGTCATTCTGAGCTCCTTCAGTTATTTAAAGGACTACCAGACCTCACAGACCCTTCCTCACTGACTTCTTCTCCTCACTGGTTGGTGTTGTGCTGTGGCATTGCCAATATAAGAGAGCTGATATTCAGTACAATACAATTTGTGCTCTTATTTCTGACTTAGTTGGAAGCATTTGCTTGGTAAAATATATGACCAAAAGCCACCTTGGGTTAGTGCTGTTACTCAAGATTTTTAAGCTTTAATGCCAGGCAACTCTTTATACCCTACTGCATTTGACATCATATTTGCATTTATCAAGAGAAAAACATGTTTTTCTCTTGATAAATGCAAATATGATTTTGTGAAAACAAAATGCCTTGGAGGGGCAGAGGATATATCAGGGCTCTGGGCCAATGGTCTGTTGTCTCAAAGGTGAGGAAGCCTTACAGGCAGCTCAATCTCAGAGATTTTTGAGTCCTAAGATCAAAGGATGTTACACTATATGGATGAACAACCATATTTGTAGTGTTTATTTTGCATTAGAGACGCTTTTGGAGAGTAGTTTGATAGATGTTGTTGTAAAATTATTCATGCAAAAAACTAGAAGTGTAAAAACCTCACCAAGTCATCTCCAACACTGTCAGACAAATTCTGCAGAAAACTGCCCAAACTGCACTGTTAATAAATACTTCATCAAAAGTCCTGGATCTGAATACAGATTCAAATCACCACCATAATCTAATCACTTCTCCCTTGTGCGAAGACCAACATTCCCTGAAGCACAGCAGAAGCACAACCTACTTGGTGAAGGTAGAAATCTAAAATGCAGCAATGCTAAGAGCACCAAACAAAAAGATGGATATGGTGATTGGAGATGTTCGCAATCCATTATTCTATCTTGTAGTATGAGGATGTTTTTTGAAGAATAGTGTCTTTTTGAGATATGCATAGAGCTAGCAAATATTACATTTTGAGGACTCACTACCCACTTCATTTAGGGTTGTCATTTTTCCCAAAACCATTATGATTGATTGTTTTCTAACATATGTGCAAATATTCGAAGATATTTGAACCCTTCCCGCCCCGGCTGTAATGCAGATATGGCACATTCCCATTAGATTAGTTTACTGTTTTATTTTGTTACCACAACAGTAACAAAGCACAACAAAATTTGTAGCCTTGCATGAATTTGCCATCCTGCATACAAAATGCCATCAAAAACACGGAAGAGAATTTCTGAAACTTTGCACTGAAAACACTGATGAAAATATAAACTGTCTGACTTATTTTGCTGGAAACACAAGCCTTTTAATTTGCTCAAGACTGAGTGCTGCTCTCTTTGTATTTACAACATTACCTGCTGACAAGAACACCTGTTCAGTGCACACAGACGTACCTGGCCTGCACCTCTTTTCCTCCCGGAGCCAGCTGTTAGATGGAGACCTCCTGAAATGAGCTGCAGTTTGATTCAGTCTGGAGAGGGTTGAGGAAACTCCTTTAACCTCAAGTCTCCTGCTGCTCATATGGCTTGAAATGGTAATGCAGCTTGGAACTGTGTATTGTGTAGCTCCAGTTCCATCATTAAATCCTGAAAACCCTCTCCTGAAACTAAGCCAGTAGGCCACATATCCTTGCATAGAAATCTTACAATCTTATCCGGGATGGCCTTTTCCTGTGAAAAAGATGCAGTCACACGGGCTTAACACTTGCCAAAGGACTTCACTGCCTCCTTCACTGCTGCACTTGGCTGAAAAGCCAACAAATGGCCTGCGGAGTTGTTGTAGATAAGATGTAAGCCAGCTGCTTTGAGAATAATCAAGACTCATCAACTGGCCTTTGCGTACCAAAGATTTTTTTTTCAAATCAGCATGACATTTGAGAATTTTTGGCACAATGTGGATCATGCAAATGTTTGCATACCACATCCTTTATGTTAGCCAAATCAGTATGTTCTGCCAGTGAGGTATATATTCTTAAACAGAGTCTCTATCTGTAGGCCTCTTACAGTTGTTTCATACTCAAGGCCAGTGTTGCCACTTGAAAAGTAATCTGACTACTGATTACTCCTTCAAAAAGTAACTTAGTCACTTTACTTATTACTTGATTTTGAAAGTAACTTAGTTAGATTACAAGTTACTTTATTAGTTACATTCAAAATATAATAAATCAATTTATATATATTTATATGTATATATATATATATATATATATATATATATATATATATATATATATATATATATATATATATATATATGTGTATATATATATATATATATATATATATGTATTACAATCAACCATGTTAAGGGCATTTCCTCTACAACATCCTGCCCAACCAACTTCTTCAGCTTTTCCCCACTTACTGGTTTTGCACCGAAGTCCAGCTTTTGTTGTTTGGGTGGTGGGGAACCTCCTACATTAGTCCCAGCTCTCTGCTTCGCACCACCTGGTGGGACTTTCTCAGTAAGTTTGACTGTGCCATGCTGCGACTCCAAATGTTTTCTTCAAATTTGACGTAGTGTTTTTGGAGCTAGAAAACACTTTGTCACCAGCACAGAGTGTACAACCAACCTTAATATTGTCATTGTTTAGCTGACACAAACTCAAATAGTGTCTGTATTTCCTGCTCGAATACATGCATCTCTCTCCTCCCTCCATTGTTTTTTACATTTATCACATATGAGTTGTCATCATGCTGAAAACGTGACTTGTCGCATACCTGATGTCACTCCCCGAGACGCAAATATATCTTTTCCAAAGGAAAATGAAAAAAATACTAACAGTAGTGACTTGAACAAGCAACTTTAATCTGATCCCTGGTTTGGAAATAGTAACGCATTAGATTACTCATTACTAAAAACAGTGGTCATATTAGAGTGACGCGTTCCCGGCATCACTGTTATGGGAAAATGTTTGTGCTTATGGCCCCTCTTTGTGTCCACAGGCTTAAAGAAAAAAAAAGCTCGTTACAATAAATATGCAACAGCTGTATGAGTTTGCATGTGTGTTTGCTTCGAGGATGTAGGTATAATCATCCTAGAGACTGTTTGTGTCTTAATTCACCGGAGCCTCATGACAAAACAGCTCTCCACCAGTGCTTGAGTAATTTACACAAGTGTGTTTCAGTGCATTGAGCGTGATGTGTGTTTGCATGCTGGCATCTATTCACGTCTGCCTGAGGTGTGCAGGTTGGGTACAGTGAAGACACAAACAATAGGTGACAATTAGAGCACCCAGACATGAGTCACCCGGACTTTAGTTTGTGTGTTTTACTAGTGGCAATGAATAGATATTAGAGTGGATTTATGACGTTTTGGAGATAAGGGAGATAAAGGTTAGATGAGCGTCTGACTCATAAGGGGACAACCACACAGCCGTTTAGTCCCGCCCCAGTTTCTCCCCAGGCTCAACATGCTGCATGGCTTAAATTAGAGTTGAACTACACAGAGGTGAGCTGTGTTTCTATAGCAATATGTCTTTTTTACATCACCAGGGTGAAAATATGCAGATTAGGGTGATATGAAGAGCCTGTTGATTGTGAAGAAAATCTCCGTCATAGCTAGAATAACAGCCTTCACCTTCATTAAGATGAGCAGACACAGGGAAGAAACATTCAGTTGTTAACACTGGATAAGCAAAAATAAAATGCTTCTCCTGAAAGGCATATTTCTGTATTTTTGAAGTTGAGTTGTATCAAGTACTTGGCAAAAACAAGTGAAGAGGCTGAAAGGGCTCCCAGGCAATGTTGGTTCTGTTGACTAATTATTTTCATCATAGTTTTCATCAACAACCTTTTTCCCCTGACGAACTAGACAGTAAGTAATAAAAATAAGTGCACATGGACAAAAACTAAAACTACATTAACTGACAATTTTGTCAACAGGTCATGTAGAAAGTAGAGGCAAGTTAGGAATATATCAAATCACAGCTACTTTGGTTGTGTGGAAAGGTTGGATGAGTTAAGAGGGACATCCAATCACAACTGCCTTAGCTTCGTGGTGGTGGGATAAGTTGGGGAGCGATCCAATCAGAGCTGCTCTCTTTATGAATTGATATATTCATGTAGAGCAGGTTCACTGTTTGTTGTCAATTCTAGTATTGTAACTGAGATGCTCTGCCAGGTAGCCTAAATAAAGGTGACTGCATTTCAGACAAAAGTTAAATTTATTTCTCCTAATAGTGCAGTGTGTAGAATTTGGCATTTGAGCGACATCTATCGTTCAGATTCTAGAATGAGCCCAACCGTAACCAAAACGTCACATTGCTGAGCAACGAAAGCCTGTGAAGACCAAAAGGGATCGCAAAAACAGCATCATTTACTAAAGTGACAAGGTTTGTAACCATTAGTTTTATAGATTTAGGTCAGTTGTACCTGCATTCCAGGTACATTTCAGAACCGGCGGACAGATTCGCGTTTTGTTCTTTGTGTCCCTAAAATCCACCCGTAGACAACATGGCGGATCGTTATGTCAGCCTACATGAACGAGGCCCGCAGTAATGTGAATTTTTTGAAGCTTTTTCTTACTAAATAAAAATAAAACAAACGTTTTATGGGGATTATTGTACTCCTATTTTGACGGACTTTACATACATATAGAAACATTATATCATATATTCACCATTTCTGTTCGGCAAAATGCTGCCAAATTCTACACACTGCAACTTTAATTTAAACGTTCAAACTTTACTAGCATTCAATAAAGGGTTATTAGAGGTTTCATTTTATCCAAGTGTAAAGCATAACTTCAGAAAGTCAAGGAAACATAAAAAATGGCTTATACTTTACACTTCATATTTTAGTCGACTAAATTTAGAGTAGGTTTCATCAACTAAAACTAGACTAAAATTAAAACCATTTAGATGACTAAGTTATGACTGAAACTAAAAGAGATTTTAGGCAAAAGACTATAACTAAACTAAATGAAAAAGTGCTGTCAAAATTAACACTGCTCCCAGCAGCACTGTAGCTTTAAGGAGAACGAGCTGAGACCACCGGTAAGGTACCCTACTGTTGGCAGCTACAGTATTTTTGGTAGTTGTATGAGTTCTATGTAAAACCCAGCAATGAAACTATGTTGGGTTAAATGTGGGATTTGGCAAAATATTTCAAATGGCTTTGTTTTTCCTCCAGGAAGTCTCTGTGTTTGACGCTCTTTTACAGTGCACCTAATGGAGGGCAGTGTGACTCAGTCTGTAAGGGCTTGGGCTGGGCCCAATTGAAACATACTTAGAGGTTGTTTTTTTTAGCTGGGGGGCTGCTAGCTGACTTCCTGGGAGCACTGTCACTGGTTACAGCTGACTCGAGCCTCGGGGCCTAGGGTTTGCAGCCTCGTGCTCTTAAACTTCATCACCCATAACACCTGTGAATGAGGTAGGGCTGTTGTCGCAGGTGGTGCAGATGAGTCATCAGGAATGGGGAAGGGCGAAGTGCTGACCAAGCATGTGGTCTCAAACCAGACCTGACCTGAATCTGTTCTTCTATTTATTCTGTCCATTTAATCTGGATATGAAGAATTTCTACTTCTGTATACTCTGGTTCATAAAGGTAACTCCGTGCATCAACAGTAAAGGGAATGTCATCGTCACTCATATTAGGTTCAGTGTTAGTTTCCTCTGCTGCTGTTGTGTCTTCCTGAGTCTATGGAGCGAATCAGTAGATCAGCAGAAGCAATGCACACAGGCAGAAGAGCACATCGCCATTTGCTGCATCATAAAATAGTGTCAAACACAGACACTTCCTGGAGAAAAAATGAAGCACCCTAATTTTTTTTTTGCCCAATCATACATTTGAACCCACATAGTTTATTTTTCACAAAACTCACACAATTATGCTGAATCTGCCAACAGCAGGGTACCTTACTGGTACTCTGAGCTTGTTCTCCTTAAAGGTACAGCTGGCAGCTCTTTAAGCCACTTCACTGACTTTTGTCAAGGACCTGATAAAACTTAGTTTGAAAAACACTAAAATATCCCTTTAGCATAAAGGAGGGTGATATTGCATGATCAATCTAATCTAACTTGTCTTTTTCTTTTCTTTTCCAACTTTTGCCTGATGGCTAACCATCTCTCAAGTAGTTGTTCTGTTAACTGTGCCAGCCTCAGCCCAGCTGAGCACCAGGCGAGAGTGGAGAGAGTACACAGACATTGAATCAAGTAATAGGAGTTATTTTAGAATTGACTGAAGAAACAAAAAAAATGTTTTAAAATATTTAAATCATTTGATATTTTTATTAAACATGGCTTCATCATGGGAAAAGGACATCAGCTGGAGTCTATCTGTCTGTCTGTCTGTCTTTCTATCGTTCTATCGTTCTATCTCAATATACTTTCTTTGACGTCTATGGTCTTTACTCAGGCATTATAAATTGCTTAAAGGATAAGTTCGGTTTTTTGACACCTGGACCTTATTTTTAGGATTAAATACGCTCGTAGACTCACCCAGACAATTTTGGCGGAGCTCGGAGCCGTTTTCGAGCAATTTAGATCCATCCAACGGCGTTTTCCTCTCATGCCATAGTAGCAGACGGGGCCAGAAATCGTATTTTGGGGGGCATCAATACGTGTTTCCTCTGGTCTCAGGTCCCACTCTGAGCAGCAAAGGCACTCCTCCTCTGTTGCCATTGCCGTGCAATGTCCACAACAGCACCACCAGTTAGCCCCCATTCGTGGACGTGCAGTGGTTGCTTGTTCTCTGGCCAGCTGTTCGGCTCTTTCCCTCTGCATCCTCCTTTCAAATAGCTCCTCGTCTGTATATTCTGGCTCAAAACAATACGGGCATCCATTATACTCGTCGTCCGACACTTCTACATTGCATAAATATTCCGCCATGTCGCACAAAAATAGCCGTGTAGCCGTGTAGCCTAGCAACAACAGCGGCTCTACTCATGTTCTTGTCTATGACGTCACCAAAAGTTACCCATCCTTGTAAAGCCCCGGATGACCATAACAACAAAGTTGAGCTGACATGGTGATAACACTGGCCATTCATTTATAAAATGTAGCTGAAATGAGCGAGTTTCGCAGCAGATAATGTCTAATTTAGGGGCTTCGATTTCTGGCCCCGTCTGCTACTACGGCATGAGGAAAAATGCCGTTGGATAAATCTAAATTGCTCGTAAACGGCTCCGAGCTCCGCCAAAATTGTCTGGGTGAGTCTACGAGCGTATTTAATCCTAAAAATAAGGTCCAGGTGTCAAAAAACCGAACTTATCCTTTAAGGACTAAATCACTTCTTTAACCTCTGTCAATGAGGTTCGGTTTTTGAGGATGTTTGTTTGTGGGTTTGTTTATCAAGATAATTAAAAAGGTTCTCAACAGATTTTGATAAAACTCTCGGGGAATATTGATCATGACGCAAGACAGGAATGATTAGATTTGGGTGGTGATCTGAATCTGAATGCTTGCATCTTTGTAAAGGACTCGTTAAAGAAGACAGAAGAAGAAGACAGACTGTAATAATCCCTCATGGGAAATTCAATTCTGTGCAACATCCTACACACACATAGGCTGACATGTATAAACACAAACAGGTCCTGCTATCATGCATTAATGGAGAGGTGTCAGAGTGATGGCTTGGTGCTCCTGAAGAAGCCCTTCCAAGCAGTTTTGGGGTTAGGTGCCTTGCTCAAGGGCACTACTTCAGTGCCCATGAAGTCAGCTGGCAACTCTCAAGATACCAAACCAACCTCCAAAAATGGCTCAGTCAGGACTTGAAATGTCCACCCTTCAGTCCCCAAACCTAAGTTCTTCTGGACCGAGCTACCAACAGCCCCAACATTGAGTCAGGGCAGTTTTCCACTTTTTTGGCAAACAATGTCAGAAATGCCTGAGCACCTCTAGTTTAGTCTACAGGATTATAGAAATAAGCAAGACACAGATGGCTTGATTTGATTGGTGTCACAAACATCCTCTTCACAAACATTAGCCACTTGCAGATAAGCAGATTTAGATGATTAACTGTTATGCCATATCAAATTGTAATTGGCATCAAGAAAAAAATGATCCGTCAGACAAACTTTGACCCCTCAAATGTGAGGAAATCTTGACATTATGATAGAATTACTCCACATTTGCATCAGTATCGACTTCAACATTGGTATCATCATCGACTAATTTCAGTTTTTTACTCCAGAGATATGTCCTCATCTACAATTAAAAACTCACAAAAATAATATTTAGATTTGGTGTAATTTTTGATCAAAATTCTTGTTTTAAGCCAAAGTGTTGGTCTGCTTCCTGATCAGCTCCTGTTTGCAGACGGGCTGCTCTCACTGGCCAAAAGCCTCTGCTGCTGTTGTTGTGCAGCTGTTGCCAAGACAACGTATTGTTCTGCTTCACTGTTGATGGTTTGGTGAGCAGCAGTGAACGTGTTTTGTTTTTATCAATACTGGTCACCCATTCAGATTTTAGAGCATTATCATTTCTCTCTCTCTCTGACACACTCTGATGCACAAACACACTTTACAGAGTCGTTCATTTCAAGGCCAGTATTGGCCTGGTATCCTATTGATCGCTCCTCCTGATGCTGATGTGGTCCGTAGCACTTTTTCCACTCTCACAAAGGTTATTGCCATTTTGACCCCCCACCCCAACAATACACATGTGTATCATAATTCTGTATGGGAGGCATAGCCATTCTTTTTGATCTGTTTCCAGCTCACAGCAGTTTTATAGAGGGTCCAGCTGTGCATCTCTCTATGCCTGCCTTGCACAGAGACTGTAGTACAGGAGGCAGATTATCCAGACGTCACCCGTGGCTCTTTTCTTGCATGTCATCCTGCAAGTCCATTCTTTGTCTTTTCTAAACGAAGGCATAAAAGTCCCTAAACTAAATCTTGCACAATCTTTTTCATTGAAGGAGCAATAACATGAAGGCTGTAACATGAATGTGTAAAAATGTGATGAATTCTCTCATGCCACCCAGGAAGTGTTTGACCCGAGCTGACTGCATGATTTCACTCTCTCAGGCTAAACATAGGCGGGTACGTTTAAAAACTGAGGTTTCCCTCCTCCATTTAAAAAAAAAATCCCTGTCCTCATGAAATCACACAAAAATGCATAAATGTACAGTTAAACTTGTATGTTAATGTATGGTATGTTCAATGTATTACTACCATGGTATGCAACTTTTTTCTCAATTTCCCTGTAAAAGTGGTTTTATTTTAATGTCTGTTCCTACCACCATGGCAAACTGGTGTTATGGTTTGACTTGTGGCTATATTAACTGGTGATAGCAGGCATGTTAAGTAAATATTTATTTTAATTCAAGACATATTTGACAATTTTGATCAAATCCTGTAATTAGAAAGTTTCATCTGTACTCTTACATGTTTCAAAAACTGCTGTAAGAGCAGGCTGAAGTCATACTCTTCATTTTATAGATACACAGATATGCACATGTATCTATCTATCTATCTATCTATGTAAGCTAATCTACCAACAGGGTGCACTGAGGACTGCGTCTGTCAAATAAGCAAAATAGCACGCGCAATCCATTTAGCATGTTTGCCTTCATGAATATGCAGAATACATGCGGATTATCAGAATGCACAAAATACTGGGAAGAAGAGATGCAAATGTGATCATTTAGCACCCGACCTCCAACTCCGTGGCTTTAAACTTAATTCTTCATTTACGGCCACTCTGCTCTCCTAAACTCTCCGTGGTGACAACTGGTAGCACACACAAAATCCTCCTTTAAAGAGGGCGGTCCACACCACTTTTGCACTTGTTATGAATTGTGCACACAATCATAGATCACCTGCAACATGCCTACTAATAGCATATACAATTTTTTAGTTTGCACACACAATTTAGCGCTTGTTACTTGGGATCTTAGTAGATCAGGCCCATCGAGGATTATCCTGCTTCAAGTGGCCATCAGGAGATGGGGATGCTCATCAGGAATGTGCATGGCCATCAGTAATACTCAAGAAGGCTGTGATGTTTAAAGATGCTCAGTTAACACTAATCACAACTGTGCCAAGAAAATGTCCCCCACACCACCACCAGCTGCCTGAACCTTTGACACAAGGCACGATGGAGTCATGCTTTCATGTTGTTACACCAAAATCAGATTATAATAACATTTTCCAGTCCTCTTTGAATTGTCCAATTATGGTGAGCCCATGTGAACTGTAGCCACAGTTTCCTGTTCTTCGCTGACAGAACTGGCACTCGGTGTGGATTTGTCATGTTGTGTGTTCAGAACTGATCATCTGCATACTGCGGTTGTTAACAAATGGTTATTTGAATTATTATTGCTTTTCTATTATATTGAAGCACTCTGTCCATTCTCCTTTGGCCAAGAAATTTTCAACCAGAGAACTGCCATTCACTGGACTTTTTCTCTTTTTTTAGACCATTCTCTGTAAACCCTGGAGATGGCTGTGTGTGAAAATCTCAGTGGATCAGCTGCTGAAACTTCATTTATACTGCTCAGATCTGATGCTCGGTTTGAACTTCAGCAGGTTGTCTTGATTGTGTCTACATGCCTTAAAGCAAGTTACTGCCATGTGATTGGCTGATTAGCTATTAAAAGCAGTAGAAAGTATTTGCGTAACAAAGTTGGCAGCTTGGTTTTCAAATGCCAAACAACTGGATAGAATATGAAAAATGAAATCTTATATGTACATGATAAAAATCTTATGTAATCAGCTGGATTACTGTCAGGATGAATTCAACATGTAGTGCTTCACAATTACAACCCAGATTAAACTTTGTTCACGACCAGTCTGGCAGCTGGAATGAAGATGTGTTACAGCCCCTTCAGACTCAATGAGCAGCATCTCTTTCTCACCTGTTTGGCCAATTTTACTCAAGCTCTGCAGACCTGTCCACAGCCCACCATCCCCCTCAGTCTCTTCTCCCCCTTTCACTCCTCATGTCTCTTCCTGTTTTTCTTGTTCCTTAAAGGTGTGAATCCAGACTGAGATCCTCCAACCCCCAGTCTTCTCTCTTCACTTGTTTTCTTCCTTCCCCATAATCATTATGATTTCTGCAAATGTATGACTGTCTATATGAATGTCAGTTTGCAAGTGTGATGTTATGGTCCAGGTTAGCTCAATGATTAATGCATTTTTTTATTCTTAAAGTGCTCTCAGAGCACAAACCTCCTCCAAGGCATTTCTGACATTGTTAGCTGAGTTATTATTGAAAACTGCTCTCTGTCACAGTGTTAATCATCCAAATCCATTGAGAACTTTTTTGTGTTGTTTTACTCACAGACCTACAAACCGACAAACAAACTAACAAACTAACAGATGCAAGCAAAAAACGATCTGTACCAGTAAATTGTGACAGGGCTAGGGCAACATAACAGCATATTGCTAGGCAAATTCATTTGATTTAGCCTTCAAGCCTTCAAGGCTAGAAATGAAATATTTGGGAAATTAAAGCTATTTACAGATGCAGTCACTTCAGTTTTCCCTATCCAGCCAATCAGATAGCAAAGTAGGCTGCACTTTTGCTGATAGTGCTTTTCGTGTTGTTGTTTGTTTTTCATTTAATAAAGAAATGTGGCTCTGGTCTGCTAAAACTGCTCCTGAAGCTGTTAGCATCTATGCTAATCTCTGTACGAGCAGTCGCTTCCTGCTGTCCTTCACAAAGCTCCTAACTCTTCCTGCCCAAAAGGACTCAGATTGGGCCATGCTGCTACAGGGTGAGCACATTTGTTGTAGATTGGAACTTGGCAAGATGAATCTGTTTGATTACAGACACTGAATCAGGTGGATCAAGCTGCACTGCAAAATTAGTCCTAATAATGCGTTATGTAGATATTTAAAATTGTGGACTTGATTTACCTTTGCTGTTTTGTTGACTGTTGTCATATTTCCAGCTCTGTACTATGTAATATGCTTCTTTGGTTAAAAATCATTGACCAATATGCTGAAAGTGTAGGTGAGGTTAATAACATTAATGTCATCACAACCTCATCCCCACATGGTCAGTTGTTGTTCCTTGCGTGGAGCCAGGTTGTGTATAATGGTCCCGGTGATTTTCAAGGTGAAAATGCCTTGTTGATGCTGGATGTCAGAGGAAAATAGCAAGAGCGGTTTGGGATAGAAAGACAACAGTGGCTCAAATAACCACTTTCTACAAATAAGGTATGCATCAGCCTTCAATATAAATTGATAATATCCATACAAGACATTGTATTCAAGCATAGTAACAGTATGAATACACTAACAATACAACCAATGAACACAAGGTGTACAATTATGGCTGATAAATGCATTTTTTATTTTTGTGGTGACATTTGGATGGCAGGGTCACAACTTAGTGTAAACAACATGAAAGCATGGATCCATCTTGCTTGGTATCGATGGTTCAGGGTGGTGTAATGGTGTGGGAGATGTTTTCTTAGCACACTTAGTACCAATCAAATCACTGAAATCTAACAGCCCTCTTGAGCATTGATGCTTCCCATCCTTCCATGACCACTGTACCTTCATCTGATGGAAACAGGATGGAACACAGGAACACAGCTCAACTCATCTCAAACTGTTTTTGTGGCCTTCACTGTCATCAGATTTCAATCCAAAAGAGGACCTTTGGGATGTGGTAATTTGCACCACGAATGGTGACAAATCACTGATTCCATAATGTCAATGTGGACCAAAATCTCCCAGGAATGTTTCCAGCACCTTCCTGAATCTCTGCTATGATTAAGGCAGTTTTGAGGGCAAAAAGGGTTCCAACCCGGTACTACAAAATGAAGTATTGGTGTAGGTGGCTTGGTCTGGTAGGTTGCTCTAACATCAATCAGCCGGTTGAGGGTTTGAGTATAGCTCCAACTATTACATGTTATTGTACCCTCAGGCAAGACACTTCAACCCAAGATGGTTCTGCTCCCCATAAGGGCCAGTTATACCCTTATTCCCTTGAAAGTAATGCTTTTTGATGTTTTATGGCAGATTTGGTCACGTATTTATTGTTGATTTATGGGCCATATGGAGGGATCAGGAGAGCTGTGTATGCCCCCCCCAAGCCACTAGTTTCCCACCCCTGGCGTAGAGGAGGAGAGGGAATGAGATGTACAGATCCCGCCGCTTCAGTTTTCTTTTCCCAGCCAGCTGCCTTCCAACTCCCAGCAACTACCAGCCAACTTCCAGCCACTGGAAATTCCCCCATCCATCTCAGTTTGTGCCTGAAATCCATTGAAAACACGTTTATTAATGCATTTGCAGGGTGTTTCCATGAGATGGTGCTTCCTTCACAAGATTACATAGCTTTAACCTTTTTTTTGGTCAATAAAGTAGCTGCAAAATCAACAGGGAGCAAACTTGACACCACAAATTACATAATCAAGGCCTGAACTTTACAACTTATAACTGCCAGCATTGGCCAGGGACCAGCCAAGACCCTACCAGGGAAAGTTAGGAAGTTTTAAGAGGTTGCATCTGTACATTCAACAATGGAGGAATGGTTTTGAGTTTGTGTTACAAAGAACAGCGTTGTCTGCTGTAAATTTTGTTCATGCCAGTCATATATTTTTTAGGAGTTGAAAGGAGTCAGTAGCTTCAAACTAAAGTAATAAATTTTTTCTGCTAAGCAATAAGTTAAGTGTACTTTTACTGCAGTCTAAATTTTGTGATTAATCTCACAACAAAGGTCAAGGTCTTACTTCCTTATCCTGGGAAAACTGAGGCCTTTTATCTGGGAACTTTACCAATAGGCTGCCCGTTATGTTTCCATAGACAGTGAGGATTGTGATTCTTTCTGATGGAGTGAGCGTCAAATGGGTTTATCGCCTGTCTAGTCATGGCATCCGTGTCCTTCACAGAAAACACCATTATCTGCTGCATTGGCTTTGCTAACAGAGGGATAAATCTCATGTACCAGGCAGGAAAAACACAGCCTTGTGGTGTGTACACTGTTATTGTATGCCAAGGTAAGACAGCGTGGACACTAACTAACTTGCTTGTGGCATATGATGCATGTTTGTGGTGTGAAGATACAGTCAGTGATTTATGGAAACACCCAAATGGAAAATGGCAATGAATGACACATGTAGTATTAGATCCACTTTTGTTTTTGTAGCATCAAATCATATCAAATGTTATCTTAAGACACTTAACAAAAAAGTAGGTCAATGCCACAGTCTTCATTTTATAAATATGTTTTTTACAGATTAGATCAGATAGAACTTTATTAATCCCTTGGGAAGACTCCTTCAGGGAAATGAAGATTCCAGAAGCACTGCATAGTTCACAGGTAAAAAAGAACACAGGGTGTAAAAAGTAAAAACAGTTTGCATATCTAAATAAAAAATATAAATAAATCTAAAAATAAAAATGAAAATATGGCTACTGGCTGGCTACTGCTCCCTCCCGTCCTCCTCCCCTCCAGTGAGGAGTTGTACCGTCTGATGGCCTGAGGGACAAAGAAGTTTTTTCGTTATGTTTTTTAGTATATTTTTATAGATAGTTCATTTATTTTTCTATTTATTGTTAATCCAAACCCAACATAAAAAGAACTTCTGTTAATCCTGAGCAGAACCAGACTCATGTTGAACAGCCATTCCCTGAAGCTGTGTTGAGGGTTTGAGTGGGCAGAGGTAGGGTGGTGGGCATAGACAAAGGGACTTAAGTGAGAATTTATAATGACAAATCTATGGTTGCCCAACATGAATTTGTCTGTATCATATTTGCCTCTATTGAAATGAAATGTATTCACGGTTAGCCCCCTAAGATGTGGCATATCATTTTCAAGAGTGTCTTCCTCTACACTGTAAAAAAAAAAACTGTAAAAAAACGGTAAAAGCACTGGCAGCAAAGTTTCCAAACAAATACCGTAAAATTACAGTCAAACATCGTAACACAGAACTACGTAAAATAACTGTAAAAATACAGGACTAGATTTTACAGTCAAAATCAATTAAAATACAGTGTTTCATAGTAAATAAATGCCATTTTACTGTAAAATAACATATATATTCAGTCAAAACACATTGAAATCAGATTCTTTTCAAGTTAAGCTCTGTAAATTCACGGTACAAATTATTTATTTTAGGAAACAGTCAAATCTATCTACAGTAATTTCATGTTAAAATACAATTTTTTCCATGTACAGTAACAAGGTTATAATGTATAAAAACAAACTCTGATCACAAAACTAAAGATAAATGTCTGCAAATTTACAGTATTAATATGCAATTTTTAGAGAATAAGTAGGTTAAAAAACAACCACTGGACACTGGAAAAACAAGCCAAGTACATTATAAATACATCACAAATAGCTACATTTAAGGCCAATCTCTGTAAATTAAGAATATTTAGTAGTTTTTTTCCCGTGGAATAGCCTGTAATTTCACTGTATAAATGATTTATTTTAGGAAAACAGCTAAATCTGTTTACAGTAATTTCATTTGAAAATACTTTTTTTTTTTACAAGTACAATGACTGAGAAATAATGTATAAAAATGCTATAAATGCATTAAGCCAATGAAATCTCTGCCCATTTACAGTATTAATCTGCAATTTTAAAGAATTATGAGATTTTAAAATGTTCATTACACAATGGAAAAAGCAGAGTACATTAAATATACATCAAAAGTAGCTTTATTTAAGGCCAATCCTTGTAAATGAACGGTATTAATTTCGTGAAACAGTTTTGTCTATACTGACTTGCTGTGTAATTGTGGTTTCCCCAAGGAAAAATACAATGACACAATGTATAGAGAAAATATATACCTTTAATCAAAAAGGAAAGTCTGCACATTTACAGTATTAGTTACTTTAAAGAACTGGATGATGGAGCACTGTACATCAAAATACATACAAAACAGGTATATTTAAATATCTGTAAATTTAAGATATTAAACAAACAGTCATTTTAGTAAACTGAACAAACATTTGTAAAAATGATCCTTTGACCGAAAAACAAGGATAGTACTTTATTACACTTTGAAACAACTAAGAAATAGGAATATTTCAATATTTCTAACCTTGGCCCAAACATGTTTTCGGTCATGATCCCTAATAGTGGAAACCAGATAGCTCCCTGCTCTGACTGTCTGGAGACACTGGAAAGCCCTCTCCTGTTCTGCATCAACATCAACATAAGAAACAATCTAAGAATCTTTTTCAAAACATGACATGACCAGGATAATCATACTGTGATCAGTCTGTTATCTTGAAAAGCATTGTTTGAAAAAAATAAATATAAATAAATAAATAAATAAATAAAACTATGGAGATCAAAGAAAAATTGCAGATATGTTTCATTTTTTAACACCATGGAGTAAATGAT
This sequence comes from Cetoscarus ocellatus, assembly GCA_037902135.1. Classification (NCBI taxonomy): domain Eukaryota; kingdom Metazoa; phylum Chordata; class Actinopteri; order Labriformes; family Labridae; genus Cetoscarus; species Cetoscarus ocellatus. The sequence continues at coordinate 333,109 of JBAMNC010000100.1, read as the reverse complement.
ATGATACACATGATATGGTACATAAACACAAATGTTTCTGGTGTTGGACAGATGGTCCATAGTTATTAACAGAAAAGAATTGCAGATTTTGCTCTTTTCACAGATCATTTTGACATTAAGTTTACACTACACCAATTGTATCCTTTAAAGTGATATTGATAACTGTTGAGTTGTACTGTACATAATGTCCAAAATATTGAGCAGCTTCTTCAGCAGTTGCTCCTGTGCTTTACAAGTAAGATACATTGACTAGACCCCCATATACATTAAAGTCCGTGTAAAGCAAAAATAAATTTGTGTTTTAAGTTTATCATACCACAGAAACGTGTCATTGACCACTGAGCCAAATTTGAAAGATTAAAAAAATTAAGTATATAAAATTAAGTCTCAAAATCATGCAAAAACAAGCACTTCTCTTTGCTGTGAGACGCTGGGGGCGTGTCAGTTAGAGGCGCTGGAACCACAACCACATGCGAGAGGGGAGGGGAGCCGCCTCCGTCTACTGTACAAGGACGTAACCTACAGTAACAATGGAAGCTAGCACTTGTAATGTAAAACCCTCTTTATATCAGCTGGAAAGGGCATTGTTAGTGAGCTGACATCACTAGTAGACTTTTTGTAGACCTTGTGTTACTCACAGAACAGAAAGGTCCTTAAAACCCCAGTCTACATGTATTTCCTTGTCATAGCTATATTGGTGGCACATAAAAAATACCTGTGGTTAATCACTGCACTCTCATATGGACTCCGCTCAGGGAATGAAGCCAAATCATGTCATGATTACATGCAATAACATTTGCTAACATTACATGAGCATGGCAGGATGCTCGATGTGAAATCACAGCAAAAAGTATTTAATTGCCAGAATTCACAATATTTATAATATAAGCACACACTTGTGCTTATAAAATTCTGAATGGTTGAATGGCTTTCACATGTTTTAAGGAAATACATTTATGACCTATTTAATGTGTTTAGAAGAAAATGGCTGAATTTTTGCTTTACACGGACTTTAACTGTTAAAAGTATCCCACTGCAAACTCTTTTCATCTATTAGTAACACCATAAGAACTACCTATAATGACAGAAACCATCTTTAAAATAAATAAATAAGTCTCTTGTACTTTGAATTTTTCTTAGTTTGGCCCACGTTTAACCAGACAACATGGAGAGGGTGGGCTTTATGTCCCATACTACAGCGAGACGACAGGGGGCAATTGAGATGTTTTGATTTCATTTGACATCCCATTTCCTGAACCAAATCTAAACAGAGCTAAATGTCTGGTGGGTAAAGCTGTGTGGAAAACCATATTCAACTAAACGTAAAGAAGACAAACGTAGATGTCTACATTTGTTATAAGGGAAGTAAACATTGTGTATGTATGGATTATTTTTTAAACAGAATGAAAAAGCAACGTATCCCCGTGGGGAAATTAAAATCTGACATGGGTTTTGTAACATGAGAATCTACTTATTGCCTGTTATGTGCAATGAGAGTAATCTGAGGTAATTTAAGCACAGGAACAGCTTATGAAGACAATTATCAACATTTGGACTAAAATCATGGCCATTAAACTTTGTAACTATTTCTTGCAAATGAAACAAATATAAAATTATGTCAGGATACATTCAATGTGGGCAATACATACTGTGTGTGAGAAACTGTTGTCAGATCATTTCAAACTGTCTGTTCACTTGCTGCTTGGGCCTCCTTAAATAACTCCGATTGTCCATCTATGGAGAAAACAGGCAGTGGTTAAACAATCCATGTAAACCTTTTGGCATTTTACAGACAAACATTTATGAGAAACTGAAATTATCATTTCTACTTTGAGTTGTTTTTTCCTTATCAGACATTACCAGAGTATATGCAGGAATCCTGAAGTTCAAAACCTTAAGACTTTTTAAAAGACCACCTCAAAATATTTTAAGACCTCATTGCCACTCTGAGCTGTAATCAGCAACATATATTTAACTTTGTTTGTAGCCCTTGCCCAGATCTGTGCCTAGACACAACCCTGTTTATGAGTTCTGTTGAAGAACTCAGTTGAGACTCCAGTGATAGTTTTTCAAAATTAAGTTATTTGCAGAGCAGTGTCACATTTCATGAGTTGAGCACAATTCTACCTTCTTGTTTTTTGGTCTGTAAACATGCGCAAATATAGACTTTGTGTTTCATACAATATAATTTACATTTGAAACATCTGTAAAAAAAATAATAATAGATCATAATTCTGAAGGGATAGCTTATATTTTGGCTTGGTTTGGCGTGGCGGTGCGCCACAATCATTTACACATCGCAGAAACCCTGGGGTATGGAATAAAGATTGATGAGATTAACAATTAGTTTGAATGATTTCAGCAAAAGGCTGCAACATTACAATGTGAAAAAACTGAAGAGGTCCCATTGTATCTATTTTACAAACTTACCAGGCCATGAAGACACATCAAGGGAACATGGAGGAATATTACACAAATACCACACATAATTTACAGCACAACCAAACACTATCATAGTATGTCATTGCCTCTACCTGATGTAACTTGAGAGGGAATATGATTTGTCTTCTATTTTGTATGTGTGTGTGTGTGTGTGTATACTCACTTTGGCTGCACAAGGTGAAGTGTTGAGGAGTTTGTTTTCTTAGCCAGATGACTCTTCTACAGCAGGTACTGTCAGTGCTAATGAAGAGAGAACCAGGTCATTGTTTCCATTAGAGGATTCCTAAGGATTTTTTTTATTTTAAAGTATATTTCACATTAATCATCACTCACCTCAGGTCTGCACAATTACAGCAGTACATGTCTGCCCTGTGATCCACACTGAGCATTGCTAGCAAAGCCAACAATGTGCCACCTTTCTTCTAAACTAAGAGAGACACAGAAGAGCAGAAATAGAGTGATAAATATTCCCTTTAGAGACTACACTCAGCACATTACTGCACTTCTATTAAAATTACGTTCTTAAAAGCAAGGTTTGCTCAATTGAAAATATCAAAATCATCCTGTTGTCACTTTGTCTCGTCTTGTGTTGTTCTGTGTGTCTACAATATAAAATTAGTGAGGGGAGACAGCAGTGAGCAGGCTACCTTAGCATGCCAATGCTAGAACGAAACTTATTTAAAAACATAAATGAATGATTTTAGGTCTCTGCGGGGCTCTCTCAGGACGAGAGGCATATGACACGGAGCAACATACAGCAGTTTGACCGCATTCAAATCACGAATAACAACTTTAAAGAGCGTGTATCATCGAGAGCAGAGACGGCACTATTACGAACTACCTCTGGCCATGTTAGAAAACGTTTTGACCAAAAGCGAGCGTTAACAACGGACAGTTACCCGCCTGGTCATAAAACGTTAGCTACCTGCTAACAACAGCCAATGTAACGGTAGCAATTTATCAGAGGGATGCTAACGTTAGCTTCAAAGCTGTCCACCCGATGTATGACACATTGAAATTATCATTCACAACACATGCATTATCTGGGACACTTACCTAAAACGGCGTTTGGTTGACATGTCCGCTGTGGCTTTAGCCGAAGTAGGGCCAGACCAGCCGTAGTCTCATACCATTGAAGCTCATGCGTCCAAGAAGAGAGTCTTTCACATGAGTCATGACCCGCACTGAACCTGATTGGACGGACACTAACCCCAACCTTTTTGTCATTCTTCAAACTTGTCGACAACTGGCAGATTATTGGTTTATTCAGCAGGTTAAGTCGTTATGGGCGGGACAAAGCAAACTGGAAATAGGCGCAAACTTTAAAATTTGAATCTAGTCTGATTGCATGAATTGAATGAAGCAAATAATGAAATTATATATATATAGATATACAGATTTATAACCAATAGAAGGCAATTGACTTTTAAACTGCCTTCATACAGTAATGTTCAGTACATTTCTTTTTGTCTGTAAAATACTAATTTCTTCAACAACAAAAAATCACCTTTACAATACATACTTAATGATCTGCAATGTTATGGAAACAAACTAAAGATTTCTGAAATTTAATGTACATTTCTTCATTAATAGGAAAGATATGTAAAATGACATCACATTTTATGTTAAAAAAAAATTATTATGAAAGAAACATGTTAAATTACCTTTTAAAAAAAACATAATAATACTGATGCAATATGTTATGGTTAATTTCTTGTAATTCTAAAGATTAATCTTTTAATTAATGCTAGTATCCGTTAATTTACAGGTATTACATTGTCTTATGGAAAACGGTAATAAACCTGTAAAAAATACAGAAAATGGTATGAAAAATTACAGTTAAAGATCTACAAAAACAGTAAGTTGTCATAAAAAAACAGAATATTAATGTAAACTACCATTATGGTTAACTAACTGTAATTTAAAACATGAAACCTTAAAATTACTGAAAATCACTGTAAATCTACTAGCCTTTCATTGTTTCATTGGAAAACAGGAAAAATCTGTTAAAAATTACAGAACATCACCTATAAAATTACATTTTTTTTTTACAGTGTATATATGGTTGTACAAGTATTTATTATGGAGGTATAATCAAAACCAACCTTCGATTAGGGAGGTCATTCCAGTATTAACACGAACATCTTTAAAGATTATAAGCTGGAGAGGACTAATGTTGATTAATATAGCAGCATTTACTAATTGATTTAAAAATTGAGAATGTATGTTGATGTCATTTCTGGTGATCGTTGAAGAAAGGATAAAGCACTTGAAGTCAAGCAAGTCCACAGCAGCAGGTCATTTGAGTTTGTAGTCATGGCTACAGTCATATACTGTATGTGTTATATTTCTAGGAACTACCATGTATATTAGTTTATTGATCACTCTGAAGTTAATGTCAGGAACTGGAATGATAGTGAAATGGGGCTAAAATAAAGGCCAAATATTTGCAATTGTAGTAGTTGAAGGTGTGTAGGTCCACAGCAGCAGGCCCTCCACACCAAGAGCCCTGAGTAACCTACAAGGTAAAAACAAGAGATGAGTATGGGAGCTAAAAGCAATGGTAAAAAAGAGAGAGAGAGCAAAGGAAGACAGTGTTGGAGAGAGGCAACTGGCCCTTGATGCTCTTCTCATTAAACACGTTTGCATTCATTCTGCCAGTGTTAATTTTGACAGCACTTTTTAATTTAGTTTTAGTTATACACTTTTGCCTAAAATATATTTTAGTTTCAGTCATAATTTAGTCATCTAAATTTCACAACATTTTAGTCGATGAAATCTCCTGTAAATTTAGTCGATTAAAACATGAAGTGTAACGTTTAAGGCCTTTTTTTATGTTTCCTTGAATTTCTGAAGTCATGTTTTACACTTGGATAAAATCAAACATCTAATAACCCTTTATTGAATGCTAGTAAAGTTTGAATGTATAAATGAACAGAAACAAATTGAACTTTTGTGTGAAATGCAGTCACCTTTATTTAGGCTACCTGGCGGAGCATCTCAGTTACAATACCAGAACTGACAGCAAACAGCGAACCTGCTCTACATGAATATATCAATTCATAAAGAGAGTAGCTCTGATTGGATCACTCCCCAACTTATCCCACCACCATGAAGCTAAAGCAGCTCTGATTGGATGTCCTTCTTAACTCATCCAACCTTTCCACACAACCAAAGTTTCTGTGACTGTATATATTCCTAACTTGTCCCTACTTTCTACATGACCAAATTAGATCTGATTGGATTTAGTCTCTGTCAAACATTTTAGTCTAGTTTTTAGTTGTTGGTGAAAATGTCAGTTAATTTAGTTTTAGTTTTTGTCCACATTAACTTGTTTTTATTAGTTACTGTTTAGTTTTTGTCAAGGTAGAAAAGATCGTTGACGAAAACTATGAAGAAAAAAATTAGTCAACAAAATAAAAACTGCATTCTGCAGCATCTTTGTGTGAATTAAGGAGTAACTTAATCCCAAAGTTCGAACTATTACGTCTCTAAAAGATCATCATCTTCAGTGCAGGAGTGTGTGTGTCAGGTGAATGTGAACATGGGGAAGTTCGCTGTAAAAATGTTGTAGTAAATTTAACAGTAACTAACTGGCAAACAAGAGGCCAGTAAGTTACATTTGTTTCAACTAAAAATGTGAAACATTCACTTACAGAAATCTTGCCTGCAGTTGGTCATTTTTCCCAGGAAAAAAAGGAATTAGATTAGATTAGATTACATATAACTTTATTAATCCCCGCAGGGAAATTGGGATTCCAGTAGCAGTTAACTATTACAGATAAAAAAGACATATAAATCAGAGAAGATAGATCTAAACAAAAATATAAATTTAAATATAACAGAAATAAAAATATGTAGCCACTGGCTACCATTTCAGTAACTTACTGTACAAACAATTTACACTAGGTACCTGCAGATTTGATGGTAAAATTGTTAATTTAACAGAAACCAGTATGTTTTCCAGCAATCGTTTGCCATTTACAGTAATTTACTGTATTTTTTTAAAGTATGTAGCTGTAGATATTTTAGTTAAATACTGCTGCTGCTGATCTTTGGACAATCTTTGTGCAGCGATCTTTATGTTTCCTGCAGGGTGACACATTGTTGATCTGCATGAGTCTGCAGACACTTACTCATATGAGACAGTTGACTGTTCGTGTCCGTCAACCACCTACAAAACCCACTGAATGATATGAGCTCCACTGGTAGACATTATAGTGATAAAGAACCATAACTGCAGTAATTGAAGCAATTGTTAGAGAGACAGAGAGGGAGGCAGAGAAGGAAGACAGAGAGGGAGAGCTCTCTGAGCAGAGAACTTTCATTTTTGTGTCTACTTGATAAGATTGCAGGTGACCTTTTCACAACACATTAATGCTGGAATGTTCTGTCTCTGTTTATTCTTCCTCCTCCGAGCTCTTGGCTTTCCTCCACTGTGCCCTGGTCGTCATGGGAATACAAAGTCCAAAATATTTCTGCCTTTTGCCGTGACTCGGGGTTTTGTTGCATCTTTAGATGACTCACTCACCATAAAACGAGGCAGGGTGATATTTCAGCCTTTATACCACCCCCACACTCCCTCTGCAATCATGAGGAGGATTTGTGGATGCTTGACACAGCTGGGCTGGCTGTGACCAGGTGACGGAGTGTGAAAGAGGTCAGACAGGACTGACTCAGGGATGGCGTCATGAGGCCGTGCAGCGCTCCATAGACATGTGATGTGTGGTGATGAGACAGGTTAATGGGCCGTTTTACGGTCCGAGCAGTGGTGACGTTAGCCAAGGTTATGATGTTTTACTCAGGGACATCTACACAAGTCCTTATGAACAGAGACAGAAATATTACTGGATGGACATTCTTTCCATTTCATTTGTTCCTGTTTCACCTGCAGCTAAAAGACCTCTTATTGGTACTCTGCAGAGTTTGATCTGATTTTGTTTTTACTTTTACAAAGATATTATTCAATATCACACTATAACAGACTTTTGTAAACTTAACAGTATTTTACCACAATATCTACAGCAACCTACCGTAAAAAATCTATTAAGTAAATTACTGTCAATGGCAATAGATAGAAAACTAAAATGTATATCAAGAGAAAATTTAATGTTGCCCGGAAAAAAATGACCACTAGCAAATAAAATTTCTGTGAGGAAATTTTTCTCACATTTTAGTGAAACAAATGTTTGAGTAAATGTATTTTATTGGATAAAAATTGTCTTTTTTTTTTTTTTTCACAAAATGATATCTTGCAAATAAATGATCATGGAAATACTTTACAATATAGTCATATAAACTAAAAAACAGCAAGTTCATTGTAATTTAAAATGGATTAAAACATTGTAAAATAAATACAGCAATAATGTAGTAAATGAAAAAGCAGTAAGGATGTTTTTTTTACAAATACAGTAATCATGCTGTAACTTGATACCTTGAGTAAAACTACAGTAGTAAAACAATAATTGAAAATACAGTAATAATGATGGAAATTAAAATAGAATTATGCTACTGTAAAGACCTTTACAGTAACTAACTGGCATCTTTTTGCCAGTAAGTTAAGTTTGACATAAATTTATCAATAGAACAATAAATAAATACATTTTTAACACATTTATATATGCATAAACACACATTTATAATGCATAATTTATAATTAGGTGATTATGAGTCACTGTAAGTTAGATGCTTTAAGTGAAGTAATAAAACCATGTTTTAAAGGCAGATGCCTTGTTTTTATCAGTTTGAAATATATGTATAAAAAGATAAGTTGAGAGCAGTTTGTTTCCTTTTCTTGTATAAACTGAATTTCATTCTTTTTTCAATTTACTTTAAGAATACAGAGATTACTTACAGTGTCTTGTGACCAGTTAATAATGTAACACATCCTCTTTACAACTATATGCACAATATGACACAGTGTATGTTTATACTGGAACTATTATAAATTCCGTCATTGTAATGAGTCATGAATGCAGTTATGAAGCACTGTTAATTATCTCAAGTGCTGATAACTACGATTATAAGTAATTTTAAGCACATTTTAACATGCTATGATGCATCAAAAACATGCTTATAATATGTTTATTATGCATTAGAAAGGAGAGCTTCCGAGAAAGAGCTACCAAAATATGTAAAAACCTTCCTTGCTAGCAGATTATTACAGTAGTTCCTGTATGAACATGGATGTTTCATCCTCCATGCTCTGAATAAGACAGTTCACCTGTCTGTGTAAATCTACCTGCAGGTAATTCCTCAGCTGCATCCATCCTCAGAGACCTGTCCTGTTTCATCAGCACAGGGGAATTACTGCTGTCGCTGTTGTTTGTTTAGCAGCTTCTCCAATTGTGTTAACCCTTCCTCTCTCTCTGTCTCTTCCCCCCAAACCCCCAAAAGAGGTGACGCATCATGGGGAAACACAACAGCAAGCTGGCTCCAGAGGTCCTGGATGACCTGACCAAGAATACCGAATTCAACGAGGCAGAGCTGAAGCAGTGGTACAAAGGCTTCCTCAAAGACTGTCCCACTGGGATCCTTAACCTGGAGGAGTTTCAGCAGCTCTATGTCAAGGTGAGGGCAGGGCAGAGCAGCAGAGGACTGAAAACTATTTCAGTGAGAAAGCTGTCACGTTGGGTGTAGAGCGTTTACATCTACACCATGTGCTTGTTTTTGTTTTCTTTTTTTTCCCCTGGAAATAGAGACTGGATTTCTGTTCCCCAAATAGCTAAACATATTATCAGGCTCCTGCTTAGAAAGAGACAAAGGTTCTGTTTAAACAATTAATTAACATCAGCCTTGGATTTCAATTGATTATCCTGCTTGGTGTGTGCGAGGAGCTGCGTAGGCTTGTCAACTTGCTGTTGTGTGATGACATGCAGCTTGATGAAAATGGGAGAAATATGTAAGAACACATATAGTGCCCTCAGTCTCGTCTTTTCTCACAGTGTGCCTGAAGAAGGTCATCACTCTGCCCCTTAGTTCTCATAAAACCACGGTTAGCTCGCTCAGGGCATGAACACTCACCTACACCTGTCCTCTTGCTTGTTTCCATCTATATGACTTTTTTGGCTGATAGGGACATTAAAGGCATACGCCAACTTTTTTTTTCCTTTCGTGTCTTGCCTTATTCCTGAGTCCATTACAAGCTAATAGACACCATTCTGTGGACTGCATGCAATAACAAGGAAGAGACAGCAGAGCTTGACAACTGCTCAGTAGCTTAGCTCAAACACAGAGTCAATGGGTAGTGTTAGCCTGCCTCTGCCTCAGTCATCAGATAAACTAAAGATCTGTGGATCTTCATCAGTCCCTAAGAAATCATCCTTGTCCTCTTTTACAAAGTCGGCCATATTCCTTAGTACCAGTATTCTACTCGTAAACAGAGGCTTTGTTTTGTTTACTTACTTACAAACACGTCCACATTGGATTGCACATGCGCCCTGTGGTTAGTTTCTTTTGTATTTCTTTTGAAAATTACATGAAGTGCTAATCTTAGTCTTAGACTAGATAACGTAACATAACGCTGTAAAAATACAACTCACAACAAGCACACTGGACCGTTTAGAGTTGCTGAAGAGTTTATCTGATGACTGTAGGCATAGGAAGGCTATCACTACCCATTGACTCACAGTATTTGAGCTAAGCTAATTAGCTCTGCCTGTCTCTTCGTTGATACTGCACGCAGAATTTAAGGAATGGTGTCTATCGACTTGTCATGGACTCAGGAGTGAGGCAAGACACGAAAACAAAAAATCCTAAATAGGAAGTAGCTACCACACCTGTGGCCAATCATCATCATGATGTCAAATCTGCATCAACAAATAGCAGGCAACAAACATCAGCCTCCTGACTGAGAGTTAGTATGATGAAAGTCTATTAACAGCCTAAAAATGAGACTGCAAAAGAAATTATCAGTTTAAAATAATACAAGCTAGGGAACATTTAAGGTCCATAAGACAAGTTATATTGTAGAGAAGCATCATAAAAACCTGGTTGATACAATCCATTGATCATTACATTATTGAGATCCCCACAAATTGTATAATTCTAAACTGATATTTGCTTTTGCAGTCTCGTTTTGAGGCTGTAAATAGACTTTCATTTCAAATTTGGTGTAATCATGGCTTTACACAGAGAGAGAATACTGCTGGATCAGGGGTACTCTGTATATGAAAACTAGAAGGTTTATATTCTTTTTAATTATTGTGAGGGTTCACTAGCAGTCATTAAAAATGAATATGTGAACCAGAGATAGGGCAAAATATGGTCTCTTTAAAAATCTGATGTTATGCAGCCCTTAGCTTGTGCATGTTTAAACGTGTGCTGAAAATGGTTTGATACTTGATTACTTACACTAGAAATGGAGGTGGTCTGGGAGTGATTGATCACTTGTAGACTCAATAAGCACTAAAGTGCATTAATTACCACCCCACTCACTGATACAATTTGCAGCAGTCATCCTCATAGACTCTCTCCAGTCTTTCAAAAGCTCGCTGGTGACTGTGCCAGCGAGAACGGTGTCTTGCAGGTCACGGGTTACACCACAACTACAGTTGATCTACATTAAAGTCGTGAAGAATGGGTGCTCACTGCAGTCAAACCACAACTAATATGACCTTGTGTCTCTGTTTTTTTTTCTCACTCCCAGTTTTTCCCATATGGTGATGCCTCCAAATTTGCCCAGCATGCGTTTCGGACATTTGACAAGAACGGTGATGGCACCATCGACTTCAGAGAGTTCATCTGTGCCCTGTCCATCACCTCCAGGGGCAGCTTTGAGCAGAAGCTGAACTGGGCCTTCAACATGTATGATCTGGACGGAGATGGAAAGATCACTCGTATGGAGATGCTGGAGATCATCGAGGTTTGTTTTATTCACAGTTGCTTTAACACTAAATCCCATTTGTTGGGCCAAGTGCAGATGCCTAAACCCATTTATTTAATTGAACACCTTTTGGCAAAACCATTTTCCATGGTGAACCAAATTTAAAAATCTAATTTGCTTCTCTTGGCAAAATGCTGAATATTCTCACCTAAACCTAATTTTTCACTCTGACACGCCTATGATCTATGGTGGTAAACCCAGGAGGCTGAGGTTAAATACAAATAAAGCAGAGCTGTCAAGCTTTACTAACCTTGGGCAGCAGCTGGATCTGCCTGATTCAATGTCTGTAATCAGGCAGATCGATCTTGCCAAACTCCAATCTACAAAAATTGTGAGCAGCGATCTATACAGCAGTAAGAGGAACGAGCTATGAGCGAGACAACAGCAAGAAGTGACTGCATGTACAGGGATTAGCATAGATGCTAACAGCTTCAGTAGCAGTTTATCAGATCGTGATCACATGTCTTTATTACACAAAAAACAAATAACACTACAAACTTCTTCTGTTTGTTTACACATGTCATGTGCACATGCTCGGTGTCTTCTTCTCTGATTTGGGTGGGTGTCTGTGGTGATACAGCGCCACTTACAGGCCTGGCATATATACTACAGTGTTTTCAGTGTTTTGGCGTAAACGGACACATCTTAAAATGACGCTGTGTTTACAGAAAACTTTTCAATAATGAAAACGAAATAGATTGTTTCCTGTCTGTAAGGATAGGGTGTGAGAGTCTTAGATTTCTTGGGTTATGTGAAATTTTATTAAACCACTAGTGCAAAAACATTGATGGGGGAAGACATAAACTCCAAGTACATTAGCTTAGTCCATGAAATTGGATAAAGAACTCAACATCAGACTCAAAACAAACAGGCTTTTGTAGCAGAAAAGAATTGCCCTAATCTGCTCAAAATGGCTGTGAAAAGCACAACCCGACTTTTGAGTTCTGTTGGTTAAAAATGATCCATTTTTTAGTCCTTGCTGAAGCCAGCAGGATGACTATTAGAAAAAAAAATTAAAAACCCTGATGAGCCTCAACAATCAGATGCCAATGGTAAATAACATCTGAACCAGATGTCAGTATGTTCAAATGTAATTTCAGGAAAAGTATAATCTAGTTTTTGTCTAAAAACTTAAATAATCACAATTTTTAAAGGGTATTTTTTTCTTTTTCTAGTGTTATAAAATAGATAAAACCAATCTAAGCAACGGATAAAGAGAACTTTAAAGGGATATTTTTCTTGTGTTGCAATTATTCTTTTTTTTACTTTATACCGAAAATAGCATCAAGGATGTTTACAGAAGGTTTTTTTCCACTTAAAGATAAGGCAGAAACTATTCAGAAATAAAAACAAATATTTTTTCAGTTCTGTAACCTCTTGCTGTTCTGGTAAACTGTGCCTAAACACTTCAGAATGGGATGAAAATAAATAAATAAAATACTTTTATTGGCAACGCTGTCAAAACCAAACTGTACAGAAAACCATGGACAAAAAACTGGCACATATCAAACTGTGAGCTTTGTGTTGTTGCTTCCCAAGTGTTTACAGTTTAGAGAAGTTGGGGACAGTTCCAAGAAATGTGTCTTAGAGAAGGAAAAAAAACTATTAGAGTACAAAAACATCCTTTCACTACTCATGCATTTGGAGATAAATTAAGCATTTCCCCCTCTTCTTCCCTCTTCAGGCCATCTACAAGATGGTGGGAACTGTGATTATGATGCGAATGAACGAGGACGGGCTGACCCCTCAACAACGCGTGGACAAGATCTTCTCAAAGATGGACAAGGACCACAATGATGAGATCACCCTGGAAGAGTTTAAAGAGGCTGCAAAGTCTGACCCCTCCATCGTCCTACTGCTGCAGTGTGATATGCAGAAGTAGAGAGAGGGTGGGTGAAGACGCAAAGGCAGGGAGGGAGGGGAGAGTTGAACTAAATCAAGAGGGGATTAGAGGATAGAAGGGCTGAAAATTAAAGGGAGGGATGCAGTTACGGGAGAAGGAGGAGATCCTTTTATTACTTATTTATAACAGATAACTTGGAAAGTTGCATGATGGGAACACAGTAGATCTTACGGTTGATGCCATTCTTTTGCTCCAGGCCGTCCCACCATACAGGTGTCCTGCAGCTTCTCTGCTTCACAACAGATAAATGTCTTCACAGATCATACTTTGGTATCAATAAATAGAGGAAATTCCTCCTGCTCCTTTGACACAGGTACAAGAAATATTGTAGAGCTGTAGGAATGGACAGAAGGAGAGCGCAGGAATGTCAGTCCATCCAAACCATAGACATAAAATCAGTGCCATGTTGGAAGGGTCAAAATCACAATTTAATTATGTCTTTTTAAGGGTGACACGGTGGCACAGCAGGTAGTGTACAAGCCTCGTGACAAGACCCAATGTCAGCTGGGCACGACCTGGAAAGTATAAGCAGTATAAATGATGGATTGATGTTTGATGTTATGCTTTAAGGTTTAATGAACTGTTGTGTGTTTAATGAACTTCGGTATGACTACTTAGATTTAAGATAGAGCATTTTTGAACCTTAATGGCCCCATCATACGGTGCTGGCCCCCTCAATATATTTAATTAAGCAATAAAGCAAAATAAATATCAAACAAATAAAAGTAAACTGCACTGAAACGTGTACTGATGAAACAGCCCATAACAATCTGTCACTTATGATTTTACCATGTTTAGTTAAAAATTGATGGCAGACAGTTGCGCAATTGCTAAGTTATTTGTTCTTTTGAATTATTTTGTCATATCTACCTGTTCACAAAAGACAAGAAAGCAGAATCACTGCCTCTATGTTTAGTTTTACTATTTTTATCTCAGACCCTGTAGTTTTTTTCTTTCTTTTTGTCCAAGCAGCAGCCACCGTCATTACCGGTATGAATTTTAACCTTTGCGCAACAAACTGTTCCATTAAAATCAGTTTAATGTTCATATGAGTATGTTTTATTCAGAAAACACATTTTCCCTGTCAGCGTATATTGGCTACTGGGAGTTGTTTTGACCTTTCTAATATGGCGCCCTGGCATACATGGTGAATGTGTTGTCGAACTGTCAATGTCTATACATCAGAACTCTATCAAGCTTTGTAGCCAGCTGAGACTGTGGGATGAGTAAAGTGCAGTGATTCCTGTTTGCAAAAGTAAGTCAGCAGTGTCTTATCCGTCTTGTTCATTATCATAAAAAGGAAGAATTTTAAGAATCTACCCTCAGTTAATCTGGTCATTTGCTTGCTTACAGTGAGCCATTTAGAAGGTTTGATGGCACTATCAGTCCAGATAGTTTGCTAAGTGCAGTATTAAGTACAAAAAAGCAAAGGGTAAGGAAACCTGCCTGCTAGCAGCTTTTAAACTAATTAATTGGATCATCAAATGTTTTTAGCCTACTCAACGTCCTAAAACAACAGATTATAGATATGACACGGTGCGCAGTGTTCTCCTGGCTAACCACAAAGGTGCAGTTCATGACTCATTGCAATCATCAGAGGTATTCTGGTTTAAACCCCAAAAACAAGGGCAACATTTATTTTTGAATACAGCAAGACCAGCTGTTCACTCTTTCTTTGCAGATTTCATGCTAAGAGATGCTACTTCAGCTACATATTTTATGTCAAACTAATCTAAAAAAGAATAACCAAGAAACAAAACGATAAAATGTGTACGTTTGTTCACTCATGTCCATATTTCTTTCTGAGTATGAATGTGATGTAGGGCCCTATGAAGTTTGTGATCATGGAATCGTGGACAGAATCACAGAATTAGGCATTAAAAGTGGAATTCAATATAAATGCATAATATCACAGAAATGCCCGACATTTTACGTAATTTTTTTTTTTTTTTAATAAAAAGGAACATATCTCTCGAGAAAATGCTCTGAGAGGGTCACTATGGCTGGGGACAATACACGCTCCACTTCCCTTCCCCCTTCTCCTCCCCTTATTAACGATGGAAACGTGTCGAAGCGTCCACCACCTGAGACACCGGCTAAGTTGGCAAAGAAACTACGAAACTCCCGGCTCACTCCAAAGTACAGGGGCAGAGCAGTTTCCCAACGATTATCATGTGTCAGGTGATCAAATGTTTTGCAAATTTTGTCAGCATACTGTTGACTGGACTCGTAAAGATACGTGTGAAGACCACCTGAAGAGTGAGTGATTATATTTCATTACTTTGTACTGTGTCTCGGGGTTGTATTTGCATAAAATACTAAAAACCAAATACTCAGTAAGATACTCTAAAGCAGCGTACACACAGATTATCAGGTTGTTTTTGTCCTGACTTTCCCCCTTCCTGACCAAAGACAGCCAATGCCATATTATCTTATGTCTTCTAAGATTATCATGTAAGGTTATCCTGTGGTCTGAGGTGTGTTAAGAGTGAATTTGTCCCGATAATCGGCTCAGACACAGGTCAGGGCCGACAATCGAAAATATTAAACTTGTTCAGTATTTATGACCAAAAATCTTCATCTGTGCCGACGTCTCCCATGACTGTGTGAATTGTGATGTGGAACGGAACGGAATATAGCCAATCAAGAAGCGAGCTGACTGAGGAACAAGGAAATAAAAACAAGCATGACCTGAAACAAAAAGTTCAGTGGACCACTTTTTTTAATTCAGGGTTTTTCCATCAAAAATAGTCCCAAGACCACCATCATGTATGCCCTCTTCCGTGTGTTGTGTTTTCTGTATGTTGCTATGTTTTTTCTTCTTTGTTTTTTTCTTAGATCACGTTTACTCACGCAAGATTTCTGTCTTGGAGGACTAGATTCTAGATCGGTGGTGGGACAGAATCATTATGTGTGTTGTGCTGTGTTGAGATTATTGGAGCACACCACACACAGTACAATCAAAACTGCATGTGCATGTGTCTGTAGGTGCGCAGCTACATCCCTTACTGTTTCAACATCCTTACCCAGCGCAGGTGTTGTGGCTCTCCACGAGAACATTTCCGGTACATTACAGCATGTTATGTCCAGGCCCCAAATGTGATGCAGGCAGGTGATGAATGTCTCAGACGGCTGCTTTCAGCCATGTGGTGGAGAATACTGATGAGCTGTTCAGTGACTTCTGGCTACACCTGGAGCTGTTCCTCACATGCTAATAAATCAGTGTTTTATCCAAACAGTCACATTATTGTCAATCAAATAACCTTTAATTGAGTTAGAGTAAACCTCCATTCTCTTCAATAAACCTTTGCTTTTTATAGCAGGTGAGCATCCCTGCATGCCTCTCTTCATGATTAGTCTTTTCATGAATGACGGGCAGATAAAGTTTCAGGCCTGAAAGCTGACATTTGACATTCAGCTTTATAATTTCAACGTTACTGCCATTAAGAGTTTATTGTTACATTACTGCATCACAGCTAGAGGACTGAAATACATTCATGTACTTTTGAATCACAACTAAAACTCTTTGCAGGTGACAGTGTCCAGATGCAGAGTAAAGTCACCTTCAAATTGTGAAGCTGAATGCACTGGCTACATCTCTGCACAGCCCAGTTTAAAGCCCATAATCTGCCACCCTGATGCTTTTTAACAGAATATTTGATTTGGTATTACCAGTAAAGCTTTATATTTAAATATATATATTTTTGTAAGACGATATAGTCACACACCAGCCTTTCGTGGGGACAGGGGTGGGAGCCAAACTGAACCAGAGGAGGTGCAGCAATTGTGCCCTTCTTAGTTTTTGAGGGAAGCCTGGATGCTGTGATTGGAGCAGCATCTAAATCAAGGGTGGGCAACGTGCTGTCTGGGGGCCACATGCGGCCTTCACCTCACTTAATGCAGCCCGCCAGTCATTTAAAAAAAAAAAAACAAATTGGAAATATGAAGAAAACATAACAACAACTACCTAATATGATCATAAATAACCAGTACTACATAATGCACAAATTAGGATAGATGATACAATAGTGTTACGAACCTTAGATTGCTGGTACATGTTTTGTTTTTTACAAGTCATTACAGACCTTACTCTGCTATGATTCTATCTCAAAATATCTTTTGCGGGGCATTCAAAAATTATATTAAGTATGAGTGAAAACTTTATTTGGAAAAAATGTTAAAGGTAATATATTTGTGCTTAAAAACTGGTGAACATTCATTCTTTTATTGCATTAAAAAGAAGCTTAGTCATGTGTCATGCTCATTATATCATAAATTTCTAACTGTGTTTGAGTTAAAAAATATCAGTGTTGGTATAATCCTTTATTGACGCTTAAGATTTGCCTTGTTTTGTGTATAGTTTTCCTCATTGGTGCCAGGTAACGTGTAACAGTGAGGCCCTCAGGTGTTAAAAAAATGTATGTGGCCCTCTTGGTAATCAGAGTTGCCCACCCCTGGTCTAAATCAATGATAAAAATTGATTTATAGTAAAGTTAAACAAAATAAAGGAGGCAAAACTGAATGAACTTGTTTCCACCATCTTAAGCATACTGTATATGAGCAAAACCGGATTAAAACCTCAGAAAACAGGATGCAGGACCTTATAAAACATGCAGCCGAGCAGAGGCAGGAGCCCACAGTGTGAAGTGGGGATGATCAGGATGGTAATTGCAGGCCAAATGACGGAAACAGTATTTCTCAGAAAGGCCAAACCTGCCTCTATGATTCATTGTTATTTCACATCCAAGGCTGAAATTTCTGTCTCTTTCCCTTCTCTCCCACTGTCCTGCTCTCCCCTCTTTTCCTCATCCCCCATCCTAAATGTCAGAGAGGAAGCGCTTTGATAAGAGGTGGGGGGAGCGGGACTTTGCTGAACTCGGCTCAGATCTAAAATCAATTTTAAAAAGAGCAAAAGGCTGAAGAGGAATGCAGGGTTGTGCGTTCACATGCTCACCTGCTTATGAATGTTAATGGTTGATATAATCCTTTCTAATTTTGAGAGAGGAGTTGGCATTTTGTATCACTAAGCTTCAGAAAATCGATTCTTAATTAGATAAACAAAGCACTGTTCTGAATCGAATATTCTCCTCTGATTAATGCAGTGGTAGGTAGATGGTCTATTTCTCTGCAGGAGAAGACCACGATATATATCTTTGTCAGGTGGCTAGAAGCTGAAACACAATGGAAATTGATTGACTGGCTAACAGAATTAGTGTCACAATCAATGCTTGTACATGAGAAACAGTTAATTATACTAAACTGTTTGGTGATAAAGGTTATTTTGTCTTGTAAAAGATACCAAATTAGTTTCTTTGCATCCATACAGTTTATATGCTTTTCCATTTGTGATATCTGCACATCTCAGGCCCTGTTCACACGGAGATGAAAAATTTTTTGGATTGAAAACTTTCTCTGTAAAGATGGCATCCTTTCAAAAAATGTGTCCTTCCACATGAAACCACTGAAAACACTGTAGTACATATACCAGGCCTGTAAGTGGTGCTGTAACGCTGCTGCAGACATAAACCAAAACCAGAGAAGAAGACGTGGAGCATACGCATATATCATGAGAAATTTCAACAAACACTGGCGTCTGCCGTTCTCCGTGTCCTCTTGTTGCTCACGGTGGTCGTGGAGGAGCAGCAGATTTTGCAGTCAAAGCCAAAACAAGCTCAGGAGCTTCTGCAGCATGAGCGCGGCACCGTATTCCGCCATTGTTTCTGTTGTTTTCAATGTTCACTATGTGGTTTAAGCGAGAGATGGGGCTATGACGTCATTGTTTCTTAGGCTATCCGTATTCGTTGGCCAGACGGAAACACAAGGCTGGCATTTTCAGATTTATCCACTCTCTGACCGTTTTCAAAAATGTGCATATTCAGGCACCAATAACGCCATAACCGTGTGGACGAAACGCCTATCAGATTAAAAGCTTGTGCAGATATGCTTGAATTCGTCTCCGTGTGGACTGCCCTTCAGCCAAGTCCTGCACAGTTTAGATACCTGCTTTGCTTTCTGTTACAGTGTAGACTCTGTCACTACCTCTTAAAGGTAGGCATGGTTTTTCATAGCCCTGCATCCCAGAGTCAACAATGAGAGGTGTTTTATTTCCATGTAGGATACCCCCGACTCGTGGTGATACTCTGACCATTCAAAGGTCTACGCTGTCTCTATGTTACATATAGTCTTGGCTCAACTGGCTTGCGCCCCCTGCTGGCAGCCATACCAAAACTGTGCCAGAGTTTGTGCCAGTCTATGCTATGAGTGAACAAAATACACTTAAATTGATGTGTTTAATATCAAAATGTTATGTATCAGAGCAAATTTCTTCTCTGTAATTATATGATATTGTTTAAATCAAATGTTAAAAACTATTCTATAATATATTTAAATTTGATTTGATTGTCCAATCACCTGCTGGATATGCTTTTGAAAGGTTCGCCCATTCCTAAACACTTCCTATGGGCTTATGGGAAATATATTTAACAGTCCAGCTTGTGTGCATGTTAGGTCGGGGGGCCACGTGGGTCCATCTTACTCCCTCAATGCGGCCCACCAACCTTTCAGAAATATCAAAAAGTGAATGTAAATGAAAACTTGGCAAATTCTGCCATGTAACATTAAAAACAGTAATATTTCTCAAAAATGATTCATTAATTGTTTAGTAAAACTTCCTTTCATTTATTACTATATTATTGTTATTAGTAAAACATTAAGTACCACTAAAAACTCTGAAAGTCATGAGTCTGTCACTAAAATTTCGACAAACTTGCCCTCTGGCACTGAGGATAAAACCACTGCGGCCCTCGCTAGAGTACATCTACTGCTGTTTAACTTTCATTTAAACTGATTTATGAAATGATGCAAAGAAATATATTTGCTCTGTGGTGGAGTAGCATCTCTGTCAGCAATTGAAAATGATTCATTGCATTTTAATCTCAATACCTTTACTGTTTCCTTTATGCTTCACATAATCCAACCACAATATTCTGTGTCACTGGAGCAGTCAGAGCATTTTTTAAAGAGCATTAAAATTAGATTTGACATCTCTCCATTACATCTTTATAATCACATCATAACGTCTAGGGATGGGAATTAAAGACTTTATTAATACCAATGGCATTATTGATTCTGCTTTTTTAACTGATTTTTAACAATTTGCTTAATGATTCCTGCTGATATTCTGTGTGGGAAAAAGTCACCCTACACAGGTTTTCAGTGCCAACAATGTCAAACACATGGCTCTCCTTATATTCAGTGCTGTCCTGCATGGATAAATGCTTTCTGAAAGTTTCATGTTAAAGGGATTTGCCAAGATTTTGTTTGTTTTTGTGTCTCACCTCACTCTTGCTTCTGACTGTAGGCAGAAGCAGGCTAACGCTAACCACAGACTCCCTGTGTCTGAGCTAAGCTAATTAGCAGTGGGCGAGCTCTGCCCGTCTCTCCCTTGTTACTGTACGCACAAGAATGGTGTTGAAAGAATGGCATCTATCTGCTTGTCATGGACTTGGGAGTGAGGCAGGACACGACAACACAAAATATGTTGGTGTATCAGTTTAAAAATGTAGACATTTTTAACACTTCTGCCATCTGTCTGCCGTGATTTCTGACTTCTTTGTTATCGTTCCTGCTGACTGCCTCTGATGGGAGTGTGACGTCTTTGATTTGCAAAGCATGCAGGACAAAGCAGAGGGAATTGATAAGCAAAAACACTCATAATAGGGATTCCTTGAGGGAGTTGTCAACTGGAATTGTTTATCGATTCCCATCCCTAATTCCATCTCATAACCTCGGCAAAGGCTCCCTCCCTAAAGTGAAAGAATGAGCCTCCCTTGTTTGATAATGTAATGATAAAACAACATGTATATTACGATACGACTGTAATGGTATTTATGAATATAAACAGGTATCTTATGTAAATGTAAATGTACTAGCTTAGATATGATTTCATAAGACACAGCTACAGTGTGAGTGGTGTGTGTTTGTGTGAGATTGCGTGTGTTGTATGTGAGAGAGCGTGGCAGAGTGAGCCAGAGTAGTAACTACGGGTGCTTGTGAAGCTCACTGTGTATATCGGGACACTTTTGCGAGTGTTTTGTACGTGCTTTTGTGTTACATGTGTTTTGTACTTGTATCATTTGTGTAACAAGAGATGCCTCAGTCTAGTTTAGGTTTGTAAAGATTTCAGAGTAATAATCCCTCAAACCACAGCGTTAAGTATTATTACCCACAGCTGCACTTGCTTTCGTGGTCTGCTGGTGAACAGTAGCCTATGTACTGTCTCCGATGTAGGATGTGTTGTTTTGCCCGCTGTTGCTTCTTATGGCCGTTCTACAGATAATACTGTCACATTACTGGTTTAGTAGGCCTCAGTGGATCAATCTGATATATGAGGAAGTTCTCATTTCATGACTTTGTCCATCCTACTCCCTTTACTTGGGTTGTTTCACACTTTAGCTCCTCCCAGCAAGGAAGTGAAAGACAGAAATGAAGAAGAGACACAAGGACAAACGGGGAATTCTCGCTGAATTCATCACTTCCTGTTTTACCAGTGAAATGCTGTGTTGTTCTGCTAACGCTAACTCCAACTATTAGATATTTGACATAATTACTCTTAAACAAACCCTTTTTTCCTTGATTTTGTTACGTTCAAGCGTACTAAGTTTAAGTAAAAAGCACTCTCTCTTCTCAGAAGCTGCGTAATTCAGTTCGCCACTTTCTGCTCCCAGCTTAGCTTAGCCTACCCTAGCACTTAGCTGCGAAACATCTCACTGCCTCTTCCTCCTCTCTGTATTGCATCTGTATTTTGTATATGAATTTGTTTAGCCCAAGGTAGAACGGCCCGATTAGAATCCCTTAGAGCAGGAGGAGATGGAAGCTACGAGTGTGCTCGCACAGAGATTAGCATAGATGCTAACAGCTTCAGTAGCAGTTTTATTAGATCTGGACTGCGTTTCTTTATTAAATGAAAAACAAATTACAGTGCAAGCAATTCTTCATAGAAAGGATATTTTATCTTCATTTCTGACATGTTTTTTGCGTAGAGTTTGTTTTATTTAGTGGCTCACATTCTGACCGACTACATTATTTTACTAGCCAATATGCTTCTGAAAGGGTCTGCCCTCCCCAAACACTTTCTATGGGCTCTTTCCCAGATGGACCAGTAAATTCATGCCATACTATTGTGGCATCATACAAAACAGAATTTTTACAGAAAAAAATCTTCCTGTACAAACTTTAAAGTGTCAGAAAACCCTTTGTGAAAAAGTAATGATCGGAGTGAAGGTGTGGCATTTTGTCCAATGCCTCCAAACCAGTCACTTTGCATTTTGGTTGAAAGACTTCCTTCAGGGATTCACTTCTGTTTCCTCACTCTGAGCTCCTCCAGGTGCATTTTGGGAATTAGAAGATCCTACTTCAAAGTGGTGGGTGAATAACGTCTAGGTCAGTGGAGGAGAGAGGAAGCAAGGGTGGACACAGTTATGTAATGAGAAACACCCCTTAGCTACTGGAGAAGCCTAAAGTGTGAGAAGGGTGTAAGTGATGAAGACTTAAACTGTCCTGTGTCAGAGTGTCACCCAGTCACCAACTCAACAACTGTACAGCTCCTTTGTTTGTCGATTAAAGATCAGGCCTGAAGGACAAACTTACAAATGCTGTCTGACATTAATGCAGTGTTAATTTTGTTGACTAATTTTTTTCATCATAGTTTTCATCAACATTTTTTTCCCCTGACGAAAACTAGACAGTAACTAATAAAAACAAGTGCAAGTGGACAAAAACTAAAACAAAACTAAAATGAACTGACATTTTCATCAACAAATAAAAAATAGACTAAAATGTATGACAGAGACTTAATCCAATCAGACCTAATTTCATCATGTAGAAAGTAGGAATACATTTGTTGTCAGTTCTGGTATTGTAACCGAGATGCTCTGCCAGGTAGCCTAAATAAAGGGGACTGCATTTCACACAAAAGTTCAATTTGTTTCTGTTAATTTATACATTCAAACTTTACTAACATTCAATAAAGGGTTATTTACGACGGAGGATTAGGGCCACATTAAAAAAAAAAAGTATGTTAAAAAAAGTAAAGTTACAAGAATAAAGTCGAAAAGTTTCGAGAATAATCTCAAAGTTACGAGAATGAAGTCATAAAGTCACGAGAATAAAGTCAAAAAGTTACAAGAATAATCTCATAAAGTTACCAGAATCAAGTCATCCTCTTTGCATAGGCAGATGGCTGCTCTTCTGGTACAACCTTTCAGAATAAAGTTTGTTTTCTAGCTTAATTTAAATAGATTTATGACTTTAATTTTGTAACTTTATGAGATTATTCCCATAACTTTATGAGGTTATTCTCATAACTTTATGACTTTATTCTCGTAACATTATGACTTTATTCTCGGAAACATAAAAAATGCCTTATTTGCACTTCATATTTTAGTCGACTAAATTTACAGTAGGTTTTGTCGACTAAAATGTTGTGAAATTTCATCAACTAAAACTAGACTAAAATTAAAGTGCTGTCAAAATTAACACTGATTAAGTCAGAATATTTTTTTCTTTATTTTTGTGAGTGTGTGAATTCTCACCCAAACAGTTTAAAGTGTTTTATCATCATGCAGTAATTCAGCGTATAATTGTGACAGCAGGCTTGTGTTTAAAGTGAATCAGTGTGCAGTAAAACCGCTTGAAGACCGGCCCACGAAGTGGCTTCATACTGTGTTAGTCTCTGCTCTCCTCTGCCTATAAGAGTCTGAACATTCCTATCAGTGCAGGTATGAAGTAAGGGGACTCTTTGTCTTTCCAAGATGGCAGAACTTTCTTGAACCACAACATACATGTTCAAAACTGATATTTACTCTATAGATTATTTTGTTTCTCCAAAGACGTGTGTGTGTCATGAAAGTAAGGGAGTAGTAACTGCTGTGGTTGTATCAGGTTTTTTCTTCTCAGTGATCTTCATGTAAATGTCCACTGTCCCTGTTTGATTTCATTATTAGGCTCCTAGAACAAAGAGGATGTAATTATTTTTGTTACATAGAATAAAACACGTTGATGTTGACTGGTGTTGTTCTCTTGCCTTGACTTTGTCTTTCCTCCAACAGCATCTTCACACATTCAAGTGCACGAACACGCAAACAAAACACGGAGCCAAGAATATGAGTCACCGTCTAGCAGTGATGTCACACTGCTGCAGTGAGGTCACCATTCATGCTGTTCTCATGGAAACCACGCCGAAGCCACCAGGCAGGGAGGCGAGGGCATAAACATTCACAAAATACATCCTCACACCCATATTACTATCCATGTTCACAACAAGTATCTGCATGTTAAGTGTGGCAGAAATTTGCTGCTGGTGGCAACATTGTTTAATTAACTGAGCCCAACAGCATTGAGGAACAAGGCAAAAATGAATGTTATGGAGGATTTATGATGTATTTTATGAAGTAATATGGACAATTACATAGCATGAGAGCTTGAGACATACACAGAGACATACACACTGATCTATTTGTGTCTTTAAACCCTTTTACTCCAGCTTATCTCTCTCAGTCTTCAAAATTAAAATGAAGACTCATCAACTAATCTCTCAGCAGTGTCTTTGCCTTGTTGCTCTTGCTTTAAACTGTGTGGGCCAAGTCACTGTTTTCCATGGCCCCTCCCCTGTCCATCGCCAATCGATAAAAAACTATTCTGAGCTTCACAGTATCAGGCTTCAGCTCAGCGGAGACCAAACATCACAAATGCGCACACAGAGGAAGAGTGAATCACACTGCAGCAATAGAGGTCATGCTGAATGGTTGCAGTTTCCAGAGTGGCCACAGGATGGGGCTGTAGGCTCAGATACTCTCATGTCAGCGTCACATGATCGTGTTAAGCAGAGGTCAGTGATGTAGTTTCCCCACCACGGTGTTGGAACCATGTTTTACAAACTAAAGCAAGGTCATCGGGGGAATTCAAAAACTTTTACTTAGATCTGAAACTTTTTTTAAACGTGTAAATTCCCAAATCAAATGAAAATCTGGAAACAAATGTCAAAGTAAAAACCTACTCCTAAAATCTTTACCCAAAGCAAAAAGTAGTTTATTCAAGTGTGCTATGAGTATACTTATTTAATACTAAAACTGAGGCAGTATACTTGCAGTTTTCTTATTATATACTATATTTTATTAACTTTAGAATAGCATAATAAAGTATACTTTCCTTATACTGAAAAGTATAAAGAAAAGTCTAAGACTAAGCACATTAATACTAAAACTTGTACTTTAGTATACTTTTTACTCCTTTCTGCCACAAAATACTCAGTATATCTTGATCCAGGTACAGAATAAGGTCAAGTCATTGTGCCTACATTTAATTTAGGAGAATAAAACTGTTTTTCACTACACACATTTGCTTTGAGGTATTACCCCTGTTATAAACCTACATGTTCAAGGTCATATAGTGCTGGAGTTTAAAAGTTTACAGTAAATAGTATGTGTGCTTTATTGCATTATCTTTATGGTCCGTAAAAGCATAAACAGAGAAACATTCGACTTGACTTTATTAATCAAGTTCTAGTCCCTTTCATGAGGGTTTGGCAATGGTGTTATGTAAACAGCATCATCTGTTTCAACAAGAACACATTTTGTTTTAATCATAACAGGCCAGACAGCGTTTGTTCTTTAACCTCATATATGAAAGTACTTTGTACATTGATCTGTCAATCTTTACATTCAGGCCTGTCTTATTTAATAAGTACCTCAACTATAACATAACAGGAACATGGATAAAAAGCAGAAATTTGATTTAAAAAAAGTTTGTTTAAACATAACCAAGTCATTCATTAAACAAAATGTACCATCTTTCAAGCACTGAGCACTGTTGCATCATTTCTTTAGTCTATCATAGTTTTGACTGTGATACTACGGTGGCCGACAAGGGCATACGCGCTGCAACCAAACAAACACAGGAATGATGTAAAAACCAAAAACACACAAACACATAAAACAAATGCAACAGAAAAACGCTGCACAAAAAAAATGAAACAGTCACAGAAACGCTGCAGAAGCAAAAATATACAAACTGACAAAACAAATGCGAAAGAGAAATGCTGCATACAAAACTCCAAAACAACTGCAAAAGAGAAACCCTGCAAATTCACAACCAGAGGGATGGACCAGACCCTCTTCACAGACAGGAGAAAAAGTTGGTTAAGAAGAAGCGGGATGCTCAGAAGAACGTTAGCAAACGTTGGGAGAGGAGAATAAAAAGGTACGTTTTCCTTTACGTCTTTTTTATACTTGGCTGTAATCTCTTACAGTATTATCGAACAGCGGCACATTTACGTAGCTAATGTTAGCGTGCATCTGTCTAGCTGACCGTTGCTAGGGACGCTGCTCTGATCGGCTTCTTAGCCAGCTTTCGCCTGGGTATCTCCTGTCTGTAAAGAGGGTCTGGTCTATCCCTCTGGTCATGAATTTGCAGCGTTTCTCTCTTGCAGTTGTTTTAGGGTTTTGTATGCAGCATTTCTCTTTCGCATTTGTTTTGTCGGTTTGTATGTTTTTGCTTCTGTGGCATTTCTGTGATTGCATCATTTTTTTCCCACAGCAAAAAAAAAAATAAAAGTGTTTCTGTTGCATTTGTTTTATGTGTTTGTGTGTTTTTGGTTTTGCATCATTCCTTCGTTTGCGGCGCGTTTGTTCATTTGCAGCGTGTGTGCCCTTGTCGGCCACCATAGTATCGCAGTCAAAACTATGACTACCTGTATATGACCTGAACCGTCGATACAAGGCAGGATGAAGCCAGGTATTCATGATGTTCACTTGGAATTCTGACTCTAGCATCTGAAATTGGCAGAAGGCATCGAGATTCTTCTGATGAGCAGACATTTTCATTTCTTCTGTTTCCCAATTTTGGCCAGCTCATGCAAACTTTAGCCTCAGTTTCTTGTTTTTAGCTAGCAGAAGCTGAACTTGGTGTGATCGACCTGCTGTAGCCCATCAACTTCAAGATTTGAGGTTTCAGAAAAGGTCTTCTGCATACCTTGGTTGTAACGGGAGGTTACTTGAGTTACTGATGCCTTTTATTATCTGGAACTACTCTGGTCATCCACCTTTGACCTTTGGCATTAACAAAGCATTCTGGCCCAGTGATACACTGGATATTTCTCTGTTCAGACCATTCTCTGTAAACCCTGGAGATGGCTGTGCATGAAAATCTCAGTAGATCAGCAGTTTCTGAAATACTCAGACCAGCCTGTGTGCCATGTTCAAAGCCATGTTAGAAACAGAAAGACTGTTTTGTTTGGCCATCACTGAAACATGACAAGAAACGGCAGGAACAGTTCTTGCCATTAGAGGGTCTGCTGCTATGCATGAGTAAAAACACTAATGGCCCTGTGTTAAACACGGTGAACAACCCTGACGTGTACTGAAGGTCACATCTATTATCTGCTGCCTTTAGGCTAATTTAACTCTTCATTCCCTCATCAACCACCACCCTGTCCACTCTTTTTCATTTACACATTTTGCTGCATTCACAAGAAACTGATTACCAGGACACGCCATGACCTTGACCTTTGACATATGATCTACAAAATTTAGTTGGTACACACTAGTATTATTGAATAAAATTCCCCAAAGCAATTTTGTGACCTAAAACAAGCAGTGGGTAAATATGAGGCTCTGTGACTTTGACCTGCAAAATGTGATGGATTGATTCCTTAGTCTGAAGGATTCAAAGGAGTTTTATTTGTCATTCCAGTCTGCAGTAACATGAGACAAGAACGAAACTAGTTACTGAGGTTACGGTATCAGCCATATAGAAATATAAAAGCTATAATATGAGGCAGTAAGCAGCAGAGTATAGAAAAAATAAATAAATAGAATAAAATACAAAATAATAATAATAATAATAACATAAGAATATACTACAATTAAATAAAATACATAAAAAATTAATTAGAAGACCCTGAAAGTAACCTCAATAAATCCAATAAAAACAAAAACATATATTTTTAAATTGCAAAATAACTACTTTGTTTAACTTAAACATAGGCATATTATACAACTGAATTAAATAAATAAAAAATAAATTAAAATGTACCGCTTGTATCGGACAGCTAATATTGGAGATTTTAGATGCAGGCCGATATAATCCGATATTTTTTTTTTTGGCTAATATCAGACGGATATCCGATATCAATATTAGGTCGGGACACCCCTAACAGTGGTGTGCAAAAAAAGGCAACAAGGGATGTTCACGCAAATATTTCTCAACAGAAAGGGTATTTTAGCTCCACTCCCACCCTTTAAAAAGGCCTACTGCAGCCTAGCATATGTTTGCATGAACTTCCTGATGAAGGCTTGATGCTGAAACACATCAAAGTTTGTTCTTCAGGTCTACTGTTAAAGACATTTAAATGGTATGGAGAGAGTGTCTTGGAGTCTCTTCTTTTTGCTTCAGTGACTGTGAATCTCATTCCAAAGAGCACCTCAGACAAACTCTTTTATGAGTCCAGGAAGGACTCCTTTCATTTTGTCTTTTGTTTTGGCACAAGTTTGCTCTACAAAGTGGCTTTCATTTTCTATTTTACACCACTTCAGTAGCGCCCACCTACAACATTATATTACTTGCCAGTAATGAATGTGACTGAAGGAACTTGCCTAATCACCCTCTGGATATGAAACAAATACATTCTATGGGTTGTTGCCCTAAAGCACCAGTGAAATATATTAAACAGTCCATCTGGTGTGTCAGGTTCTTTGACCCTTAAGCCGCTGACAAACCCAGGGCGACTTTGCGACCTTGGCGACCACTCTCCATGTAAAGTCAATGTACAGCCCCGATGGGCCGGGTTAACCCTCCCGCGATGCAACGAACGCGCTCTGGGTGACCATGTCGCTCATCGTTGGGTCGCCAAATTTGAAAAGTTTGAACTCTTCAGGCGATATCGCGTGTGGCTGGGCGGCAACAGCCAATCAGCGTCGTGTGGGTGTGTGACGATCAGTCATTTTGACAACTGAAAGTCAATCAATCAATCTTTATTTGTATAGCACCAGATCATAACAGGTGTTATCTCAAGACGCTTTACAATAGAGCTGGCTGAAGACAAACACCAAGAGATCTGTCCTTACCATATTTGTCTCTGCTGGATATAGCCAATCAATCGTTTTTTGTATGGTGCCGTATTTGTCTTTGTTGAACACTAATTTATCAAATGTAAGCCCCCTGAGATGTGGCATCTCATTTTCAAGAGGGTCCTTGTGTCTATGTTGTTTTAAAGATACAGTAGTTACAATGGATGAATAATCAATAACAAACATGGAAAGAGAGATCAATCTAATACGAACATTAACATCTATAATGATTACAAACTGTAGAGGACTGAAGTTGATTAATAAAGCAGCATCTAGCTGAGCTGCCATTAAAATGGGTTTAACTGGTCTAAAACTATGAATTTATGTTCAACGATGTCATTTCTGTTGAAGGTTGAAGCAGGATAGAGCACATGGAGTCGAGCAGGTCCACAGCAGCAGGTCATCCATGTTTGTTTGTCAAGGTCATACTAATATATGTGCGCTGTTTGTGGGAACTTCCATGTATTTAATTTTCTTGATCTCTCTAAAGTTAATATCAGGGACTGTGTGCTTTCAAATAGGTCATACCTACCAAATCACACTAGCATTCACTCTGTAGCATAGACCGTCCTCTCTCAACAGGGGTGCCTTCTCAATTTGTCAGTGTTGCGTTGGAAATGTATAAAACCAACCCAAAAAAATCATGCCCTCAATCCTGAAATCACAGTTCTCATGTCTGAGTCAGTGAATGGATAGTCCAACATGAGTTCCCTCTTCAGGTGGCAGGTGTTTCTGGAGTGTGTGTGTTATAAACATTAGCAGCTGCTGCCGAACACACCAGCATTTCATCCTCATAACTCTGAACCTGAGGCATCAGCGTCATCATCCAGTGGTACTCTAGCAATGATGGAAGACTGAAAAATTCAGCAACACTCATACTTTAGATAAATCATCAGGTAAAGCCATGGAGACCAGCTCCCTTATGACTACAATGATATCAGCACTGTGTGCACTGCCCCAGGTTTATGGTTCCCAAAAAATGGTAAAACACTGAAATTAATTGTTGTAAAAAGGGTCAGTAAACGACTCCTTAACATGTAAAGCAGGGTACGTCTGTGTAGATTCTCATTAATCCAGGTCATGGTCATCTTGAAGATTAAAAAAAAAAGGCAACTGGACTGGACAAACTCAACACAGTCCAGTTGCCTTGTTTTTGAATCTTCAAGAAAAGCAGGGTACAAACATAAAGACTATCGGGCTGTCTTTGTCCTGACTTTACCCCTTCCCGATCAAGGACGGCAAACAGCAGATTATTTTATGTCTTGTAAGATTATCTTATCGGATTATCCTGTGGTCTGAGGTGTGTTAACAGTGAATTTGTCCTGATAATCAGCTCTGAAACAGGTCGGGGCCGACAATCGTAAATATTAAACTTGTTCAACATTTACAACCAAAAATCTTCGTGTGTGGAGAAAGCCGACGACTCCCGAGTCATGACTCTGTGAATTGTGACGTGGAACAGAATGTAGCTAATCAAGAAGCGAGCTGACTGAGGAACAAGGAAGCAGGTGTAAATAAAAACAAGCATGGCCGACCTGAAACATAAAGTTCGGTGGACCGCTTTTTTCAGTTTGGGATTTTTCTGTCAAAAACAGTCCCAAGACCATCATCATTCCCTCTTCTCATATGTACTCTGCCATGTTACGTGTTGTGTTTTCTGGTTGTTGCTATATAAATTCTTCTTCGTTTTGTTAGATCACGTCTGACCACTCGAGATTTCTGGCTTTGAGGACTAGATCGGTGGTGGGACAGAATGGTTATGTGTGTGGTGTGCTGTGTTGAGATTATTGGAGCACAACACACAGAGTACGATCAAAACTGTTCAATGCTTGATTTTTTATCTTCATTTATGGGGTCTCTAAACATAAAAAATCTCTTTAGATTTAGAAGATCCTCATGTGTGTACCCTGCTTAAAGCCACCTACACACTTAACGCGACTTTGCAACGTCTGTGACCTCTGTGACCACTCTCCATGTAAAGTCAATGTACAGCCAAGATGGGGCGGGCTTAACCCTCCCGCGACGCGACGGCGGCGATCAAGGCGACCTGGTCACTCGTCGCTCCGTCTCCAAAGTTGAAAAAGTTGATCTTTTCAGGCAACATTGTGTGTGGCTGTGTAGCAACGGCCAATCAGCATTGTGTGGGTGTGTGACGGTACCTGTGACAGAGTGTTTTTATTCCAGTTCACAGAGTAACAATCCATGTTTGTGTGACTGCAGAGAACTCACAGACGGTGCTGCTGCAGGGCCATCAGCTGCAGTGTTTGGTGGTTGGTAGGTGAGTGAAAAGGACACAGTTGGAAAAATGTCAGCTTACACATCCTATTATATGATATGATTGCGGTGAAACTCAAGCGGACCTGACATCACTGAGCGACAGCGACGGTGATGCTGACCAAAATGAGGTATTTATGGACACGCGGCTTCAGTGGGTGACAGTTCGGTGTGAATGCAGCTTAAGGTGGTGAGTACATTTTGAGCGGGGTGACTCGATTTTTCACATTTCTTACAGGTGCCTGTGCCTGATGGGAAAAAGGTTGAGAAGGCTGGCATAGACAACATAGCATTGCAGTTTTCTAAATAACATTACACTCCATTCTAAATTCACCATTTGACACCACATGTAACAACAGGAGCTGGGGATCATCAGCTGAGCATCCTGGTGAGAGCGAGCCGTAATGCCCTATAGACCCTCTGGACAGAAAACAGGCTAGGGTCAGGCCGTGTAACAGGGCAGAGTTTAGCACCTCAACACAAGCAGGTTTGTGCTCTTCCTGGATGCGTGGTTCTCTTCTGGCTCTCTAGCGCCTTCCCACTGAGCAAATACATGCTCAATATGTAAATCGGTGACTCTTCATTTCCTGTAAGTGTCAGAGTGATTGATTGATTATGTTTATTCACCAGCCCTTTGATTGACCTGCCTACCTCTCAACAAATGACAGTTTTGATAAACGGTTCCCTGACAGAATCTCAGATGGGATGAGCAGTATGGAAAATGGATGGATGGACATGCTAATGTAAAAAGAAAACACATTTGCTTAGGCTTTAATTTCTTCACAGTTGTAGTGAGCTAGTGTCCTTTTTATTTTGCATTCAATGAACATTGTGCCAAATGAACTTTGACCTATGTATTTAAAAATCTAATCAGGTCATTCAGTGTGAGAAGAAACATGTGCAAAGTTACTAACAACAGCCAACAATAGTCTGGTAGATCAGAGATAATTTTTTCCGACTTTGTAACTGGAACGCTGATAACTAGAATATGGCATCGTTCCCACTCCCCTCTTCCTAGTTCCAGTGGAAATGTAACGCAGCATAAAATGTACTATTTTATGTTTAATGTTGTAAATGGGAGATTTATTTCTGTTATGTTGTGTAAAATCAAAATTGGGTCTATTCCACTTCATACTGTTGGGAGTACAGTCTCCCAGGTGAGACAGCCTAGTGTTGTCAGCAGCCCTCAACTCCAGACTGGCAGGAGCTAGGAGAGCAAACACACTACCTGTTGCTACCTGTTTACAGATTGGTAAAAATGATCAATGACACAAATGTGGTCAAAATAATTTCCAGAACACATAAAGGTTAATGCAGTCCTATATTTTTAATGTTAGGATGTGTATTTTGGTGTATGAAATGTGCTTTGGTCACCAAGGCTAATAAGCGTAGCCTTAATATATACATATATATATACATATATATATCAAGGCTGTCAAACAATTACATTTTTTAATCAGATTAATCACAGGGTTGCTGTGGATTAATTTTGAATACTCACAACTAAATATCATTTATTTTTAATCTTTTTTAAACCCCTGAGGGTGGTTTGTTGCAAGCTGGATGACGCGTTAGCCAAAGTGCTAGCAGGATCCTCGTCTGACGCATGCTTCACATTAATGTGGTACTTTAAGCTAGAAGCGCTTCAGTGAGAAGAAAACTCCTTCCTGCAGAGAGTGCATATAACTCTATGTCGATCCACGGCTCCATCTTGCGAAACAGTGAGAAAGAGTAATAAGGGTTAGGAATTAAAAAAGTATTTACTTCTTCCTACTTCTTTTCGAACATGTGTAATTACTTTCTTTTTACTTTTGAATGGTATTTCTCTATTTTTATTTATTTTTATACATGTTTGATAAAAAATTCAAATAAAAAAAAAAAAATGACATTTAACCTTAGACACACAAAAATTAAATCTTGATTTAAGTTCATCCTTGAATGCAAGTTGACAAGTGGGCATAGTCTGAGGTAAATGTCTTTGAGTCTAGCGTTTCATTTATCTTGAACTATGATTTGTAGAGTTGGTATCATAAAACAGCATGAATGCTAACTAAGTAGTCATTAGTCTGATTCTCAAAGTTCATTCAAAATTAAAAGAAATTTTGTCTGAGCAGCATCCGAGCTGTTATTATAGCAGAAGTACAGACAGTAGAATATCAAACTAACATATTAGGGGCTCTGACAACAGCTGCTGTGTTGTAGCATTTGCACACATGTAGTATAAGGTCAGATTTTTGGGATCACTTGCCGAGTGAATAACTCTTTAAATTGTCTTAATAATGCGGGGTTACAAAAAAGGCTGTCTTATATCATCAGCGTTACATAAAGGAAGACATGGATAATAATCACAGTTATGTAAGTCCACTTCACGAATAGATAAATAAATTGTAGATTAATGGTTCTATGTCATGACTATTTTTGCTCTGTACGCAGTCCGAGCCTGGATGTCCCATGAGCCTCTTGGGCAAACTGCACTGTCAACAAGGAACAGCAGGGGGGCGGAGCCACTCTGAATAAGGAAGCAGGTCTGTGATTGGCCAACAGGAGGACAGAGGGGAACGAATGCAGCCAGGGAGCAGAGAGATTGAATGAGAGGGGTGGGGGGTGAGGGGGCTGAATGTGTGGAAAAGAGAGAGGGCAGGGACTGCAGCAGATGGACTGCTGCACAGCCTGCAACACACTTTAAAGGACAGCCTGTAAATGTGACAGTGTGCGTATGCCGCTGTGGGCTGTGTGGGAGAATGCTTGTCTGTTTGTGAGCGTCTCATGTCCTCTGGAATTGGATGCAGTGAGTAATAATCCTCTTGAGATAAAACGGATACAGACAAGTGAGCAGGAGACAGAAGAGGGAGCACTTTTGCTCTTCACTCTTGGCCTGCTCTCACAGGCAGGTGCAGGCTATCTGCTGGAGCGCTGTCATCAATGCACTTGTTAGGGGTCTCCGAATAAATGCTCCGGGACTTTTTCTGTCTTTTTGCTTTGGATGAAGAAGAGACTCGTGTTTTTATCCAAGGCAGAGAAGTGAGGGAAGTTTGAGGCCACTTCTGGACGTACAGAGAGGAACTCTCCATGGTGAAGATGAGTCTGGACCCTGTACAGGTGAAGAGCGGACAGGCCAAGGACCTGAAAGTTGCCCCTTCATCCAACGGGGACAGCAAAGGATCATGGGAAGAGAAAGAGGAGTTTGATCAAGAAAACTTGGGCCTCACCACCAAGCCAAAGCCAGTAAGTCTGACCAACTGTTCAGGATTGTTTTTTATTGGGTCTCTGATACAAACTTTCAAATATCCTTAGTTTTTGTTATTGATGGTGCACAGATCTCTTTTATAAATATTTACTGGAACACTAGTTGCTCCCTAAACCCCTCTGCCCCTCTCTCCTTCAGCCCTGTTGCGTCTTTTCCCTGTTCAGTGCCCCCGTTTAAACTCCACAGCTTGAGGCGTGTGGTATAAATAGGGGCACAAGTATGAAAAGGTGAAATAGACAAAAGCCCTTTTTCTTTCTCTGTCATCTTTTTACAGGAGTCACAGGAGATGATAGAAATGAAGTTAAAAAAACAGAAA
Organism: Cetoscarus ocellatus; assembly: GCA_037902135.1. Taxonomy (NCBI): domain Eukaryota; kingdom Metazoa; phylum Chordata; class Actinopteri; order Labriformes; family Labridae; genus Cetoscarus; species Cetoscarus ocellatus. Next base: position 297,919 of record JBAMNC010000100.1, on the reverse strand, counting down.
TAAAGACTGAAAGGCCAACCAAAATGATCTTTTTAAGGCAGATGGTGTATTTGAACATTAAAATGGACAGATATTTCTAGAAAGGGTTTTGACTTAAAGTGTGTTGAACTCATCAGTGGGTTGCTGAGCTCTTTCCAAAGGAATGCTTATTTGTCCTGGAAAATAAAACAAAAGGCTGACACCAGTGATGTAAGGAGGACACAGGGAACATTTATTTATTCTATTTTTAGTAGAAATGATAGACCTACTTTTACTTTCATTTCCTGGGTCCAATAGATCTGGTTTTACCCTAATAACAAGGTTTTTCCTCAGTATTTCTGAAAGTTGCAGTGGTGCAGGACAAATATGGGAAAGTGAGTTGGCATTTTACACTTCTGGTTTTAATGCTAACCTTGCCCTGCAGATGGATCAGCCTGATTGAATGTATATAATCAGACAGATCCATCTTGCCCACCTCCAATTCATATCAATTGTGAGAAGCCTGAAGCAGCACGGGCCGATCAGCATCTTTTAGGGCAGGAAAAGGGGAGATCGCAAACAGAAAGTGACAGCTAAATACAGAGATTAGCATAAATGCTAACAGCTTCAGTAGCAGTTTTATCAGAGCCGGACCACATTTCTTTATTAAATGAAAAGCAAACAACAACACAACAAAAAGGTCTTTAGAAAGAAAACCTTTACTTCACTTCTGACATATTTTGACAGTCTGTACAATGAAGGGGCTATATTTTGTATTTCACAGTAGCAGTAGCACCCACCTACTACATTATCTGATAAGACTGTAATGAATGTGAATGATGAAACTATCGTCCAATCAGCTACTAGATATGCCTCTGAGAGGTTCTGCCCTCCAAAACACTTTCTATGGACTGTGTGTGTAAATATATATATATATATATGTATATGTGTGTGTGTGTGTGTGTGTGTGTGTACAGATATATATAGATATAGATAGATGCATAGATATAGACATATATTTATATAGATAGATATAGATATATATATATAGATATATAGAGAGATTTTTTTTTGTATTCATATATTATAATTTTCATGACCTTGTTTGGGTGGGCCTGTGCACATCCAGGTCCAGCCATAGATCTGTATAACCACTGTATAAACATGTTTTCATGTTTTCCTTTTTCCTTCACGTTAAAAAATTCTTTACTACTGTCTAAACTGTAAAACGTTTCAGAAAATGAAATTAGCAGTCATTTATAAATAAATGTATTTATTCACTAGAAACTTTCACCAGAGGGTTGGTGTGGGGTATAAATTTCCCTAAAATAATTAAGAAAACTAAGTCTAAGAAATGACTGTACATTTAACACGGTAGGACATGGTTCAAGTTTAAAGCATTTTCTCCATTTTTAGCACAAAAAAATGAACAATAAATATCTATTACTGTTCAACATTACTCAGTAACCCTTATAATCTGAAGCTGTCACAGAAGACAGAAAAGGCGTGCATGATTCAAACTACCGTGACTCCTTGAGTTTTCACATATCCAAAAAATTCCAACAGATTCTGAAAGCTGAGAAGCAGAGCTATTTAGTGATGTATGGTACATTACGGTAAAGCCTGAGGGGGAGGGACAGGAAGTCAGCTCACTGAGCTGGAGAGCAGTGAGAGGTTTCAGAGACAAATTTGTGAGTGATTTGTCGGGATTTGTCAGTATTTTCCATGTAAATAATGTGAAAATGTTGTAAATAATAGCATAAGTATCATTCGGGGGTGTTTTCTTGCTGTTCTTTTGCTGTATTTCCACCTTGCTTTGCCGTATTTTATTTTTTTCTTAAATTAATTACACACTGTTTTAAGCATTTAAGACATAATAATGACAAATACTTGCCAGAATTTGGTTACTATTATTTCTCAAGAAAAAAGGGTGAACAATTGCACAAAGGACATTTCCTGACACACTTACTGGCAAAAAAAGACAAAAAAAGACCAGGCGGCCTGTTACAATTATATTATTAAAAGGGTTAAATTATATATTTATTGTGTAAATGTTGAAAAGAACTAGATCATTCAAACTGAAGGAGAAGTACCAGAGCTAAAAGTAGCTAAAAGCTGAGTAATCTTTGCTTAGTGTGGGAGGATTAGTGGGGTCAGAGGGGGGTATTTTTAGACTGTAAACATGAATCCTGCTAAACTAACACTCCCAATACTTTACATCACGGTTATATATGACCTAATGGGCAGCATAGATTGACCTCTGCATTAATCGAAATGCTTAACCCTGATGGATTTAACTGTACTCACATTCACAAATACAATATCATGAGTTAAGAGCATTTAACAGCATGTGATTGTTCATCAAAGGTAATGGACCACACAGATTACAGGCCTTTCATTCAATAGGGGGCAGGCATTAGGATTATTTTTTTCATAGCTGTACAATAGGTTTCAAAATATTAAATTAAAATGACTCAGTGTGATATATTGTGTATTTGAATAAAATGAAAAGATCTATTCGCCCTTTGTTAGGTACTCCATGCTAGCAGCTAGTTGGACCATTGAACCATGATTTTTATGGCATAGATTCAACAAGGTTCTTGAAAAATGAAAATGTGATGTTCAAGAAACCAGTCTGAGATTATTTCAACTTTGTGACATGGTACATTATACTGCTGGTACACTGTGGTAATGAAAGGATGGACATGGTCAGGTAGGCTGTGGGGTTTAAATGATGCTCAGTTGGTACAAAGGGGCCCAAAGTCTGCAGAGGAAATATCCGCCACACCATCACACCACCAGCAGCCAACTGTTGACACAAGGATGGATTTATGCTTTCATGTTGTTTATGACAAATTCTGACCCTACAATCTGAATTTTGTAGTATGAATCAAGACTCATCAGACCAGGCAACATTTTTCAAATATCTATTGTCCGTTTTGTGAGCTTGTGCAAAATGTA